>CM055404.1:2151174-2183861 GCA_029228625.1 Pseudolycoriella hygida | reverse complement strand
GGAAATCAACCTTTCAAAACCGAGCTGACTGTTGGACTGACTGAACTCAACTGCCTCAACTAGCTCAACTAGACTGACTTTATCGTTTTTACCGAATAAATAATCAAACGTAACATTACTAAAGTGTCAATTCAGCAAAAGGAAATGCAATTCTTTTTGCTTGCAACAGTAATATATCGGATGCTCGTGTTACTTATAAGCGAATATTTACATTCGATACTATCTCGAGCAAGGAATTTCGTTTACTCAACCGACAAACGTGCAACCCAAATCTCCAGGGTCGTATCGTGATTTTGAGTCGAAACGAAAAATGCTCGCTTTTGGCATGTAATGGCCAGGGCCATTACATCCGAGGGACCTGTGGATTTGTTTCAATTGGGCTTCCGGTTGGACAATGAAATTTTATTCATTTGTGGATCGCGATTGGCGTCGAGCCAATTCATAAATCCGGGTAAGAATTTTATTGCTCTCTTTCGACATGTAATGGCCAGCGCCATTACATAACGAGCATAAAGTATTGTATTTCAGAAAAAATTACGAACCACCAACAAATACAGTTTCCAGTCATGCATGAATGAGTGTACGGTCGATACAATTTTGGCTAAATGCGACTGCTTGCCATTTTACTATCCAGAGTCAGGTAATCAAATCATCCGATAGTGCAAAGCCGCATGAAGATTTTACATTCCTTGGTGTATAAAAATTCGGCTGAAAAACCAACAAATATCGTGTAGGGTCGCGTGGCGTGCGTTATGCCAACACTAATGACTCTATCGCCCGAATCACTCAACCAATTTTCACTAATATTTACTTCGTGATTTCCGGAATTTCACATCTTTCATCACCTGCCTTGATTTTGCCCAAATTCAATCCCGTAATCAATTTTTAGATTATCTTTCAGAAAAAAAAAAGATTTTGAAAATACGTACAAAATATGTAGAAAAACACGTTGAGCCCAAGTAGAGAGTCTTTTTTAGGGCCCTGACTGATAAATTATCAAGCATGCTCAGACCTTTCAATAAAAAAAATTATGAAAATCGGAAAAGATTTATTCGAGTTATGTAAAAAAAAACAGAAACCGCTTCCCACAGTGCCCAGATTCAATCCGATAAAAGACTTTTCGATTACCTTTCGATGCTCCCCCTATACTATACGGTGGCTACCATTTTACCATTAGGATTTATTCTGGTGCTAATCCCAGTCAACAAAATTCTTCCTTTTGCCTTCCTATTGCTTTCCTTTCTTTCTATCTCTATGACTTTTCCGAATTTTTAAAAAGTAAGAATTTGGTTAACTGGGAATTATATCTCCGCCTAGAGTCAGACTCAGATATTTGTACACAGATTTCATCGAATTCGGGTGACGTCATATTTGTCATTGAGTGTGCCTAGGAACGTTACTTTCATTGAAAATAAAATCCGATACAGAATTTGTCCTCTGTCCTTAAATGAATAACTTATTATTTTTCTTCAATATTTTTTTTCAACTGGTGCCATGGTTCAAATTTAACTGTCATCGTTAAAATTCTGGATTTCCTTCTATGATCGCTATATTAACCCACGCATGGTCTCAATTACGCGCAAGGTTCCCCAAAATTAATTTGGTAGTCCTGAAGTTGAAACTAGTTTTAAAGAGATATTTTCCGATGAATCTTGAATTAATCGGGACGTAGTGTTGAACTACTATTTAAATTTAATTAATTTTTCATAAATAACCACGGAAAAAATGAGTTTCAGCTTAAGTGATCGCCATTCCCTATGAGACGAATTAGCTGGAAACAATAATAACCGAAACTTTTCGTTGTTCATACGTTTCTATAAATCGTCACTAGTAAATTGCATTAGCATAGAACACATATGTAATAAAAATGATTGTATATCGTGTTGGGGGGCTCTGCCCACTCTGCTTTCGGCGTGCTATATTGTGCCTGCGGCGATTTATATTGCGATTGTGTCGGGCTAGATTACGCCCTGCGTGCGTACATGTGACTCTGCCCTAAACCTCGCTAGGGGCTCTGCCGCTTAGACGCGCAGAGGGAATGTTCCCCCTTGACCCCTTTTAAGGACCGAAGGACTGTACGAAGAACTGGTCTTCGAAAAGCGGTCTTATGCGTTTACCACGACATTTGTAGCCACACCGATTTCGACCCAGGAGAAAAGGGGGAGCATCGATCATGGTCACCGCGATAAATTAAGTAAAACTCAACCGCTTTTTAATAACTTTTTTTCCCTGAAAATGTAATTGAAAAAATCTTTCGTGTAGTTGAATGTGGACACTGTCGGCCCAAGGGCCGCCGAGCTAGGGCCGTTTAAGTGGTTTTTGGTCTTTTGTACATAGCTCGAGTAAATTTTTTCCTATTTTCATAAATTTCTTTTGTTTGAAAGATATGGGCATGGCCGACAATTTATGGAACATTTTTAAATTTTAAATTTTGGACTTAGCTAGGGCACTAAAAACGAGTCTCTGCTAGGGCTCTATGTGTTTTTTGTACATAACTCGAGTAAATCTTTACCGATTTTCAAAACTTTTTTTTGTTTGAAAGATCTGGGCATGACCGACAATTTGTGGAAGAAACATTTTTCGATTTGAGTCTTTGGACTTAGCTAGGGCACTAAAAACGAATCTCTGCTAGCGTCCTACATGTTTTTTGTACATAACTCGAGTAAATCTCTTCCGATTTTCAAATTTTTTATAATCGAAAGGTCTAGGAGTGTCTCCCGTTTTATGAAAGAAAATTTTTTGATTAGAAACTCTTGAACTTTAGGGTTCCTACTAGAGCCCAAGGTGTTACATAAATTGGATAAATACTAACTGATTTTGTTAATTCATTTTCTATTTGAGAGGTAACTGAGTACCGAATTATTTTCAAAAATAAATTTGTGACTGTCCTTAGGGCTAAAGTGGGCCTCAGGTCTGTCCTAAGGTCGGCCCTAGACAAAAAAGTGGTTTTTTGCTAAGTTGCAGAGAAAATTGAGGGAAATATTTTTGTCTGTGGAAGTATTTGTCCGAGGCCTCTCCTGAGGGCGCTAGGTCGGACTAAGGTCGGCCCTAGCCTTAAAAGTGGTTTTTTGCTATGTTGTAGCGAAAATTGAGGCAAAAGTTTTTGTCTATTTGGGGATCAATTTTGTGCTTTCGGGAGGGTTTTTTTACACCTTTGCTTCGGACGAGTTTTTGAATGTTGCCATATCGGCAATTTCCAATACAATTTAAAGTGGACGTAATTTCAAGAGTTCAAAGAATATTTACTTAAACCGAGTCTTTTCGTAACATCAACTCTGTTTTCCACATCTATTCTGACACGTACGGGTGATTTTTTATCATGGCCTTTCTAAATCATTGCAATCTGTTGGAATATGAGAAATGTGTACAAGATGTCAGTACTGCTTATATGATCACACAGATCACTTCACTGTATTAGACGTTAGTACATTATGTAAATAAAGAGTTCTTCTTGATCTATCATTCATATTGGACGCACGTATCATGCTCGGAGCGGTAGCGGAGAGCGTGGCGCAGTCCCGACACCTCAAAAAAAACGTCCACAAACCCAAAAAACTCCATACAAAAACCTTTGGGACAAGACACGATGTATAGACGAATTTTTGTGTTTTTTCCCCTCGCCCCTCCCCCTCCCCCTCCAAAAAGTACGTCGCAGCAGCTTTCCAACGAGCCCACCGTCATCAAAATCGGTTGAAAACGATGAAAATCCAAGATGGCGCCGCTATGACAGATGGCAGCCATTTTCTTAAGATCCCAAAAAATTCTCCTGGCCAAACTCTATAACTTTCCCGAAGAAACCAACTCTCTAAGTATTGTCATTCCGAAGCTAAAATTCGAAAACCAAAAAAAACCTAATTTATTGCTTGGGAATTCAAGATGGCGCCGGGTTGACTGCCGGCAGCCATTTTCTAAGATCCCAAACAAGGCTCCTGACCAAACTCTATACTTTCCTCGCAGAAACCAACCTCGCTAAGTATTGTCATTCCGAAGCTAAAATTCGAAAACCAAAAAAAACCTAATTATTGCTTGGGAAAATTCAAGATGGCGCCGGTTTGACTGCTGGCAGCCATTTTCTTAAGATCCCAAAAAATTCTCCTGACCAAACTCTATAACTTTCCCTAAGAAACCAACTCTCTAGCTATTGTCACTCCGGAGCTAAAATTCGAAAACTCCGAGCATTACCGAAAAACCCTCAAAATTGACCACTTTTTCCCATGCCACGACTTTTCCAGGATTTTCCCGGAAAAGCGCCATATGAAATTTTTCATTTGGGGCCGAGACTGACGTTCCCTGAAAATTTTAAGGAAATCGCTCGGGCTGTTCTCGAGAAAAAAAAAAGTAGATAGATACATAGATACATAGAGACATATATAGATCGTTGACACACCACACAGGAATAAAATTGTTACAAAGGTAATTTGACCACTTTCCATAGGAATTGGTCATCTTTGATTGGCGATATCTCAGCCAATTTTCAACCGATTTTGATGAGTGAGGGCTTGTTGGAAAGCTGCTGCGACGTAGTTTTTTTTTTAAAAATAATTTGGAGGGGAAGGGGGCGAGGGGAAAAAACTCAAAACTTCGCCTATACATGGTGTCTTGTCCCAAAGGTTTTTGTATGGAGGTTTTTGGATTTGTAGACGTTTTTTTTTGGGTGTGGGGACTGCGTCACGCTTGTGTGTCAACGATATATGTCTCTATGTCTCTATCTATGTATGTATGTATCTATCTACTTTTTTTTCTCGAGAACCGCCCAGGCGATTTCCTTAAAATTTTCAGGGAACGTCAGTCTCGGCCCAAAATAAAAAATTTCGTATGCCGCTTTTCCGGGAAAATTCTGGAAAAGCCGTGGCATGTGGAGAAGTGGTCAATTTTGAGGGTTTTTAGGTAATGCTCGGAGTTTTCGAATTGTAGCTCCGAAGTGACAATACCTAGAGAGTTGGTTTCTTCGGGAAAGTTATAGAGTTTGGTCAGGAGAATTTTTTGGGAACTTAAGAAAATGGCTGCCAACTGTCAAAGTGACACCATCTTGGATTTTTTGCTAAATTCTGAATAAGAGTACCTAGACAGTTGGTTTCTTCAGGAAAGTTATATAAATCACTGAGAAGAATTGGTGATACGAAGTGGTCCGAAGGCAGCCGAAGGTGACACGAAGTGTTCCGAAGGTAGCTAAAGGTAGCCGAAGGTGGCACAAAGTATTCGGAAGGTAGCCGAAGGTGATACGAAATGTTCCGATGATAGCCGAAGGTAGCCGAAGGTGTTGGAAAACAATTTTTTTCGGAAAGAAAATTTTTTTCTTAGCAAAATTTTTTGGAGAAAATTTTTTTTGTTGAAATTTTTTTTTGGAGAAATTTTTTTTTTGTGAGAAAATTTTTTTCGAATACAACTATTATTCGGAGAAATTTTTTTTCTAAGAAAAAGTTTTTTTTGTTTGATCGAATCTTCCTTCAATCAATTCGGTCAGTTGAATTGATCAATTGAAATTTACGCTTGTCCCACCGCAGTTAGAAGGTTGCTCCCTTTTTTGTGCACACATCAGCTTTCCCATGGTTTTGTGACTCATTTTTTCGCTTCACATCCAACTCTATAATGCTCGAATGTATGTCTTCAACACACGTTTTGCCACCGCGGATTTTCGAACTTAATTTATTGTGTTCGTTAATACGTTTTGAAGTTTGTTGTCGAGCTTAATCTATGTATAACTTAAAACACACTATTCCTTTCGTTGAAATAAAAATCGTATCAATGTGAAAGCTGTTACATGCACAAAATAAAGACGAACTTATGAACGCCGACCAGCCATCTATTGTATCACCACCGCTGTCCCCCAATATACTTTTTCTTTCAGGATCTGAGATTTACAACAGAAACTTTCTTTACAGATATAAGGGTTTATGCGAAGAGGTATCGCCAATGTTCGCTGCATGATGTTAAATGTCTCCGAGACAACAGACGTAAGTGACGGTTTCTGTCTACAATTTATGTGAGTAAATTCCATATTCAATAATGGTCCTTCAGATATATTTTCAAGTCTTCAACCGCCGGCTAATATAGATGCTCTTAATGAAACTAATCTCGGAATGCAATGCTCGTGTTTACCAAGCTGTTCGGAACACGTAAAAAATTCTTCAAAGTCAAAGTTTCTTAAACAGTGCATACGATTTCTTTCTAGAGATACGAAGTTCAAACAATTCTCTCCAAAAGAAACCCTGAGGACAAATTAAATTCTACAACAATCAGGTAGCTGCTTACAGTTTTAAGTTACCTTGTCGTTTAAAAACTAAACGTTACAGTCAAAAGCTTTCCGACTTACACGACACAACTACTTTGAGCGTTCATTTCAAAGACTTAACATGCATAAAATACAGAAGGGACATGTACATGACATGGGATGGACTCTTAGGTAACCTAACATGAAAAAGTCATCGTCAGATAAACAGATAAGATTTTCCTTTTTCAGCCGCATTCGGCGGAATATTCGGATTGTGTCTTGGAGGATCTGTGTTGAGCTTGGTTGAGATGTTTTATTATTTTACGTTACGTTTGTTCAATCGGATTGTTTCAATTTTGCAAAAAGACCAACCGCCGACTCGACAAATTTCGCCACATAAAAAACACAAACCTTTCAATGAGAAGCAAGATGATGTTTTACCATTGAAAAAATCCAAAATTTCTGGGCTACAGACATTTGGAAAAAATATAATTGGATACGATCCGTTTCCTGTTAACGGAAGAGGTAACAATGCATTGAAGAAACTCAATGGTGCGGCTAGTTATCCAGTTAGTGGTGAAAGATATTATTTGAAATAAAGTTAAATAAATAGATATAACAGGAAGAGAATCATATGATTGTGCAACGTTTTGTTTCAACTAAAATTAACCAGACATAAGTAAAGAATAGAAATTATTATTAAGTAAAGAATAGATGTGTCAAACAGAACAGAGATGATGCAAAAAGACTCGAACTAAATCTAAAACATAACCAAAGACCCGTACGTATCAGAATAGATGTGGCAAACAGAATAGATGTTACAAAAAGACTCGAACGTATCTAAAGATACATATAAGTAACCAATCCAACGTTTTATGTTCTTTTATAGCTGTATGAGTTTGAAAGATATATAGAAATTACCCAAGGTAATGTTAAAGGCCCTACCGAAGTACGTTTCAAACCATTCACATCTACAAAAGATTATATCCAAGGATTGGGCTATTTTCTTCTAAAACCCTGAAAGCAGTGTTCGCTTAAATTTAATTCTCTACAACTTCGCCTTTGGCACCAACTTTCTAACTCTCATAGTTCTGGAGATCTGGGTCATCCTGCCCAATTATGGAAGTGACCATATACCAGGATTTTGTCACATTTCCCCAAAACCCTGAAACACGTGTTCGCTTAAATTTAATTCTCTATAACTTCGCCTTTGGAACCAACTTTCTAACGATCATAGTTCTGGAGATCTGGGTCATCCTGCCCAATTATGGAAGTGGCCAAATACCAGGATTGTGTCACATTTCCCTAAAACCCTGAAACACTTGTTCGCTTAAATTTAATTCTCTACAACTTTACCTTTGGAACCAACTTTCTAACTCTCACAGTTCTGAAGATCCGGGTCATCCTGCCCAATTATGGAAGTGTATGACCACCAGGATTGGACCATATTTCCCCAAAACCCTGAGACACGTGTTCGCTAAAATTTGATTCTCTACAACTTTGCCTTTGAAAGTAAATCTCTGTATTGCGTATTTACGCAAATACTGAAAAAAAAACTATCTCTTATCATTTTGGGCAGAGAAATTTATTTTCGCCCATTCCATGGCTCCCAGTGCCCAGACCCCTCACCCGATTCCAACAAAAAAAAATCCCCAGTTTTTGGTATCAAATGCTTTCATTTGACACCAAAATGAGGAATTTCCGTGCTTTACTTGCTGAGGTATTTGCGAAAAAGTTTCACCGACCCTCGAAAAACCACGTTTTTGGTCACTTCCTCGACCATATCTCCGGAACCACTTGATCGATTTTGCTCATCTTCGAACTTGAAGCATGGGAGGCATGTACCTTTCAGGGAAAAAAAAGATTAGGCTGATCGGTTGAGCCGTTTGGAAAAAAAAGTGGACCCTTCAGTCGTTCAGAAGTTTTAGAGCCCTGACTTAGACTAAAAAAATTTGTTTCTATAGATTGTTGGATATTCCTACCTTTGATTAAAATTGTTTTTGAAAATCGTAGAAGATTTACTCGAGTTACGTACATAAGACCTAAATCCACTTAGGCTGTCCTAGCTCGGCGGCCCAGATTAAATCCCATAAAAAACTTTTCAATTGACTTTCAGGGAAAAAAGTTTTTGATAATCGGTTGACGAGAATCGTGTTGACGGATATAATTTTTTTTTAGATTCGGCATCAAAGGATCATGATCGATGCTCCACCCTACTAAGTTTTTTCAGATGCATAATATTTATCATCTTAAGAAGTTTCCATGCGATGCCCTTCGACCCTCAAAAAACCACGTTTTCGGACACTTCTTCAGCCGTACTCACGAAACAACTAAACCATTATTTTTATTAAAAAGAACTAACTGTTCGAGGTCACCGTTCGCGCGGTTTGATGAGGCTGTATCTGATTGTGTAGTTCTAGAGGTACTGACGCCTGTAATAAAAGCCAGGCAGGTGGAGGATGATCTCAACAGCAAGAGACATTTACAGCACGCAGATGGACTACTATCACTCACCAACCCGCAATGGCAAGCGTGGTGTTTTATTGGCTAATACCTCTCAGAGTTTTGTGAGTAGAAGTCACCAGTATTGGTGAAAATGTCGGGCAGTTGGACATTGGGTCAATTTTTATGCTTTTAAATTTTTTTTCGAATGTATGAGAGACATGTAGTGGCTCACGACTCCATCACTCATACATCATACAAATTAGATTCATTCCATCACAGACACTCGACAAGTTAACATTATAAATAAATCACTTCGATAAAACACAATCAGAATTTCATTTATAAAATCAGAAACTTATGTTTCTACATTGGTGACCGCCGACTTCGAGCAACTTTAATCAGCAACCTCACGTTAAAAATTAATTTCAAGAACATTTACAAATAATATAAAGTGCATTTAAATTCAATTAATGAATCGACACTTAAACATTTCAAACAAATTCGATAATTTAAAGTGCCGTTAGAGTCAAGCCAAGCGTGCTAGAAACAATTTTAAATAAACGTGAAACGTTAATAACGAAAGCGACGCAATTAACCAAATACAATTTGGTTGAAATATAATACGCAATTGAATAAAATAATTCATTCAAATGAATAAAATAATTCTAACATTTTCATCATAAATCGATTTCCTCAAATCCACATGGACATGACGTCATCATTATCATCCATTGTTCAGTAACGCCATTCATATTCGTCGCATTTCATCTCACAGGCATTATAACAATTTTTATCGACTTACACATTAGTCCAGTCAATTCAACTTGAATATAAATTAGTCGAGTGAAAATAAATAATTTTCGCGTAAATTCAAGGCACAATATTCCAACAATTATCCAAACGAGTTAGTCTGGTTGTGCTAACACTTAATCATTAGTCCAGTCGCATTAACATTTTGGACCTGGATTTGGATATTTAACTAAGGTGCCAACGCTGCGATGGAATCAAAAACCCAAACGTATATTCATGGTTAATCTACTCTTTCTTTACGTTACAACTTCTGCAACATAGGAGCTTAAAGGAAGATTCAACCACCATCATGGAATACATAAAATTATCAATCGTCAACACGACGTCAACATTTAATTACCAACATGGTACAAATGGCCGACATGGCATCAAAATTCAAAAATTAGTCAACGAGACAAATCATAAAAAGTCCATCGTTTTTCAATTGGCACGAACATTATGCGCAAAGACAAAGCATAAAGCGAATTGGAATTTCGGACGAATCAACAAAATTCCAACATCAAAGGCGACGACCAATCGCCAAAGATTCTTTCATCAATAATAATTTTTTTTTATCAATCAAACAATAAATTAACACATTGTGTTAAAGTAAACATTTTCATCAACATTGTAACAAAAACGAGTGTCTTGTATATTTTTTTTTTTTTGTTTAATATCCAAATATTTTTTTTAAAAAAGGGGAAATAATGTAGTGGCTCACGACTCCATCACTCATACATCATACAAATCAGATTCATTCCATCACAGACACTCGACAAGTTAACATTATAAATAAATAGCTTCGATAAAATACAATCAGAATTTCATTTATAAGATAGAAACTTATGTTTCTACAGACAGACCATTGGTTTCTTTGGCAAAGTCTCAGAGTTTTGTTAGTAGAAGTCACCAGTATTGGTGAAAATGTCAGGCAGTTGGATATGGGGACAATTTTTATGCTTTCGAAAGTATCTGAAAAGGTATGAGAGCCAGACCATTGGTTTCTTTTGCAAAATCTTAGAGTTTTGTTAGTAGAATCAGTGAAAAATTATTAAAACTAGAAAAATTTGGGCCAACTTAATTTTTAAAAATATCTTGGAATGTATGGGAGGTAGACCATAGGTTTCTTTGGCAAAGTCTTAGAGTTTTGTTAGTAAAAGTCACCAGTGTTAGTGGGGCAGCTCGGGGGAAGAAGCAGTACGGGGGTAACCGGTTGTATGGGGAAATGGTAGTATGGACAAAACAGTAGTGAGGAGAAAACGATATTACGGTTGACGGGAACAGTAGTACGGTGGAAACGGTTGTACGGGGAAAACAGTGGTGCGGGGGAAACGGTTGTGTGGAGGAAATGGTAGAACGGTGAAATGGTAGTACGGGGAAAACAGTAGTGAGAAGTAGGACGGGAGAAACCAGGCCCGTAGGCAGGGTCGGCTGCCAGGGGGGGCTCGAGCCCCCCCCACCGAATTGATAAAATTATATGAAATTTTGAGAAAATTTAACATTAATACAGCCGTATTTTTGATATAGGATTTTCGTTAAACAGGGTCGCCGATAGAAGGTGTTTTGTGTTTAACCGGTGCCAATCACCCCCCCCCCCCTAAATTATTTGCCATGCCTCACACATAGAACTTTTGTTTATTTCCCAGCTTTTTAGGACGCACACACGACTCTGCTTCGTTTTTGAAACAGAACCGGCATCAGAAATCACGAGCGGAGCGAGGGAAAAATTTGTTTCACAAGGTTTTAAAAAATTTAGTATTATTCATGGCGTTTCCATTTTTCCAAAATAATCTCATTACTTATTTTCACATGAAATTATCTTCTTCTTGGTTCGTTTAGCTCACAAAATGTGAGTTAAATGTACGAAGTTCCCCTCCGCCTAAAATATATACAGCAACGGATTTTTAAAAACAAGCTACTCTAAGTTTTGACAATAGAATTTGTCCTTCACTTTCCATATTTTCCTGAAATTGCTCACACTATTTATAAGAAAATTTCCTAAATTTTTTCCGCTGGTTTTGTTAGCAGCTAGCATACAGCTTCTATTATAACGGAATGCATTATTATAATGCATTATTTTAGTCTTCTTCACATTGAGTGGACAGCTTGTTGATTCTAAAGTATTCACACAGAAGTGCCAGATCGTGGTTAATATCTAATACATTCCGATTATTGCAAATCCAGTGCAATACCCCGTATTCCTGCTATTTCTAGTTTCCTCAAGAGTATTCTGTGATCAACACAATCAAATGCTTTCATAAGGTCCAAAAAAATAGCACTAACCACCTTACCCTTATCTATGTCCAACATCATTTTGTTCAATAGTTGAAATGTTGCTGTATGGGTACCTGACTTTTTCCTAAAGCCGAATTGTTTCTTGTAGAAGAAGTGATTCTTCTCAAGGAAAGATGTTATTCTTTTGAGTAAAACGATTTCGAATACTTTGTTCAGCACTGGTAGGATTGAAATAGGTCAGTAGTTAGAGGGGTCACTTTTTGATTCAGACTTGTGAACCGGTGATACTCGTGCAATTTTTAGCTTATCAGGGTATCAGGGTATTGTCCAGTAAAGATTGCTAGATTTACTATACAGTTTACAACAGGAGCTACCTCATTTGCACATGACTTAAGGCTTATAGCGGCTATCCCATCAATAACTGTGCTTTTGTTAACGTCTAGGCTCGATATCAGTTCTAAGATTTCTTCTTCATTGGCTGGTTCTAGGAAGATACTGTTAGGACATCTCCGCAGAGTGGAAAATTTATTAATATCAGTGTCAGTGGCAAATGTTTCCGCTATTTTCAACCCTACCTACAAGAAAAGAAAATTTAGCGCATTTGCCTTTTGGAGGTTATCTGTAACTGTTACACCATCGATAACTAGCTTATCAATCTCTTCTTTTCTCCTCTGTTTTCTTCCTTCCTAGTATTTCAATTGTTCGTAGACTTCAAGGCAGCATACGACAGTGTCAACAGGAGGAAGTTATGGAGAGTGATGGAGGAATTAGGGGTTCCCAAAAAACTAATCTCGCTAACAAAGTTGACAATGGATGGAGCTAACAGCCGAGTAAGAATCCGACGCAAATTTTCAGACGCTTTCGACACTGAGGAAGGACTACGTCAAGGTGATCCGCTCGCGACGCTGCTTTTTAATTTGACCCTTGAAGCAGCAGTGAGAACCATGGACATCGACACCAGCAGCACCATTTTCACCAAATCCAGTCAATTGCTGGGCTTCGCTGATGACTTGGATATCTTGGGCCGAAACATGGAAGCTGCTAAAGAAAAGTTCACTGCTTTGGACAGGAAAGGTACCGACCTCGGGTTGAAGGTTAATGACACAAAGACCGAATACATGATTGTCTCCCCATCGAATCGACAATACGACCAAAGCGTAACAATTGACACATACACATTTAAGGTGGTAGACAAATTCGTATATCTTGGATCTCTGCTTACTTCTGACAACGTAATCATGGACGTAATCAAAAGACGGATAACTCTTGTCAACCGGAGTTATAACAGCCTGATAAAAATTTTAAAGTCCAAATCAGTAAGCAGAGACTCTAAATGCGCACTGTATGAATCTGTGATAAGACCAATAGTTACGTATGGGTCGGAGTCGTGGTGCATGACTCAGAAAGACGAACAATCGCTGCTCACGTTCGAAAGAAAGGTACTGCGGACAATCTTCGGACCAGTATATGACGAAAATATGAACAGATGGCGCAGACGATTAAAGCTGCATCAGGCTTTATGGAGAGCCGGACATAGTTAGAACAACAAAAATTAATAGACTACGATGGCTTGGTCATGTACAGCGTATGGATGACAATCGTATCCCGAAGAAACTTTTAATCACCAAACCGGAAGGCAAAAGAAGTGCAGGCAGACCAAAATCCAGATGGTGCGATGCAGCTTTTGCCAACCTGAGAACTGCGGAAGTAACCAGCTGGAAGACGTAAGCTGAGGATAGGTCCGGTTGGAGAAGCATGTTGGAGAAGGCCAAGACCCTTAATGGGTTGTAGGGCCGGTTAAGTAAGTAAGTAAGATAACGTTTGTACGGGGAAACAGTAGAACGGAGAAAAATGCACACCCTTGCATACATTTTAGTATTAAAGTCGCAAATCTCCGACCTAGCGGACAAGAATGCTTAATATCCGCGTAGCCCTTAGGGGTGGGGGTATTTAGATTTTCTGGCCGAGACTGCCAACTGGCATTGAAATACAGATACTATGATCCTTTGTTCCTTCCCCGTTACTCTTCTATCATTCCACCTAGTCATGTATTCTGTCTTAGTTAGATTCCCACATTTAAATGTTCCCATTTCAGAACGCATGGCTGTAACCGGTACGCCGAATAAGCCTCGTCGTCTGAGCACACGTAATACAATACATCTTCTAGCCTCCGGCACAAGTCGTACACGCCAAATGAATCTCGCTGTTTGGGCCCGGACATTACGATACATCTTCAAGCCTCCGACTTAACTAACGGGTTATCGGAAAGTAACTGGACAGTTATGAAATATTGTTGCACTTGTTATTTTTTAATTGAAACACGTTGTACTGTGTCTATAATTTAAAAGATATTTTTATTGTATTTGAAATACTTTTCCATAAACCAAAGCGCTGAATAAAATTCGTTTCCATTAAAAATCAAAATTGGCATTTAGAAATTTGTCCAGTTACTTTCCGATAAGCCGTTATGCTTATTCTAAACGAGCCCCTAAATGCAATGTATCACACACAACTGAAATACTTTTGTCTAGGGCATTTGTGTGAGCAACCATTAATCTGTTTGTTGGACCACATGCTTAACGTGAATTCCGAACCACGCCTATATATTATAGCTACATATAGGATTTCATCTGGTGTGCATTATATCTCCGCCTTAAGATAGACTCAGATATCTGTAATTAAGAAAGTCCTTTGGAAATTGGATGGACGCTCTAAACACTGAGAAGCGAAATGGGAGTCAGAAGGATGGAGTTGGGTCATAGGTTTATTTGGCAAAAGTGCATGATTTCCCATAATGTAAAACCTTATATGTTCAGTTTTGCAAATTTATTCGTAATTAGGAAAGTCCTTTGGAAATTGGATGGACGCTCTAAACACTGCGAAGCGAAATGGGAGTCAGAGGGATGGAGTTCGGTCGTGGGCTAATTTGGCAAAAGTGGATGCTTTCATATAATGTAAAACCTTATATGTTCAGTTTGGCAAATTTATTCGTAATTAGGAAAGTCCTTTGGAAATTTGATGGACGCTCTAAACACTGCGAAGCGAAATGCAAGTCAGAGGTATGGAGTTGGGTCATGGGTTTATTTGGCAAAAGTGCATGATTTCCTATAATGTAAAACCTTATATGCTCAGTTTTGCAAATTTACTCGTAGTTAAGAAAGTTCTTTGGAAATTGGATAACCAAATTTGAATGATTTTTGTTTTATGTCAATTTATAGATAGACAGAATTCATCGTGTATGGGAGACGTCATACATGTCGTTCTTCTACGGTTCGTTGTGGACACCAAACACCAAAACTACCCATTTTTAGAAGCTTGGGTATGCTTAAGAACGTTACTTTCATGCTACAAATTGAAGAAAAATCCTATACAGAATTTTGTCCTCACCGGGCTTTCTGGATGGAAAGCCAGTACATTACCACTGAGCTAACCTAGGGGTGGGGGTATTTACTAGTTATATTATAACAAGTTAGATCAAACCAGCTCAAAATCATCCGAAGAAAAGGTTTATTTGTCAGGTTCATGGACCAATGCCGAAAAAGTTATGGTACTTATTGAAAAATGTTCTTCTATGAAATTTTAAGCGTAGATTTAAGGCTCGGAACAGGTCAAATTCAGGTCAGACTTCAAGATGATCTAGTCTCCCTAATTTGAAGCTAAAAACCATTTCAGATGACATTGTAGACTCGGTACACATTCCTTAACTTTTGTCTTGAATAGATTTGTTATTTTTTAATGTCGTTACAATAAATTTTGTGATTGAAGTATAGACGGCATGTTCAGGTCATCAGGTCAGGTCAGAACCATGATATTGAGTCTCTAGCAAAGTAGTAATGGCAATTTCGAATAAGAAGGTAAGAAAATCAATCAAGAATGCTATATATTGTAAGACGTGTCTGCCGAAACCTCTGCAATAACTCTTACTCTCCATAAAAGAAAGCTGCAGGACAATGAAGTTTTATTATCAAGGTAGCAGTTTAAATTAAGATTTGCAATAAAAATTAGCTGGAAGTGGCAGTTCTAGCTACACAAAATATCATCGAGCAAACAAAGTGCTATAAAAGCAGAAACACCGTGGTAATGTTTACGCTTTCCTATATGTGTCCTGCTGATATACACATAGCCTTCCAGCATAGGTGTACTGATGAGTACTTGATAAGACGAATCAGCATATATGTTTGTAGATTGTCCACCGTTATGTACAGTATTGTACCGAAGTTATTTTCTCCGTTTCAACTCCAAATAAAAACTTTTTTGGTCAAAATGCAAGCAATACAAAGCTGTTCAGGGAAATGAAGCTTTGACCTGAATTTGAGCTGTTCCGAGCCTTAATAGATATTACTTCAAAATAACACACAAACAGTTTGCCTCGGCAGCATATATTTTGAAAAGTTTGAAAAGATTAATTTTTCGAGTACATGGATGAAATTTCGTGTTTCGTCATTTTTTGACTATTTCAGGACAGATTAGTATCATAAAAATATGAAATTGCCAAATTGTGCAGCACTCCACAGGAATATATTAGTTTGGTGATGCCTAATATTCGATTAGCAAAATCGGACAGGCGTTTGCTGAGATATGGTAAAAAGAGTGGTAAAAAAGGAGATTTTTGACGGAAGGTGAAATTTTTTCGCTTATATCTACGCAAGAAAAACGGGGAAAGAAACTTTTATACGCAGACGGACAAAAAACGTCATATTGGAGAAATTTTTTGTTGCATTTTATATGGTGAGTAAATGTCAAAAAACGATGAGGAACCCAGCGGCCACATCAAATCTCTATTCCATACCCTTTTTTGCAGCTCTCGGAGCAAAGTTTTTAATCTTAAAACCGAAAATAATTTGCTCTGGCTATCTGAATAGAAACCTCCTAGACAGCATCCGAGAATGCAAGAGCATGAGAGTGGGAGATTCTACTGGTAATAAAATAGTCACGTATATTGACTTATATAATGTATTTTTGGTCTCTGTTTAATTTATACATTTTTTTTTTAAATAGGAATTTACATAATTGTCTTTTAATATTTCATTTTTTTTACAGCAAGAAAATGTTGATTTCACAGACATAAATAAAATATTGTTTTGATTATAAATTCGCTCTAAACATAATTGGAAAATAACGGTCAGTTTACTTTTTCTATACAACTCTACATTTTTTAAAGCATTACATACCCAGATAACAATTTACCCCACGAAATGTACGTTTGATGTCATCGAAAAGTGTGTATCAAAAATCACATAGACCGTTACATCTTTTCTTTTGTGAATGTTGTACATTTAATGTACAAGAAATGTACTTCTTATGGGGTGAATGGCAAAAAGTGTACACTAAATGTACAACTAATATTGTGAACATCTAGTGAAAAATTAAAAAATTCTTGTTGCACAAAAAATGTGCATTTTATGTACATCAACAAAAACGTACAATCCACAAGAAAGTTGTGAATCGTTGAAACTTTTTGAAATATACCCCATTAAATACGTTAAATGTACAATAAACGATGTAACGGTCTATGTGCTTTTCGATACACATTTAATGTACAACATCACATCGAAAAATGTGATATGTGTTATCTGGGATAGTTTTGACACACGATACTCGTAATTTTGATATATTTTTATGTAGCCTTTCCTAAATGTTCTACAAAAAAACTTCGAAATGATATTTTTTTAGTTTCATACATATAATATGATATAATTTTCACAAATTACAGGGAGGACAAGCGGGTCTTGGTGCATGTTCTTTTACGTAGTCATGTACATTGAATCTAGATTCATCGATGATGTCGTTATTTCGGTTTTTCAATTTTCTGTAAATATAAAAAATATTGAAAGCAGTTCTTTATTTTCAAAATACATTTTCGAATTAAAAAAGTTAAGTGGACTAACTTGGCCACAGTTAAAAATGCCAATTCTACGTTTAAGCCGGTTTTAGCTGATGTTTCTAGGAATGATACATTGTATTCACGTGCTAAACGTTCACCATCTTCTCTGCGAATTTCACGTTCTGGACAATCCGCTTTATTACCTGAATAAAATATACACATAGGTGAACAGAAAATAACATATTTCAATATACTCCAATACACACGAGATGTGTACGTACGCTCGGGCGAAAGATATTTTGTCATGTTGTAGACGGGTACGTTGAGTTTGCTGAAGATGTTTTCAGCCTGGAAAATAACACATTATTGTGTTGCTTTTAGGACACGGTAATGAAAACTTTGCAGAACATGTTAGTTAGCTTAGTGTGTGAGTGTGTGTGAATGACGTCACGAAAATAAAATTATTCAATTGTTACGATATTGTTAAATCAGCAAACAATATTGTTATTTCGATAAACTTCATTGTTTTTTCAATAACAATATTGTTACTTTAGTGTCATGTGTATATTCATGATTTTTAGATTCAAAATTGATTTTGTTTATATAAATATTTAATGTAAAATTTATTACAAAATGTTGTCAGTTCGATTTGGTGGTTTCAACGACCCGTCTCCAACATGACAAAATAGCATTCATGCTTACTAAGAAAACTCGTTCATTACCTTGTTACGAATTGCATCGACTCGCCTGGCGGCTCGTCGTGCAACTATTCGTAACAAGGTAATGACTCGTTTTCTTAGCAAGCATGAAATCTACTATTGCTGCATGTGCGAGAGTGTGTTGGTGCACATGCCGTGAAAGTAAGCCTTGAAAGTAATGCAAATACACACATCAATATACTCTCGCTTATACAGCAATAACTTTAATCCTTTGAATCAGATGAAAGTGTTACTTCGAAGCATATAACGAGATCTGTACATACATACACGAGGATATGACCGAGTATTAATGCACATCGCATTATAAACTTCATAGTATAATGTCTTTAGGCGAGATTGTGTTGGTGCAAATTTGACTTGCTTTAAGTAATATTCATTATCAATTATATATTGTTTATTATTGTCGCTCTTCTCTAAATTTCTATTTTTGTATAAATAATTGGTGAGAGAATATAGTCGCGCATTATTGCGCGGACCAATTAGAACAAATAATTTCCTTCTCTACATTGTTTCAACATTAACATTAGATTAATATTAACAGTAAACAATGTAGAGAAAGAAATTCACACAACTAACACATCGACAGCGAATGCATTAAAAGTTTTTTGAGTAACCAAAAAAATTTTCTCGTGGGATAAAATTGGTGAAGGACTTTCCTCGTTTGTCGAAGTCAAAAGTAAATAATGATTTTTGTTCACAACGTGAGCAATATACATGGCCTAAAAACAAAAAGCGGATAATTTAGAATTGGTAAAGAACGGTGTAACAAATTTCAAAAGATAAATAAGTAAGCGACGTCCAACAAAAAACATACCTTACGTTTGATTATTGGTTCGACAAATTGAGGACAATCTTTTACCAAGTAAAAATTATATTCTGTCCACTGTAAGCAAAAATATTGTTACTACTGTGCAGTACTGCACAAAATATTGTTAACACAACGGAAATCGCTCTTAATGGTTTCGATTGAAAGATATGGACCTCAGAAAATCATGAAAATGAAATTACTGAAAATTACTGTTAAGTGGTACGGGCTGTAGGGTCCTTAGTGTGGGTCCAACTCACGCTACGCGAGCCTATACCATATTTAGTGGTTTTTCGTGAATATTCCTTTGACTTAATCTCCCATCGTTCCTTCCCTTCTCCGAAACGGAAAACGTAACCCCAATGTTATTAACACTACAATGCAAATTAAATAATAAAATATTTAAAAATAACTCACTTACCTAACAATATTATAACAACATCCTCTTGAGCATATTCTCGAATTTCACCCAACCATGCACGAATATTATCAAAGCTTACTTTGTTGGTTACATCGTACAAGAGAAGCAATGCTGAAAAAGGAAAAGTTTTTTGTTTATTTTGAGTGCAGAATTTTTTTAGGTTTTGTCACATTATTCAAGAATTATTTCATGGTTAGATGTCTCATGTAGATTTAAAAGAAAAAGAGAAACTCACGACGACGACGTTGAAAGTTAATCGGTGCTTAAAAGTTAATTTCTTAACTTTATGACATTCCAAACAACTCTGTTAAAACCATTGAAATAGTAATTTTCCTACCTAATTTTGTAATTAATGTTTTTTCAGCATTAGTCTGGCTCGTGCGAACACTGATTAGGACATGTGCTGAAAAAATCTAGTTACAAAACGAAGTAGGAACAACGTTTTCTGCAATTCAATGCCGAAATAGACAAAACCAAACAATAAAATTTCTATTTCGATCACAATTTCCTTTTCATTGCATTTTTAATGTCAATTAAAATTGAGTGCTGAAAAACTTTTCCGCACTCAAATTTGAATGCTGAAAAACTTTTCCGCCTCAAATTTGAATGCTGAAAAACTTTTCCGCACTCAAATTTGAGTGCTGAAAAACTTTTCCGCACTCACTCAAATCTGAGTGCGGAAAAGTTGACCTTTTCCGCACTCAAAGCAGTATTGAAAACTGTCGTATTTCGGCATTGAATTGCAGAAAATCTATTTTTCGCAATTGTTAGGCGAAAATTCATATTTTTCACTTCAAATGAGGTACGAAAATTGATTTTTTCATGAACAGTTCGAAGCGGGAGCAAAAGTATATTTTCGCCCCTAATTTGGAGGTGCGAAAATAAAACGAAAATTAGTTGTTGATGCAACTCGTACCACATATGGCTATTATAGTGCATAGTGTACTGATCTCTAAACTCAATAAAATGGGAATGCATTCTGAAATGTTGGGCAATTCCACGGACTTCATCGTTCCCACTCACAAAATTCTGAGTAGTTACAAAATGATATTAATAGGAAAGTAACTAACCTCAAGTTGAAGGATCAATCTTTATGATACACGCCTTTACATAAATATCATTTTGTAACAACTGAGCATTTCGAGCGTTGGAACGACGTTTTCGTGGTATGGCCCTGGAATGGATGAAGTCATAACTAAGTGGGAGGTTGCAGTACATCAAGATTGGGTCCCATTCATCATCGGTATTTAGAGCAACATCTGGTGTTCCCCAGGGCCGTCATCTCGGTCCCATTCTTTTCGTCCTGTTGTTTGATGACATAACGAAAGTCATAAGACGATTTGAATGTAGTCCCCATTCGTTTTTTGCAGACTTGGAGCTTAATCCAAAATCTGGTTTTAGGGATTGTTAATTATGTTTATTGGTGGAAGAAACGACAAAAACAATCCGGATAAAGGGGTTTTTTCAACAAACAAAACTTTGAACGTCAATATAAAAACATAACCAACCAGAAATTTGATTCTCTACAACTTCGCCTTTGGAAGCAACTTTGTAACTCTTATAGTTCTAGAGATATGGGTCATTCCTCCCAATGCTAAAAGTGGCCATATCCCAAAAATTGGGCCATATTTCCCCAAAACTCTGAAACACGTGTTCGCTTAAATTTAATTCTCTACAACTTCGCCGTTGCAACCAGCTTTCTAACTGAACGGTGTTCTGCAGTAACTGAGTGTTTTCATTGTGGTAACAATAGAATGACAAAGATGGTGCAGAACGCCGTTCAACTCTCACAGTCCTGGAGATTTGGGTCATCCTGCCCAATTATGGAAGTGGCCATATACCAGGATTGTGCCATATTTCCCCACAAACCTGAAACACGTGTTCGCTTAAATTTAATTCTCTACAACTTCGCTTCGGAACCAACTTTCTAACCTCTCATAGTTCTGGATATTTGGGTCATCCTGCCTAATTATGGAAGTAGCCATATACCATATATACCATATACACGCTTAAATTTTAACATTTTTGGAGACATTGCGTGATTTGAAGGCCGAAACCGAAACACATTCTTCTGATTTAAACAGATTGAGCTCATGAAGCACAGAATAACACAACTAACTGACCAACCACCACTCGACGCTGGTCGGAATCAAACAATACTTTAATGTTGCAATAGGGAGATAAAGTAAACTTTTAAGTGACGCGACGGTGAAGCAAAATTCTTGTTATATAACTTTGAATTTAGATGAAATGTTTTTGAATGCAAATTGGATCTGAAAATAAAATTTGTTGGTGTCGGAGACGGGAATCGAACCACGTCACATCTTCTTTCTCCGGGCGATGCTCTAACGCAATACAACGATAACATCAAATTATTATCTTGTTATATAGTTTATTTTCTTAAAAAATTTCCTTTCTTTATTATTCTGAAGAATATGTTTCTTTAGCCGCCGAGCCTGCCGAGGAAACTTCTAGGCGGCGGCTAACAGTGTCCGCCATATTTTAGCCGTAAAAAACACTAGGCAGCGGCGGCAGTTTTAGCCGTTAGCCGCCATTTTCGGCGGATTAGAACTGGCGGCTCTGTTGTAAACTCGTCGTTATCATAATTAATCAATACTATCTTCATGCATGTTAATTGTCATAAAAGATGACATCAATAAATGCTGCTTGTTCCGGCATTAATAATCAATAAAGACAGTTGCATTTTTATTTCGCTCTCTGCAATTTATCATATTACAACAGATTATGGGCTTATTTACGTTAAAATAAAGTTGTGAAAGTAATATTCAGGGGCAGCAGAATTGTTTTTGATAGTTTTGGCATATCGATGATGCATTAACGAAGTGAAATTCATCGATCAATTTTGCATTTTTTAACTTGTTTGGATCAACAATATTTTACACGACATGGCGTCATCTCCTAATATAATGACCACAATTGAAAAATTAAAGGGCCGTGATAATTTTTCTACATGGCAGTTTGCAATTCAAGCGTATTTAGAGCATGAAGGTTTGTGGAAATGCGTACTGGAAGAAGAAAAAAACGAAGACAAACAAATAAAAGCTAAATCCAAGTTGATTTTGCTGGTGCATCCAGATATTTTTGTACATATTCAGACTTGTACAACAGCAACAGAAATTTGGAAGAAATTAGCAAATACATTTGCCGATTCGGGTTTGTCAAGACTTGTTACTTTAATTCGGACTCTAATCAACACGAAATTAGAGGATTGTCAGAATGTCGAAGAATATGTGAATAAAATAATGTCGGCAGCACACAAGTTACGTGGCATTGATGGACAAAATGTTTCTGATGAGTGGATCGGAACCTTTTTGTTAGCGGGCTTACCTAATGTTTACCAACCCATGATAATGGCCATGGAGAATTCTGGTGTGCAAATAACATCAGATTATGTGAAGACTCAGCTTCTGCAGGACGTTAAATCAACTCAGTGTGTTAAGTATGGTGCATTTTATTCAACAAAACATAACCTAAATCAACAAAGTCGTGGTCCGAGATGTTTTAGTTGCAATGAATATGGACACAAAGCTGATAACTGTCATAACAAGAAGAAGTCAGATACGAAATGTGGGACATATGATCATAATAGTTGTTCAAATGGTTCAGATAATGCTAATCGGAATAATAGTTCAAATGTGAATTCAGGAGTGAATTTAAGAGATCGATATTCACATTCAGTGAACTCTAATCCATATAGTCAGACTGGATTTTAAAGTAATAATTTAATTTTATTTGCGTGATTTTGTTGAATTTAATAAAAATTACAGTTGAGGTTTATTAATGATTTGAATGAGTTGAAAAGTTTATTTTTTTTTTTTACCTGGAAGGAAATATTTTGTCTATTTTGTCTTTTGCTTCATTTTTTTTATTAAATAGATTTGTGGTTGAATGAATTTGTATAATGATAACATTAGACAGAATACTTTATTCAGTAAGTATTGATTAAGTGGGTGTGTTGTAAACTCGTCGTTATCATAATTAATCAATACTATCTTCATACATGTTAATTGTCATAAAAGATGACATCAATAAATGCTGCTTGTTCCGGCATTAATAATCAATAAAGACAGTTGCATTTTTATTTCGCTCTCTGCAATTTATCATATTACAACAGGCTCTCATGACTGGTACTTACCGTGTGCATCCCGATAATATGCATGTGTTACCGATCGGAATCGCTCCTGTCCAGCAGTATCCCAGATTTGGAGTTTTACGCGAGTGCTTTCCAATGCAACAATTTTGTTCTATAACAAATTTTATATTAATATTCAATTATATTGAACTTGGAAAAACATCTTATTTATATAGAAAACAGTTACCTATATGCATACATGAAATAAAATTTTGATCGGTAGATTAAAAGACTTCACAGAAAATGGCTATAAGACTAACTCGCCAATAGTATTCTTTGGATCGCGTTGATTCTGGTTCCAGTCTCTTTAACCTAACCTGACTCATCAATTAAGACTGTTTTGGATATAGACATCGTAATAGGTATTCATGAAAAGTATTGATAGTGCTTACAAATTTTTGAAATTGAAATAAGAGGTTCTTTGCGGATATACAATCAACATCAGTGTGCATTATAAACTTCGAGCAAGAAACGAATTTTATAAATGAGAAAATATTAATAAGAACGTCCGAAAAAAGACTTTTGATTCCCCTTTTATTTAAAACTTAATTAATTGGACCGTTCACCATGCACCATTCATTTTCACCCAGTTCCAAAATAGATTTCCTCTTAATAAAGTTTTTTCGGTCGTCTCAAGTCTTCTTAAAATTCATGGGGATCATAAATCTTTTTCAGTGATATCAGAGGCGCCGGATTCCATTTGGCTCGTTGGGTTCGACGAGGAATTTAAACTTTGACAATACTTTTCATCTTTCATAAACAGTAACAGTAACAACACTAAACTCAATTCTTTGTTCAATGCTTAAACGTTGCCTCTTTTTGCTCCCCCTAATATCATCCATGTTGATAGAGCTAGCGATTTCTCAATTAATGTGAAGAATCGCGAAGTCATTTGTCGGAGACTGTCCTGTATTTGCCCACAAATAAGATCTCAATCGCTTTAATGCCAAAAATGACCGCTCAGCTACGCATATAATTTGTGGATAAGTCAGAAGCAAACGAATAAACTTTATTAAATTTGAATTTTTTTTTACGTTCTTGAACTTTTGTTTCTTCACGTCTTCCACACAATGTGCGACGAGACGATTCAGTTCAAAGCCTGATACCCTACCGAATGTTTTGATTTCACCAATCTCACATTTGTTGGTCGCAAAATCTTCCATTTTACTCAATTTTTACATACTGCGGAATCAAAATGTATATCTAAACTTGCCAAAACTTCATCATTGATGCAACAGAGCTAAAAACTCCTTCAAACCCTTAAAATAAACCCAAAATTAAAAAAAAAAATAGAAAAAATTTAAAAAAAAATTGCACTAGGCCCGATCTTAGAACCGCCATAGAGCACTTAGGAGAGGCCTCTGATCCGTACTTCCATGAACAAAAATGTTCGCTTTTTTTTCTCTGAAACAACTGCACAAAAAAGCTCATCATTAAAGAAATATTCACCAAATATCGCGTAGGGTCGCTTAGCTTGAGCCTGAGACCGAACAACTCAACATATTTTCACTAATTTAATTTTTGTGATTTGCTAGTGACGATTAGCGTTCGCTAATAGCGACTAGCGCGCTAATTTTTTTCTGATTAGCGAATTACGTTAGCGACGCTAATATTTTTATTAGTTAGCGTTAGCGTCGCTAAAAAAATTGGTTAGCGAATACAACCCTGCATATTTGTGTGATGATCACAAATTAAATTACATTTTTTGATTACAAAAATTAATTTGAAACTTCACAAAATTTTACAACTTTTTCAAAATAGACAAACGTTTCTTATAAAAACAAAATTCTCGAAAATTCACTAGAAGAAAGCGAAATAATGCTTGCCGAAGCTTTAAGCAGAAAACAAATTGCAAAGATCGACAATTCAAATTGCTCGTTTGTGTTCTCCTTTAAGAAATTAGCTATTTTTTGACACATACAGCAAATGATTTATTAAAAAGATTCAAAACTGAACAATTCAACGCAGCACAACAAATGAGACAAGTTTCTATGTTCCCTAAGAAACGTTCGTCAGCAACTGCCCTTTTCTCATATTTTTTAAAGTTTACAGTTCATCTAATTAAATTCTTCACGAAACTCTTTGAGGTATACAAGGTGTAGCAGACATTGTTAAGACAGTAATATGATTCCAAACAAAGTGATTGTATATAATAAGGAATTAATTAGAATAATGTAAAAGATTAGTAATTAAATTTCGAAGTTTTCTTGATATACTCAGTCAGTAAAATTACACAAATTAATAATTGTGCTCGCGGAGTTGCCATTGCAATTGGTTGTCCTTCACCGTTTCCAATCAGTTACATTAGCGTAGAACACAGTGACAGAATAGATCTATGCGAATTTTAAGTGATAACATGTGCTCAAGAGTCTTGGCAATAAAACTAACTCGTAATTAGGGTGAACATTGATGAGACTTCCCAGAAACAAAAGACGAACAATGGTATAAATTGTACGTACAATCGAAGAATTTGTAATTATTTAACTATTGTCTTTTGACTTATGTACATAAATTTCAATGTACAAAGTCACCTAACATAATTGGATAGAATATTGGATAGAATGCAGTAATCAATTTTTCACATAAAAGGCTTAACATGAAATACAAACATAGAAACAACAAAATAACATTTAAAATCTACCTCTTAATTGATGACCTGTGAAGAGACTCATCAATGCAACATTATATTACACCAAGACAGTAATTAAACACGTTCACGCGAGTGTCGCTTAATCTTTTTTTCTTCGCTAGGCCCAAACGAGTGAGAAAGCGATAGTCTAACTACATTAACTGCAAAATAAATAGAAACTTTTTATAATTATTACGCATTTGCGGGAAAATTTGTTTATCTTCGACGAGGAAGTTTGTATCCCGAACCGAAGGCAAGGGATTTAAACCTCGATAAACACATTCCTGCAGAAACGTAGGTATTTTTATGCACCAAAGCAACAAAACAGCAAAACAAATTGTGACTTGTGACAAAGCACAATAATGTATGATTTATCTCCCTCGGCTCGGGATACAAACTTCCACCTCTAAGATAAACAAATTTTTTTACCTCCCCCATCTGAAAATTCATCGTTACTATCGAAATCCCCTGTAAGAAAATTTGATTTCCCTCAGGGGATTTTTCTCATCTAGTTGATCGTCAAGCAATAGTTCTTACTTCCCAGAAGTAATGGCCATTACTTGAGGACCCATTACTTGCGAACCATATGATGCGTATGAATTGTTTTTATTGATACAAAACTAATTGTGTTTTTCTTGTTGTTTAATTCACTAAAAACTTTGTTGTAATATTGCTTGAAGTGGCAAAGAAACTAGAAAATCAGCCGAAAAAAAAATATTGTCTACTTAATGTTGAATTTACAGAAACTTTTATCGGCCATTTTTGTTTTCCTTGATCATGACATTTTTTACGCAAAAACACAATTTTGACTCGGCCGATAAATATCACTGATCACTGTTATATTTAATTTATTATTATTATTATTATTATTATTATATATTATTATTATCACTTCAAGCAACATTTAACACAAATTTTTTTTCACATTATTTAACTGAAACAAAAAAGGACATCGCCATAACAAGTGAGTTCGAAATTCGAGCTGTCAAAAAGGTAAACAAAGTTTTGGTGCGACGATTGTCTGTGGTATGGCCAACAAATTGTTATTCCTATGATCCAGCATTGAAAACGAAAAAAACATATTTTCTTTCTGGGTCAAGACTAGTTGCACATTTCATAACGGCATAATGTCTTAGAATTTTGCGCTATAATATTGAATAATTTATCTCATTGAGAAGTTAGATTACATTCATTGCGTTGTTACGTTATGTTAAAATAAATAAGAAAAACAAAAGTAATTCAAACTGCACTGGCCTTAATTATAACAAATGCATTTGATTTATTTACTGTAAACAAAAATTCCTCGCAAAACTCAATATAAAATTACAAAACAAAAATATCACATCGTCGCACCAAATTTACTTTTTTTGTTTAGTTCTTTGACAGCACCATATTCTTTCGAATCTTCGAAATTCGACGCAAAAATGTCAGAGGACGGGATATTTTTTTGAAGGGAATGAGCCGACGCTTATAAGGTGAAACCACATGTTTCCTATTACATTCTTGTACAACTACAACCGAAAGTCTTAACCTCAACAAAAAGATAAATTTATTTCGATTAGGCCAAATTCAATAAAACAAAATGTTAAAAAGATGTCAGCGATCCCAGGATTGAAGTAAAGTCATTATTTTTTACAACCAAAACAATATCTGCCGCTACAACGGCGTTCGGATCATTTGATCATTTTCCTAAACAAACACTTCTTTGTAATCAGTTCAATTGGAAAAATAATAATTTTACGGTAATCCTAGCATAATTTATTACGTATTTCCGCCCTTTGTGTTTCACTCAAACAAGAAAATCTACATAACGGACAATCCACGGAATAGAACAGAACCTCAAAAAGTGATTTTGTAAATTTTTCGTTAACACTTTTCGTCGACTTAAAAGTGAGATTGTGTCGATTTATAGTTCGTTTGTTCCAATTTTATTATTAGAAGTGACAATCGATAGATGACGGCTGCTGATGTCAATTCAACATCTTTTGCAGGTTCATTCGCAAAAACAACTTCACGAAAAAAAATATATGAAAAAATACACCAAAAAAAGTGACAGAAACCAAAAATGCTGGTTCAATGTTGTTGGGAGAATTTTTCATGCGTCATTTTGTCACCTCTCGATTGTATTCCCATGAAAATGGCACGATCTTTTTTTTAAATAAATGTAAACGCAACACCATTTCATCCATCGTAAATTAGCACAACTTCACGTTTAAGTTGACGAAAAGTCTGAATGAAAAAATTACAAGAAAGTTGTTAAGCTGAGGTAATGTTTTCTTCGTGAAATCAAATTTTCTTACAGGGGTTCAATAGTAACGATGAATTTTCAGATGGGCAGGTAAAAAAATAACTCACATTGGATGCTGTGAAAATAATTCGTTACATGAGGGACCAATTTTGTGAACTCGGGAACTTACGAATGTGTTCTGAAGCAACTCGCTTTGGAAACTGTTTTTTGACTCGCGTAGTTGTATACCTTGCCTTCGGCTCGGATATACAAACTCTACCCTCGTCAAAAACAGTTTCCAAAGCTTGTTGCTTCAGAACACATTCGTAAGTTCCGCTCATATCACAAAATTGATCCCTCATGTAATGAATTATTTTCACAGCATCGAATGTAATCTACTATTTCCTCAGATGCGTAATAATTATTACGCTGCTTTCGTACAAAATCCATTAGCGGTACAAACTATGTGGTGATTTTTGAAGATAGTTTTGTTTGTGTAAATTTGTGAATTTTAGTTCATTACTTGTTTAAAAAAACCAGTTAGTGTTTTGATCATCTTTTCTCACTCAAATGATTTCAATGTGGAATGTTTTGATGTGCTTCGGGCGTTGTTTATAACATTATAATTAATGATTGATTATGATGTTTATGATTTAATTGATCGAAATACTAGTCTAGAGTCAGTATTAGTAGCCTTAGGCTATCAGCAAATTGTGGAGTTTAAAATGGAGAAGAATAAGGTGGTGTTTTCATAATATGCTCTCCCCACATCATGAATAAGATGAATGGCAATGTTGAGTAACTTACTGCTTTACGTGAATCTGTTAGGAGTGAAAAGGGCTGGGTAAGTTGATAAAGGGTCGCTGGCGACATAGCGCTGTAAATGTAAATTTCAGGAGTTTTGCAGAAGTTTTAGGACAGCTGATTCAAGATGGTATAAGAGTGGTGCGCGGAGAACGGATTGTCTGTTAACACAGACTGTCTTTTAAGAGTGAACAAAGTAACACACACAGCGATCACCAGGCGTTGAGGTTTACTGTGAAAAATGTTGACTATGTGACTATGTTGCGCTCTCATTGCGCCTTCTGTGTGTAAGAAGTTGTCGAAAGTGCAAAGACTAAGATGTCTTTGAAAAACGGGAGTCATGACGTCAAAACCAACGGCAGCATTGAAAGTGTTGCTGTCGCTGAGTGAGATAAGCTTGTTTATAAAAGAACAAGCTGATTTGACAGTGGTGAGGCTGTAAAGAAACGGACATAATTGTGAAAATTTTTTTCAAATAAATCAATCAAACTCCCACATCACCAAAGTTGTTGTTGAAATCCTATTTCGCTATCGTTATTTTTTCAGTTAGTTCATTTGAGAAAATGACTTTCCCAAGGATACATCTAGGTACTTTACTGTTTCCAAATTTCTATTGATTTTGCTGTTAATGTATTTGAAAATCTTTGAATAAAGACAATTCGCTCTGTTCAATAAGTGACTCACCCTGTGAACACGTAAAACACCTAAAAGAACACCAAAACGTTTTTTAACGAATTTTCGATTTTCTTAGATGATAAACACATACACAATTATTATGTTTTAATTATACTCCTCACCCTAAAGTCAATGCCAACTGTTGCTACAAAATTGCCGGAGAGAAATGTACCATCTCGAAATCTTACAAGAAGACACGTTTTACCAACACCCGAATCTCCCAACAGCATTACCTGTTGATTTTGTTTGTTTGTTTGTTTAAGGGAATTTCTTATTAAATTCTTACATAGCATATGTCGTAACAAATCATTTCCTTTGCTATTAAAGAGCATACTTTCTTAATAATAATAAATATTCCAGCAACTTTTTTATTGAAAGCGCAAAAGACCAAAAAAGCTTTTTGCGTATATCAATTTACTTTGTACATAGTAGATATTTACAGCGCCAGCGAGTTTATTTTTTTTAAAGCAGGCCAGAGCCCATTGCTTGAAATATACTAATACTTCTCCGGGATATGTCTGTCAGTAAGCGGTACTGTCCCAGTTCCAATAATGTCTAAAAAGATTGTCCTGTTTGGTTGTAGTACTGCGTGATTTCTCTGTAAAAATTTATTATTTTTGTTGGTTTGGTTGCGAGTCAAATATTTCTTCAAAGCTTTTAAGTGTACGAATCGTTGCATAATCTTTTCAGTTCATTTATTTCAGTTCATTTCATTTATTTCCAAAATATAAAAAAGCATTCATTCACATACATGTAAAAAAGATAATCGAGTCGGATATCTAAGAGGAACCTTGTGAACAATCTTCAATGCCCTCTTCTGCAACATTTCAAGTCCACCCATAAGCGACTTATTAGCGCCCCCCCCCTCCCCCCACTAATACCATAAATCAGTCTACTGTGTACCAGTGAAAAATATAGCCGTTTAAGAATTCCTGTGGGCAACATAACACTGAGTCTCTTGATTATGCCTATTTGACTAGAAATCGTACTACACAGCTTGGTGACATGAGCATTCCAATTAAGACATTCGTCTAATATCACACCCAGAAATTTCACCGAGCCAACTGTAGGGACGGTAATATTGTCAAGGACAAACTCAGGTAACGGAACACTCTTGTTTCCGAAAGACCTAAAGTGTATCACCTTACACTTGCCAAGATTCAGTGTAAGTTTATTCTCGTTGAAATATGTCATGATCAAATTCAAGTCGCGCTTTAAATTGGTAACGTTGGAAGAAATACAGAGTGAGGCAGTAAAGAGGCTGGTATCGTCAGCGAATAATGTAGGCTTAGAGTTAAGGGGAAGGTAGTGAAGGTTATTAATGAAAATCAGGAATAGCAGAGGGCCCAACGAACTACACTGAGGCACTCCATAAGTCATATCGGCCATGTCACTATCAACCCCATTCACACACACGTACTGCTTCCGTGACGTCAGGTAACTCCTGAATAAGTCATTGGACACACCTCTAATGCCCGCGTCGGTCAACTTAGCCAGCAACAAGCCATGATCAACAGAATCGAAGGCCTTGGTAATGTCCAAAAAAATTCCAGATACAATTTTCCCGGAGTCGACCTCCGCACTAATATCATTAAGGAGCTCGCATAACGCGATATGAGTGCCCGACTTCGAACGAAACCCATACTGGCGACCATAGAAAAATTCAGTAATAGTCAGGAACTCCACCACACGATGATAAATCATTTTTTCAAAGACCTTATTCACCACAGATAGGATCGATATTGGTCTATAATTAGCAACGTCAAAACTATTCCCTGATTTAAAGATTGGAATTACTCTAGCGATCTTAATAGGATCCGGATAGGTTCCTGAAGTTATGCAGCAATTGTAGATATCGCACAACAAGGAAGAAACAGAGTTCACGCAGCACTTAAGAGACTGACAGGTGACCCCGTCGAAGCCAGGCCCCTTACTACTATCCAATGATAGGATCATATTTTCTATGTCATGCGAAGTTACTGCATTAAAAAAAATTGAACTAGGACACACAGCGCGCTTTGTAACCGTAGTGGTTTCAACTGGGACCTTTTTGGCTAAGTCAGGACCGACATTGGCATAATACGCGTTGAACACGTCAGAACATGATGACTCCTCAACAATCAAATTATTGACCTTAACAGCATACGATTTTGGTTTCTTGTCACGCTTACCAAGCAAAATATTAATCTCACGCCAGGTTTTCTTAGGGCTAGAAGATTCAGAGAACAGCCTTTCAAAGTATTGATACCTATAATGCTCTAGAAATTGATTCAAGACACTGTTACTAGCCACAAACTTATTGTAAAGAACCGCATCCTGCCTTTTTTTTTGAATTTCCTCCAAAGCTTGTTCTTCTGCTCGATAAGAAACTCCAAATGATCGTTAATGTATGGGCAAAACCCATAGGAATTCTTAAGACGATATACTCTTGTAGTAGTATAGTCTTCCATAACCTTCTTGAAAGTATTCAAAAAATAAGAGCATAATACGTTGACATCATCAGTGGCAACCCTATTCGTAGGATGAAACAAGACTTTCAACTCATCGTTCGCTTTACCATAATCCGTTTTCGTCCTAGTAACTTTAGCATACTTCTGCATCTTCATAGGAAACGAAACATGAGAAATAACGACATTATGGTCGCTCGCATGATTAACAACCGTAGCATTATGGATTCTAACAGCGGAAGCACATCTAAACCCTGCATGATCTAAGAGCGAACGCGTTTGTGGCCTCGTGACCAAATCATT
>CM055404.1:2139511-2150674 GCA_029228625.1 Pseudolycoriella hygida | reverse complement strand
GATGGAGCACCGAATCGAGACATCAAAATCATACTTGGGGAGTTGAATGCCAAGATAGGTCGCGAAGTCTACTACCGTCCCACTATTGGTAAATATAGCCTCCACGAAAAGACAAGCGAAAATGGAACGTTGGCAATTGATTTCGCAGCGTCAAGGAACATGGTTGTCTGCAGTACCTATTTCGAAGATAAAGACAAAGCGACATGGGTGATGGACGAACCAAAACCAGATTGACCACGTGTTCATGGATGGGCGTCACCGTTCAAATGTTTTGGATGTCAAAAGTTGTAGGGGACCGAACATCGATTCAGATCACTACTTGGTAAAGGTGGTTGTTAGGGCTCGAGTTTCGATTTCAAACAATCGACAGCCGGCATTGGAAAAGTGGAACGTCGAGAAACTGCAGGACGAAAATATTAAACGACAATATGTGGATAGTTTGGAGAAGAAAATTATTGACGGAATGGAAAGCGAACAACGAAACGTAGACGATGCATGGAATCAAATTAGACGAAACATAGAGCAAGCCGCAGCAGAGACGATAGGAACGAGAACGGGAAAGAAAAGAAATGACTGGTTCGATGACGAATGCAGAAAAGCACTGGATGACAAAAATGCGGCTCGACCGAGAAATCTAAATAGATGCACTCGAGCTGGCATGGCAGAGCACAGTTCGAAGAGAAATTTCGAGAAAAAACTATTCCGAAGAAAAAAGCGACAACATGACAAGGAAGTTTTAATCGAAATTGAAAGGTTTGGTAATCGAAAAGAGACGCGGAATTTTTACCGGAAAGTAAACGAATCGAGGAAAGGTTACAGTCAACAACCTTTATTGTGCAAGGACAAGGATGGGTTGGTCTTAGCAGATGAGGAAAGGTGCATCAGACGATGGGCGGAGTACTTTAAGGAACTGCTGAACCCGAACAGACCACCGAACCGAAACGACACCAACAACAACTTACCATTTCAGACCGCGCAGCCACATATTGCAGAACCAACGCTACAGGAAGTGGAGCATGAAATTTTAAAGCTCAAAAATTTCAAAGCCCCAGGAACCGACAACATACCTGGAGAACTTTTCAAGCACGGTGGTAACGCATTATGTATGGAGATGCACGAGCTCATCAAGCGCATCTGGAATGTCGAGGAGTTGCCGGGAGAGTGGAAGACTAGCATCATCTGCCCTTTGTACAAGAAAGGCGACAAATTGGAGTGTGGCAACTATCGCGGAATTTCGCTTTTGAATATCGCCTACAAGATATTTGCGAATATTCTATACAAACGCCTTCTTCCATACATGGAATCTACTGTTGGTGAATATCAAGGTGGTTTTCGTGTAGGTCGTTCAACAACGGACCAGCTGTTTAGCATTAGACAGATCTTGGAGAAGTGTAAGGAGTACAACGTGGAAATACACCATTTGTTCGTAGACTTCAAAGCAGCATACGACAGTGTCAACAGGAGGAAGTTATGGAGAGTGATGGAGGAATTAGGGGTTCCCAAAAAACTAATCTCGCTAACAAAATTGACAATGAATGGAGCTAACAACCGAGGAAGAATCCGAAGCAAATTGTCAGGCGCTTTCGACATTGAGGAAGGACTACGTCAAGGTGATTCGCTCGCGAACCTGCTTTTTAATTTGACCCTTGAAGCAGCAGTGAGAACCATGGACATCGACACCAGCAGCACCATTTTCACCAAATCCAGTCAATGCTGGGCTTCGCTGATGACTTGGATATCTTGGGCCGAAACATGGAAGCTGTTAAGGAAAAGTTCACGGCTTTGGACAGAAAAGGTACCGACCTCGGGTTAAAGGTTAATGACACAAAGACCGAATACATGATTGTCTCCCCGTCGAATCGACAACACGACCAAAGCGTAACAATTGACACACACACATTTGAGGTGGTAGACAAGTTCGTATATCTTGGATCTCTGCTTAATTCTGACTCCGTAATCATGGACGAAATCAAAAGACGGATAACTCTTAGCAACCGGAGTTATAACAGCCTGATAAAAATTTTAAAGTCCAAATCAGTAAGCAGAAACTCTAAATGCGCACTGTACAAATCTGTGATAAGACCAATAGTTACGTATGGGTCGGAGTCGTGGTGTATGACTCAGAAAGACGAACAATCGCTGCTCACGTTCGAAAGAAAGGTACTGCGGACAATTTTCGGACCAGTATATGACGAAAATATGAACAGATGGCGCAGACGATTTAATCATGAGCTTATGCAGCTTTATGGAGAGCCGGACATAGTTAGAACAACAAAAATTAACAGACTACGATGGCTTGGTCATGTGCAGCGTATGGACGACAATCGTATCCCGAAGAAACTTTTTATCACCAAACCGGAAGGCAAAAGAAGTGCAGGCAGACCAAAATCCAGATGGTGCGATGCAGCTTTTGCCAACCTGAGAACTGCGGGAGTAACCAGCTGGAAGACGTTAGCTGAGGATAGGTCCGGTTGGAGAAGCATGTTGGAGAAGGCCAAGACCCTTAATGGGTTGTAGGGCCGGTTAAGTAAGTAAGTAGAGAAGTGCACTAACATTTGCGTTTTTTGGCCAAATTCGCGAGATGTGACAGGCACATGTGACCACTTCCGGATCACTTTCTAGTAATGTTAGAGCACATCTCGGCACATTTATATATGTAGTTTTGAGATGTGCACTGACCCATTGATAAAATTTCATAGGAACGACGAATGTGCCATTAGAAAAATATGTGTTTCACATATTTTCACATTTGAAAATATGTAATTTGCAAATGTGACTATATCAAGACTATTTCTTTGTGCTATTAGTGCACATCTCGGCACATTTGTAGTCCAAATTTGCTAATTTTCAATCACCCATCGAAAAAATAAGATAGACTCGTCAAATGTGTCATTTGAAAATTATGTGAAAAAATGTGAAAATCATATTTTTCGTATACTTGACATTCAAACATTTTTTATGTGTAAGTTAAAAGTAAATGAATATTTATGTGGTAGCGAAATATAAATATGATTTTTTCACTTTTCAACAAATTTTTAGGCTCAGAGTATGTTGAAAAAAATGAAAGAGTTGAAGTAAAAAGCGAATAAACTCAATTATTCGATGTAAATTTCTAGTAACCTGTGACATGTAAATACTTTAACGAAATAATTTGTTCAAATTAAATGAATCGAAAATTTGTAAGGCATGTTTTTTTGAATTACTACTAGAGGATCGATTATTTATCAGTGACTTTAGAATAGCTTAGTGGGTGATTTTTGCAATATTAACAAATTGAGACTATTGTTCTGAATGTGGACACGTTTCAAACACTTCACTATTGTTCAAGATCATTGTAAAATTTTCCAAGAGCTTTTGGTTACAAATTTCGAATTTTTGCACAGAATTCCTGTTCATTGTGTGAATGTTACCATTTGAAAATATGTGGAAAAATTGAACGTTTCCCGCAACTCCCGGGGCGAAATATAAAGTTTCCGATTTGTTTGCGCAAATGTTTTTTCTGATATCTTTTATAGGCTGGACAAAGAATACGCACGAAATAATTAAAAATTAATACATTTCGAACCTCCACGAATTGATTTATATTTCGTAAACAAAGTCTAAAATTCGCCATTAAAATTTTTGTTCTTAAACCGTTTCACCTTGTAGAGCTGTTTAAACTTTAAGCCTTCACGTCAGATAACTGCAAACGTTGAAAATTTTTGACTGTAGAATTGATTCAAACGACACCTGTGGGTTTAGTATTTAAAACGATTTCTGGCTAGATATTTAAAATGTACGGTGTGTTCAAAAAGTCGTCGAACATAGAACAATGAAAGCTTTAAAGCTTGTCATTGTGTTTTAAGCTTTCCTTTTGTTCTACAGGAAAAGAATCGTAAGATTGTGCAATGTTTCGTTCTAACTCGTTCCACCGAAAAACCGAGATTTATATGCACAAAATGCAAGCAAATACGTGAAAAAAGAGATAAAGGAGAAATAAGAAAGATGCACAAACTTATGATTCTCTTCCTGTACGTACGACGACTTTTTGAACACACCATATTATTCTACAAAAAGAATAAAAAGCTTCATATATTAGTATCAGGTTATTTGTCTTCGCATTGTTTTTTATTTCACAGCAGTTTCCTACCTTCTTTTTCCCTGCAACATTCTTTTTGCACGACTAGTATAATTGAGGATGATGCCTATGAAAATCATGGGTTTCTTATAGTCGTAAAATAAACTGAAAAATTATTTGACCCGTATGAAGCACAAGGTTCTATACGTATAGTTTCACCGACCTTCAAAAAACCACGTTTTCGACCACTTTTTAAGTGGAAACCAGTACTATAATATTGTTTTTCGGAGAGTAGAACATTGAGAATCTTGAATAGTAGAAAATTCAAAAACAATTTTGTGGTAAACGTAATGAAATTTGGATATTTTTTTTTTTGAAGTTCTGAAGTGGCATAAATACAGTCACAGGGCATATTAATATAAAAAGAACCTTCTCGGAAATAAATATCAATTCGATTATTTGCTTCAGTTAACCCGTATAATTTTAACTTTATTTTAGTTATATATTTTCTCAATTTTCCTTTGATAAAGTGAATGTTCTTAGGGTTCCTTTAATCATTGGAGAAGCCTCTAAATGTATTTCTTTGTTATTATAACGTTTATCGGGTGGAAAACGTGAATCAAATTATCGACGAGGAAATTTGACAATAGCCCACGCATAAAGTAAATGTATTGTAAGGTTTTCTTTAACATTGTAGACGCAGATTCCGTTCGCTTTTTGATAGATATATAGAATTTTCCCTAAAATATGATTGAAGATTTTATAACTAAAGTAACTTTTTTCATTGTTATGCAATAAAAATAGATCGAGGACCGAATTTCTCTGGTCAAAATATTTCATCTAGAAATCCCCAAACCAAAGCGATAACTTTGTTACTTACTTATGAGTTGATATTTATGTAATTGTCCAATTAACCAAATAAAATTTGGCTATTGGTGCAAGTTATTTTTAATCGATTGAGAAGATTATTCTGAACAAAAAATTGTTCTACGGTATACCTCTAAAATGCACTGTTTTTTTTATAAAATTGTCAAAGTATCAATCCATGCAGCCGCCTACAAAAATTACAAACTGACCGAACCAATATTTTCGATTTTAATCAATTTAAAAATGATATTCTATAAATTGGGAAAGTCGGATAAGTCACATTTCTTTCGGAAAAACATCCAGAGTATTGTTCCACTCATTGTGGCTTCAAACGGCCTCAGCCAAATTTTTGGCGGCTGTAGAGTGAGTAACTGGTGCGTAACTTTTTTATTTTTGATTTTTATTAAAAATAATCCGAGCACTTTTGTAAGTTTTAAAGTACGTAATAATAATTTTCAGACTAATATTTATGACTTTTTGTCAAATAGCCCAACTCCATTCTCCCGATTTAAAAATCGGACATCCTTCGGAAAAGCTTTAACAAAGCTTCTTTTGTTCTTCTGCCTAAGCTTTTCCAAAAGTTGTCCGATTTTTGAAATTGGAAGAATTTGGTGAATTGGGATGACAGCTAAGAGACCTTCAGGAGCCACAAAATTTAGTTTTTAAAAAATCCACCGAATTTTTTTTACGACCTCACCGATTCATAATTGAAGCACTACAAACGAGTCTCCGCTAGGGCCCTACGTGTTTAATGTATATAAACTCAAGTAAATTTTTCCCGATTTTCGAAAAAAAAATTTTGTTTCAAAGATACCTGCATGGCCGACAATTTATAAAAGAAAATTTTGCCTGTGCTTAGGGCTCAAGTGGGCCTCATGTCGGTCCTAAGGTCGGCCCTAGCCAAAAAAATTTTTTTTGGGGGTGTTGCAGATCAAACATTTTTGTCTTTGGACGTATGTGACTTAGGCCTCTACTTAGGGCTCTAGGTCGGTACTAAGGTCGACGCTAGCCCAAAAAATGGTTTTTTTGCTACGTTGTAGAGAAAATTGAGGAGAACATTTTTCCGTATTTGGGGGTTATTTTGTGCTTTCGGAAAGTTTTTTTACACAGTTTCTTCGGACGGGATTTTCAATACTGCCCTATTGGCAATTTCCGATACAATTCAATATGGACGCAAGGCAATATTTACTTAGATTCAACGAAAAATTGTGATGTCCCGACCTTTGAACGGATAAAGAACAGAAATCGAACTGTGATATTTTAAAGTGAATCTCAGTGTAAAACCCACGGTGTGCCTTAAGGGAAAAAAAGTTTTTTGGAAGTGCACGCAAAATTTTATTTCTGTTTTCGATAAAGGGGCTCCCAGGGATGCCAGAACAAAGTTTGGTTTGCTTGGATCAGATCCTACCCCATAGTCGATTGTTAAAAAAACTATTTTTTCATACATTTTCGTGGTTTGCCTGAAAGTGATTAAAAAAAATAATTTTGCACAGAAAACAATCGAAAACATTTGATAGTACATAATAGTTACTAATTAATCGCTAAAATAACGCTAGCATCCCGTTTACGTAACGAAAATATTAATTTTACACACATAAAAAAACCATAACAAACATTGACAGAAGAATTGAAGAATTCGAAAAAATTTGAATTCTTCAATTTTCAAAATTTGTATGAAGAGAGAATAGACTCTATTCTCACTTTCGTTGTATTTTTTATTTTGTGTATATTACTATGACAGTAGTTGCTATATGTGAAACCGCCTTTACCCATTAGCAATTACTTTCGTTCTATTCTCTGATTTTCACAATTTCGTTGACAGAAAAATATAACGACGAAATTTCTATGTGTGTACTACACAACAATTCAATTCTTGATGAAAAATACCGTCGTGTAACCATATGAAAATTTTTCGTAAAAAAGTTAATTTGGCACAGAAAACAATCCTTAACATTTGATAGTAAATAATAGTTACTAATTAATCGCTAAAGTAACACTAGCATACCGTTTACATAACAAAAATATTAATTTTACACACATAAAAAAACCATAACAAACTTTGACAGGAGAATTGAAGAATTCCAAAAAATTTGAATTCTTCAATTTTCAAAGTATGGAGAGAGAATAGACTATATTCTCACTTTCGTTGTATTTTCTATTTTATGTATTTTGTTATGACAGTAGTTGCTATATGTGAAACCGCCTTTACGACATAGTAAATTACTTATTAGTAGATTATGCACCGCTGTGCAGGATGCTCTATTTTGACGATTTGGAGGTTATTTCCCGAGCCGAAGGCGTGGGAAATAATCCAAATCGTCAAAATAAACTATCCTGGACAGCGGTGCATATATAGTTTTATCTATCGAGAGCAATATATCGAGTTAAACAGTTTTGCCCTAGGGAATTAAGTACGAGATTATTGCTCTAGATAGATAAAGATATTTATTATTTCTACATTAAAAATTAAATGCTGTTTAATGTATTCGCTTTGATTTATTTGTTACGACAAACGCCAACATTGTATTCACCTTCCCAAAAATGTCATACAATTGGACTTGTCGTCTTTGGTTGCTAACTGTAACCTTATTGTTTATTTTGTTGTTGTTATCCTTCAATATTGGATAAGTTGTTTCATGAACACTATGGCCCAGTTGATTCAATTTTTCCAATGTGTCCGGAGGAACTTGACCTGGGCACACATTGTGCCATGTTGGTTTCACGAGAGACTCTCTACGTGGTTGAGCATCTGGTCCATTCAATTCACGGTCAAAGTTATTATTCATCGTATTTGGTCAATTTATTGTATTCGTTTCACTATTCCCAACTGTTTAATTTTGATTATCATATTTTCTACATTTTTCCACTTCCTTGTTTCTCTAACAATTGCTTTCAAATGTTCATTTTTATTTATTCACCATTGCTTTAATCCCTGAGCAAAGATAAAACCGAAATGACATAGTTTTCTTCTAAGTGGAATATTCTTTTTATTGAATATTTATTAACTTTAACTTTGTTTCATTGAAACTTCAATAGCTTAATGTACTTCTGTACCTAAATAGTTGCAGATTTGAAGGACTATTTAATTGGTAAAGTTTTCCTGTAAATGTTTATCACAACCATAATTACATTCCCTCTTCTTCATTTTATGTAGTTATATCATGGTCAGAACGGAAATTAAGTTGCTGTGACGCAGGGCCTAACACTATGCTATCTACTTGCAAGTAGAAACTGTTAGATCGATCATACGCGTTAAAAGCTTCGGTTTTTTTTTTCATGAAACTTTGATTAAAAATCGGGAATTCAACCGTTTCTTTAATTCACGTAATTTACTCATACATTGTGTCAGAAGTATTCAATGTGATGAGAAAAGATTCGAGGTGATTTACCGCGAAATCAATTGAAAACATTTTTGTTTGCGTTTGTCGCCGTTTGTCCTCAATTTGTCCTAACTGAAACTACTTTCAGATATAGCATTTAGCGAATGTGCACTAAATACTATGAAGTGAACTGTTTACAGCTGGGAGTTGCGGGAAACGCGAACAATTGATGGACATAAGTCGATTCGAATAGTCAGCACTGACATCTGTGAAATTGTTTGACACATTCGTTTGTTACAGAAATATGAAGTAGCTACGAAACATTTGTCATCTTGAAAGCGTTTTGAAGTAAAATGCCGAGGTTTGAACTTGTTTCTTTTTAACTTCTTAAGTTTCCATCTTGTAATTTTTACAGTAAAAAAACTAACCGCAATATTAAGTAATTTTATTTTCTGATGCATTGCCTGGAGCTAACATGCGTGCGATGCGAAGTGACTCTTAAAAATTGTTATGTTTTTCAAAAAATAATTTTCATATGTTACATAGAACAGTCAGAATAAAGAAAATCATAGATCTGCATCGTTTTAAGGGAAGAATACAATTTTCATATTTATCCATTTTTGTGTCAGTTTTCGAGCCGTGGATGCTTTCAGTTGCTGAGATGTGACCTAATTTTTGGTTTGTATTAGTCTTTGTATGTGTAAAAACATTCCAAAAACAAAAAATCGAAAATGTGAATTTCACATTTCACATTTTTTTCACAGATGTGGTCACATTTATGTGAAAATATGTGAGTAAAATGTGAAACACATAATTTTCAAACGGCAAATTTGGCGTCAGCTTAAGGTTTTTCATGGATGTTTTTGCACATCTAAAAGTTTATGGTAGAATGTGCCGAGATGTGACGTAAAGTCCCACAATGAAGTACTTTATATATGGAAATGTGACGTTCACATCTGGCAAATGTGACGAAAAAAGTCAAATTTAGCCGCTTTCACCACTGTTACTTTAGCTCACATCTCGGCAGATTCTACCATAAAGGTTTGAGATGTGCAATAATATAGACGAAAAGTTCGATGCCGACGACAAATGTGCCATTTGAAATTTATGTGACTTCACATATTTTTTTCACATATGTGAAATGTGAAATGTGAAAATCGAATTTCACATCTCGGATTTTTTGTGTTTAAAATGTTTTTATAGATATAAAAAGTGAAACAAACAAAAAATCAGGTCACATCTCAGCAACTAGTCATATACAGAGACCAAAAAAGGGTAAAAAACAACGAATTCTTCAAAATCCCTAACTTTAATCATTTCTAAGCAACAACTGAGTTACCTTCTATTGAAACGAAACTGAAAGTAAGGAAACATTATTGTTTACAATGAGTTTGACATTAGACGTTAGGAGATGCCCGTAAATTTTACTGTGTTAGACGCGACCAATATGGCTACTACGAAAAACAAAAATGTTAATTCTTGAAAAGATGTATGCGAGCGAAACCATAAAGAAAGTGTTGTGGTAAGTTGCATGTCATCCGAATTAGACAATATTGCAAATCTCATTCTAAATGAGAAGATGGATTTATGATGACAAAAAACTTGGAACTGCACACATTTTAAGAGCTTATGTTAATTTTGCTTCTAAATATTCGAATTTGCTTATGTCTATTACTTTCTCAATTTTTCGCAACTCCCTGCTTACAAGCTCTAAAATTCAATTATCAATTTATCAACAATTATTTTAAAATGTTAAGTTTGTCCTAACCGATAGTACTTTTACTTTTAAGATAAATCGATTGTAGATATCAGATTTATCTAAAAGTCAAATTCAAAAAGCTTAAAAATGTGAAAACCACCAAACCTTTTACTTTTTCACAAATCAACTATACAAATGAATTGTCCTCAATTTGTCCTAACGTACTTTACTCTCAATATTCTGGCACCGTTGACTTTATAAAGCTCTAAATAAAACAGATATCAGAAGGGATGTGGCGTTTTCTGCTTTAGACTTGCGTCACATCTCCACTTTTGTGGCTTTTGTGAGATATCAGTCCTTTTGTAAGCTGACTTGCGTCACACCTCCACTTTTGCGGCTTTTGTGAGATATTAGTCCTTTTGTAAGTGACCTCCACTTTTGTGGGTTTTTGAGATCTGCCTATATTCTAAATTTCATCCAATTCGGTAACAATTATGGACACACCATACTACGGCCCTATACATTAAGTAGGGCCCTAGTTCACTCCAGAGGCTCAAAATCAAAAAATCCAGAAACAAAGGACTGATGAATTCTTATTATCTGCCTAAATTTCAACATTATGATTAGGTATTTGTAAACCTTTTATGCCATATTTAATTAACCTTGTTTAAGAATGCGTAAATGTAACGAATAGGTATTTGTGTAGTTCTACAGGAAATCAAATTTTCGCGTATGAAAGCTGAAAGCGTCGAGAAATTATTACATTGGTGGGTACGGCATTTGTGACGCATTTTTTTAATCAAAAATGAAAACATTCCAAAAACATTTTTGGCGTATCAAAGCTGTAAGCGTCACCGATATCAGTTGTTTTGGAAGAAAGGACGAGGACTTGCGTCACGTTTCCCTTTTAAAAAGGGTTTTTGTTGTGATAGCAGTAGTTTTGGAAGAAAAGAGGAAACAAATTTTGGAGAAAATATACCTTACGAAAACCCAAGATGGCGTCACTTTGGCAGATTTCTGAAAATCCCAAAAAATTTTCCTGATCAAACTTTATAACTTTCTCGAAGAAACCAACTCTTAAAGTATTGTCATTCCGGAGCTAAAATTCGAAAACCAAAAAAAAAACCTAATCTATTGCTTGGGAAAATTCAAAATGGCGCCGGTTTGACTGCTGGCAGCCATTTTCTTAAGATCCCAAAAAATTCTCCTGACCAAACTCT
>CM055404.1:2094540-2107634 GCA_029228625.1 Pseudolycoriella hygida | reverse complement strand
TTGGGCGGCGTTCGGCAAGTTACGGTACATCTTCAAAAGCAACATGAGCAACAGTCTGAAGAGGAAAGTGTTCGATATGTGTGTGCTGCCGGTCCTGACATACGGAGCCGAGACTCTCACGATCACCAAAGCATCAGCGAACAAATTGAGAGTTGCACAGAGGGCAATGGAAAGGGCAATGCTAGGAATCACACTCAGGGACAAAATGACAAATGAGTGGATCCGGCGACAAACAAGAGTCATCGATGTCATGACACGAATAACGTCGCTCAAGTGGAATTGGGCTGGTCATATTGCCAGAATGACCGACGATCGATGGACGAAAACTATAATGCAATGGCGGCCACCAACGAAACGACCGATGGGACGTCCACCGGAAAGATGGACCAACGATATCAAAAGAACGGCAGGCACGACGTGGCAGCAAGTGGCAATGGACCGGAAAAAGTGGCGATCTATGGGGGAGGCCTACATCCAGCAGTGGATATAAAAGGCTAAGGAAGAAGAAGAAGACACATACTTTCTTCCGATTCATATTGAAACTTTCAAGTTTATTCGAATTGGAAAGTAAATATGAAAATTTTGCGCAATGACGGCCGAACCAATAGCAAAAAAAAATTAGCACGGATTTTCGAAAAGCAAGAGCTCGAAGAAACGCGGAGTTTGAAAAAGTTTTAAATAAAACGAAAAATGGAGAATTTTTTTTCGAAAGTGCATCATCTACGAGTCTAGGTGACAGCCATGAACAATGGCAGTTCTTAACAAAAATAGATAGAAGCACATTCTACACACTTGACATTTGAACTAGACTAACTTATTTGAGAATTTTGACTTTTGGAGCAGACTATCTTTAGTTGATGATATTGACGTTACGAGGATAGTAGATGTCGCCCTTTTCATTGAGAATGTCCTATAAAATTTAGAACCAAACCAAGAAAATATTTTCTATTTCGTTTTCATCTGTAGTTGTCGACGCTACAACACCACTCGGGGATGATCCATCCAAATGGTGCTTGTCTGATTCAAATGTTTTCAATCAATTCCTGAAGAGTTCGTCCAAAACGTTAGAGGACATGGATTTTTCTTAATCTCAACAGCACACTTCTGGCAGAAACCGAACCTGTACACGCACTCTATTCTTCAAACCGAAAGTTAAAGCTGAAATCGTCAGACGAACATGGATATCAAATATTTTGCACATATTGGGGAAACTCACGACAACGAAATTAAAAGGTAATTTCTGAAATTTTTGACATTCCAAACAGCTCTGTCAAAACCATTGAGAAACCTATTTTTCTGACAGTTATTAGCGATAATTAGTAAGCGATTGGCAGATAGTTGGAAAAAATTGTTTATGATTCTGAACCACATTGATCAACAAACACGTGCTTTGATGTATTTAACCGTCTAGTTCATGTTTGTCTTTGAATTGTGCGTAAAAAACACATTCAATTTTTTCCAGCTATCTGTCAATCGCTCCGCAAGCATCATATCTATGGATTTCATTAATAATATTTGGGTGTAATGCTAATTTTCAGCTAAAAATTATCAAAAAATAGGTTTTTCAATGGTTTTGACAGAGTTGTTTGGAATGTCAAAAAGTTAAGAAATTCAGTTTTAAGCACCGATTAACTTTTAACGTCGTCGTCGTGAGTTTCCCCATTGTTTGTTTTTTACGAGAGAAGCTTGTTGGGAGTTTATTGAAGGATATGACGATTGGAAGCATCTTAACAGCACGAAACTTACTAGTGAAGCGGCGTACACATTTGCAAAACGATCTGCAGAAGTTATGAACGTGGAATCACAATCAGCGGAGCAAACTGTCAGTATACAGGCCCTGTATATTTCAGTCTAAATGTATTAAATAAATAAACGTCTGGAACAATTTACACAAAGTAGTGAAAACTTTAAATATATTTCCGTGGCGTCGAGTGATTTTTTCTTAAAACAATTATTGATAGAACAATACATTCCTGCAATGAAGTGAATCTGAAGATAAAAATTTTAGATAAAAAATTAGATAAAAAATTCACGAGAAAATTACTCATATTGAGATGGTGGAGTGAGGTTCACAAAAATAAAATTTTTGAAAAGATTCGCTTAAGCATCGTAAATTAAAAAATTGGCGCTGGATTTTAGTGTGCCAGTGGTGCTAAAATGCTAAACGCGCCTCTGGTGAAGTGTGAGTTGGACCCACACTAAAGACTCTACAGTCCGATTTTTTCCATGATTTTCTTTTGTCCATGTCTTGTATTTAAAACCTTCAAGAGCGATTTCCGTTCTAATTTCGCAGAGAGTCGAAAAGTTTCACCAACCTTCAAAAACCCACGTTTTTGACCACTTCTTCGACCATAACTTCGAAAGTTCTTAACCGATTTTGCCCAAAATAAAATTCGTTATCATTTATGCAATCGTTCAGGAAAAAAAAATATTTTGAAAATCGTATAAGATTTACCTGATTTATGTAAAAAAAGTCTGGCCCTAGTAGAGACTCAGAGCCCAACGACTCGAAATCGATGTCGGACAATACTTGATGATTGAGGCGATTACACTGTTTTGAACGCAAAATGAAAAACGGTTTCAAAGTTTATTACCAAAATGTTACAAAATGTTAGAGGCCTAAGAACGAAGACGTGCGATTTTTTAGAGAATGTTTTGAGTAGAGATCTAGACGCAATAGTGCTATGTGAGACCTGGGTCACCGACTCCATACATAGCAGCGAACTCTTTGACAAGGTATACTGTATATACAGCTGATCGCGATCATCATTTAGTTAAAAAACAAGACGGTGGTGGAAAAAAAACGTGATATATCAGAACTATATGAAACATTTTCAAGTTGCGCAAGGCTGTGAAAGTGCAAATGAACGAATGCCACGAAAAGAACGTGAGAAATATCGAAGGAAAACTACCGTTTAACACCAAGTGTTTTTCTCATATACGAAATCTTTGAAAGTTTGCAATTCTCTTCCAAATGTCCATCAACATGGAGCCTTCACTAATAATAGGCGATCGTCGTGTAATATGTTCGCTAAATACTTTACATCAGTTTTTCAAAAACCCGACGCTGAAAAAATTCCCATCACTAAATCAGCCAAAAGATTTGTAATGCTACCTGTGAAGGACACTTTCCAACTCAGTGGAAAGTGAGCTTCATAACACCGACATTCAAATCTGGGAATAGATCAAAAATAGAAAACTAACTGTTGAATTCGGAAAATTTTACTTCAAATTTAAAATAAAAAAATACTTCATGTTGAAGTCCGAATAATTTTTGGAGAAAATACTTCATTTTTCAATTTGTAAATTCTATTGTAAATCTAGTATATTTAAATTTTAACGTAGCATGAAGTGAGGATTTTTTCCGTATAAATATGTTGCTTTTTTCCTGAAATAAATCATTCGAATACGAACAGTTGTGAGTTTCATTACTAAGTAGTAAATCTGGTGTCTGCGGACTAGGAAGAATATTCCCCCAGATAAAAGAGAAACAACTACTAAGTAGTAAATCTGGTGTCTGCGGACTAGGAAGAATATTCCCCCAGATAAAAGAGAAACAACAACCAAGTAGTAAATCTGGTGTCTGCGGACTAGGAAGAATATTCCCCCAGATAAAGTAGAATAAGACGGCCTGGGTGGTGTTGAACGTCATAGTAAAAGGGACGGCCTGGGTGGTGCAAAACGTCTACGAGTTTGGTCTACATATAATTCTCTGGTAGAGATTATCACTGTAGAGATAGTATTTTATATGGTGACCCCTCGACGTGACCGTTACGTCGCAGTACTGTGTAGGAGATACACAGTCATTTAAAAGAAAGATAGAAGAACATTTTTTGAACACAAGTAGTAATACTTGGTCGTTGTAAGTCTACGGAGCTATTTCCGGAAACTTCTTCTACCGAAGTGTTGGGTTGGAAAAGTGGTAGCATCGAGTCAATAATTCAAAATTGTTCTTAGTTCCTAGAAAAATGGAACGATTGAAGATAGCACGAAAACCGTTAAGAGCACTGTTAACTCGAACATGCAATGAAATCAATACCTTATTGGCAGCCGAAGAACCTCATTATGAAGAATTGATTTCTAAGAGTGACAAATTGGATGAACTGTTGGAAAAAATTCATACGCTAGACCAACAGATATTGGATAAACACTTGGATAACAATAATGAGGCATTATACGAAGAAGAGATTTTGGCCGTCGATCAGTATAATTCCGACGCGAGATTGGCGAAAATTAAAATTGATCGTAGAATTCATAAGACAGAACCGCGTGAGGCTCCTGGTGAATATTCAGCATCAGGTGAAGGTAGACATAAAAGAAAGTTCAAATTGCCTAAAATTGAACTTTTAAAATTCAGCGGAAAATTGATCGATTGACTCTCGTGGTGGTCTCAATTTGAAAAAATTCACACTGACGATGAATTACATACTACCGATAAATTCGAATATTTACGTCAAGCAATGGAAGCAAACACAAAGGCGAAAGATATCGTGGATGGTTATCCAGCAACCGAAGAGAATTACCCAAAGGTAATCAAGTCGTTAAAAGAACGCTTCGGAAAGAAAAAACTATTGATACAGATCTACGTTCGTGAACTATTCCAAATGGGATTACAGAACCTCAACAAGAGTGTCATGATTACCAATACATTCGACAAATTAGTGAGCCATGTCAGAGCTCTAGAATCGTTAGGAGTTACAATGGAACAAGCAACATTGTTCCTCTATCCGATGGTAGAGTCCAGTCTACCTGAGGAAATTCATACCGCTTGGCGGAGGAGTCCACTTTATGAAAAAGATGGATTAGCGGAAGATCCTCCAAAGAATGAATTGGACTATTTGTTCATATTTTTACAACAAGAAGTTGAAAGAGAAGAGCAGAGGCAACTGGTGAAAGCATCATTTATTTCAAAGGATTTGTCGAGTCAAGCCGATAAGAAGAAAGAAAACAAAAGCGGGAGGAACTCGTCAACGGCGGCCAGTTTGTTCAATGGTCAATCTAAACAAATTACGTGTATTTTCTGTAGCAAAGGTCATGAAAGTAAAGTGCAGCTACTGAATTTTGGTCAATGGATGATTTAAGGAAGAAATTTCGGGAAAATAATGCTTGCTTTTACTGTTTGAAACCTAAACACTCAGCAAAAAATTGCAAAACGTTCGTCAAGTGTCATGTATGTTCGAAAAGACATTTCACAGTTATGTGTCCGGATCTGAAAGAAAAGAGGTGCCTCAAGAGTGCTGAAACGTCATCGGGTTCCAATTCTGATTGTGCGGACGATGTTTTAATGAAAACGATTATGGTGTATGTTACAGTCGGTGAGAAAAAGGAAAAAAGGTTGGCTCGAGTATTATTCGACGATGGGAGTCAACGTTCCTATGCAACAAGTATGCTGTTATCGACAATACACAGTAAACCTTTCAAGACTGAATATTTACGAAACATTTTGTTCGATGGAACAAGAACCAAGTGTCAGAAGTATAACAACCACAAAGTTTACGTCGAAAGCTTGGATGGTACAAACGGTATGTTCATGGTTCTCAGAGAACGTCCTGTGTTAGGTGGTCAAATCACTCGCATTCCAAAGGGATATTGGTTGAATCAAATGAAGACGAAAGGAATTGAGTTCAACGATCTGATCATCGGAAATGATTCTGTTGCAGAAATTGACTTAGTTATCGGAAGCGATTACTGGGGAACAGTGATGGAAGGTCGAAAAGAAACGTTGCAATGTGGATTGTCGGCATTTGAAACAATGTTTGGATGGACTCTATGTGGTATCGTACCTCGAATCAATGTAACAAACGATCTTATTTCAATGTTCATGGCGGAGCAAGAAGTAAATAAATTGTGGAGTTTGGACATCATCGGCATTAAAGATCCAATCGAAAGGATGACTCAAACACAAGAAGAAATGGCTGCTATGAAAATATTCAATAAAAAATTAAGAAGAAACTCTGATGGTCGTTACGTTGTGAATCTTCCATGGGTGGACGAAGTACCGAAAATACCGAACAACAAAAGGGTGTCATTATCAAGATTGATGTCATCAACGAAGAAATTGCACATCAACAATCAGTTCAAAGCATATGACGACATATTCAAGGCTTGGTTGAGTGAGGGTTTCATAGAGAAGATGGAAGGTAACAACGAAAGTGGACATTTTTTGCCACATCATCCAGTATTCAAGGACAGTCTCACGACACCTGTACGTCCTGTGTTCGACGCATCATGGAAAACACAAATCAATCTTTCATTGAACGATTGCTTGTATAAAGGAAAAAATTTAATTGAGTCATTACCTGGCAAGTTGATACGATTCAGAATGAAATGGGTAGGAGTTCTGTCAGACATTAGAAAAGCCTTCCAAATGATTGAAGTAGACGAAAATGATAGAGAATACTTGCAGTTTCTCTGGTGGGAGGATGATACTCAGACAAAAATATCAGTATTTCGTCATTGTCGAGTGGTATTCGGCCTCAAATGCAGTCCATTTCTTTTGGCCGCGGTTCTGAATGTTCTTCTTACATCAGTTAAAGATTCAGAGAAAGAAACAGCGGAAGAACTTAAAAGAGCATTATTCATCGACAATTGCATCACATCATTGGATTCATACAAAGAGTACGACAAATTTAAGGAATCTGCAGTTAAAATCTTTTCTTGTGGGAAATTTGATCTTCGACAATGGGAGTGTGCGTCACCTACAGAAATAGGGGAGATCATCGAACCAATTGAAACAAAAGTACTTGGTATGATTTGGAATAAGAAAATGGACACGTTAAGTATCCAAGTACCTGAGCTGGATGAAATAAACAAACTAACCAAACGGAATATCGCATCGGTGCTGCATAAATTTTTCGATCCACTGGGAGTAATAGGTCCAACTCTCATATCGCCAAAAATTATGTTACAACAAGCATGGAAACAAAAAACACCTTGGGATTGTGAATTACCAGAGATTTGGAAAGTAGAATTCAACAAGTGGTGTTCAGAAGCCAAACTATTAAATGAAATTAAAATACCACGCCTGTGTATGATCCCACATGTGACTAGTCGTCAATTACATACGTTTTCGGATGCTAGCAAAGAAGCATACGCGGCTGCAGTATTTCTGCGTACAGAATTCAACGGAGACGTTAAAACCCAATTGATGCAAAGCAAGAGTCGTGTTTCACCGTTAGCAAAAGCCTCTATTCCGCGATTAGAATTACTGGGATGTTTGATCGGCACTCGTCTAGCACAACATTCATTAGAGGCCATGGAGCTTGAAAACGTGCAGAAATTCTTCTGGACCGATTCGACAACAGTACTTGCATGGATCGAACGAAATTCGGAATGGGGAACGTTCGTGTACAATAGAGTCAAACAGATTCGTGAAATGACCAGTTCAGATGAGTGGAGACATGTGCCGGGTAAATTGAATCCCGCTGATTTGCCATCCCGTGGGTGCAGTCCGAAAGAGTTGATTCATTCAAAATGGTGGGAGGGTCCGGCTTGGCTCAAGCTTCCGAAAGAGAAATGGCCTAATAACGAACTAAAATTTGACGAAGATGAAGTCGACAGCGAGAAAAAAGGAAAGGCTTCAACAACGATGTTCGCTCTTGAAGAAAAGGGTTGGTTCGATGTAAAATTCAGCAGATTTTCAACTAAAAAACGAGTCATGGCTTGGGTTAAACGTTTTATTCATAACATCAGAAACCCTGATTCGAAAAGGAATCACAAACATACAGAGTAAAGTCGATCAAGGAACAAGGGAAGAAAAACAAATAAAAAAGTGTATGGCATCTACAATAATCAAGGACAAAGGATTGTTGAAATTAAAAACCCCCATAACGAAACGAATGGACACCGATGGATTTCGATATCCATATTTATTGCCGAATAAGCATCCGTTGGTATGCGATCTCATCATGGAAGCACACTACAATTTTTGTCATGCAAGAAGAATGGATACCATACCAGCGGCATTACCAGAAACAAGAGTGAGAAGTGGTGAAATTTTCGATTCAGTCGGAGTCGATTTGTTTGGACACATTACACTTAAAAATGGAAAAAAGGTTTGGGTAGTGTTGTATACCTGTGCCGTGTATCGAGCGATCCATCTAGACATCACCAAGTCGATCAGCACCAAAGCATTTATACAGTCACTCAAACGGTTCATTTTTCAATATGGGCGACCGTTGGACATGTTGAGCGACAATGGAACGAATTTCACTGGCGCAGCAAATTTGTTTAAATCAATAAACGCGGAAAAGTTACGAGAGGAATGTGAAGTGGAAAAAATCCGATGGAACTTCAACCCGCCGGCTGCTCCATGGTGGGGAGGATTTTATGAACGAATGGTTCGATCGGTCAAAGAACCTCTTCGCAAGGTGTTGGGCCAAGCAAGTATCAACTTAGATCAGCTACATTCATTGCTTCTGGAGATTGCCGTTGTAATCAACGACCGACCATTAACATCAGTTACGGAAGATCCAGAAGACTTGGAACCATTGACACCGAACATGTTTCTTCGTGGTACAAAAAACGCAACATTTCCTGAAGAAGGAGAAATTACAAGTAAAATGCTTCGCAAGGAATGGGAACGTATGCAGCATTACAAACTGTTGCTTCAATCACGCTTCAGAAAAGAATACCTTGGCCAATTGGTTGAACACAGACGAACGAATAAGTCATCAGTGATCAGTATTGGAGACATAGTCCTTGTCGAAACAAATAAGAAAAAACGTTATCAGTGGCCAATGGCACGTGTGATTGAAATAATACCATCATCGGATGGAGAAGTTCGAGTTGCGAAAGTTAAGACGAAATTCGGTTGTATCATTCGTCCATTACGACGTTTGTTTCCATTGGAAATGACACAGACAGATTCAAAACTGGTCGGTGAACATTTGATACTAAAACCGGTATCGGAACATCCGAAGAAGGGAGAGGAACCAGAGAGAGTTGAACAAAATGAAATACGGACGCGTTACGGCAGGAAAATAAAGGCACCTATTCAATACACCGATTGGAATAAATAATTTGAAATTCTTCAAATTGATGGGAGTATGTTGAATTCGGAAAATTTTACTTCAAATTTAAAATAAAAAAATACTTCATGTTGAACTCCGAATAATTTTTGGAGAAAATACTTCATTTTTCAATTTGTAAATTCTATTGTAAATCTAGTATATTTAAATTTTAACGTAGCATGAAGTGAGGATTTTTTCCATATAAATATGTTGCTTTTTTCCTGAAATAAATCATTCGAATACGAACAGTTCTGAGTTTCATTACTAAGTAGTAAATCTGGTGTCTGCGGACTAGGAAGAATATTCCCCCAGATAAAAGAGAAACAACTACTAAGTAGTAAATCTGGTGTCTGCGGACTAGGAAGAATATTTCCTCAGATAAAAGAGAAACAACAACCAAGTAGTAAATCTGGTGTCTGCGGACTAGGAAGAATATTCCCCCAGATAAAGTAGAATAAGACGGCCTGGGTGGTGTTGAACGTCATAGTAAAAGGGACGGCCTGGGTGGTGCAAAACGTCTACGAGTTTGGTCTACATATAATTCTCTGTAGAGATAGTATTTTATACTAACGCCCAATAAGTATCGATATCTAAAGTCTTCGAACGAATCGTGTTCAATCAATTGTATATTCATATTAAGCCGCACATCAGTCGTTCCCAACACGGTTTTGTTCCCACCCGTTCAAATCTAACAAACTTGTTAGAATACTTAAAATACGTCGTCGAATCGTTTTCTTAAGGCAATCAAGTTGACATCCTCTTTACTGACTTTTCCGAAGCTTTTGACCAGGTTTGTCATAATTTGGTACTGCAAGATCTAGAAAACCTGGGAGTGAAAGGTTCTATTCTTCGTTGGTTTCATTCGTATCTCATTGGGCGTCGTCAATTCGTCATGATTGGAAGCACTAAATCAGATGCCATAGTTTATTCACTGGCTTAGGCTGATGTAAGAGCCTTCAATATATGGCCTAAACTTTTGTATTCCGAAAACCACTGCAACACATTCTTGTTCAGGTGTACTATAATTGATTTCGGCACCCCTGAACTTGCGTCCATCAAAAGCTATTGGGTGTTCATCAGAACCTTGACCCTGTGTCAAAACAATGCCAATTCCATACTTTGAAGCGTCACAATGAATAGTGAACCTTTTTGTAAATTCTGGTGCAGCGAGAACCGGTGCGCATACTAAACAGTCTTTAAGTTGAAGGAATGATTTGTCAGCTTCTTCAGACCAAATAAGTTTACCTCCTTTCTTAATGCCTTTTAGCAATTGGTAAAGTGGAGCAGAGATAGAAGCAAGATTTTTGACAAATCTACGGTACCAAGAAGTAAGGCCAATAAATCGTGTCATTTCTGCAAATGTTTATGGTTTGGAAAAATTCACTATTTTTTCTACCTTACCTGGGTCTGTACGTAGACCTTCACTGTCTATTATATAACCCAGATATTTGAGATCTGAGCCACAAAATTTACATTTATCGAAATTAATCGTGAGGCCAGTTGCCTCAAGCCGTTCTAGTACCATCTCCATAAATTCAATGTGTTCATCAAAAGTTTCAGTTATCAAAATTAAATCATCCAATATACGATACTTTTGTGTTTCAGAGTGCTCAAAAATAGAATCCATTAACCGTTGGGCTGCCTGAGCACTATTATGTAGGCCGAATGGAAGACGCTTAAACTGAAGCAAACCCCTACCGGGAACACAAAAAGCAGTCTTCTCCTTTGATGATTCCGACAATGGAATTTGTAAAAAAAAAGTCTTTAAGATCTATGGAGGTGAGAAAACTTTCTACAATCCAAACAAAGTCTATCAGTACCATTCGGCTTAACGGACAAAACTACATTTGAGCACCATGGACTCTTGGAAGGTTCTACAACACCATATTTTAAAAATCTGTCTAACTCAACTCCCATCCGCCTCTGTATGATAGGAGAAACTGGATAAATTGTTTGTTTAATCGGCTAAGCGTCACCTGTGTCAATGTCGTGAATATAACTCACTGCTTCTCCTAATCTATCAGATGGACTAAGTGCTTTAAATTTCGAAATTGTGAGTGACAGTCGTTGTTCTTGGACAGGGGTTAGGGAACTACGTACAGTCAAACGACTATCATTCGTTACAGATAACAGATCAAAAAAGGAATCCAAACCTTCAGGTTCATGTGTTACGGATCATCCCTTTTTATTTGAAGGGACACACAAGTCAAACATGTTCCAAAAATTAACTCCCAAAATTATCTCATGATGTAAAGATGGAATAGCCAAAACTTCAATCAACTTTTCGGTGCCATTAAAAATCATCAGAAGGTTCGATACTGGGTCCGTTGATTTCCTGATCTTGATAAATACTTTGCCGGAAATATTTCAGTCATCATTCAGCTCCCTATTCGCCGATGACCACAAACTTGCAAAGAAAATAACCAGCCTTAGTGACTGCGAGACGCTTCAAGCTGACCGGAATTAGTTGAATAACGGGTGTAAATCTCGTCTGCTCGACCTCACAACGACATACAGCGAACCGAATATAAGAAGGGACAAGTCAAATTTTGAACAATAAAATTCCATTGTTTAAAATTCGACTTGTCCGTCTTTATATACGGTTCGTTGTATAAACCGAAGCCAATAAATTATATTTATATATATAAAATTGATGGCAAAGATACAACGAAGGTAGCCGTAAAAAAAGATTTAGGAGTAGAATTCGACGGAAAGGTGAAATTTAAAGAACATTTTTTACACATGACCCGTAAATGCTACCAAATGATCGGTTTCATCTTTCGAAAAACGAAAAACTTCAAGGACCCAAAAAGTATTGGAAAGCGTTCAGATACTTCAACGTTCAGTTAAACTTATCGCTCAGTGAATTCCATGACAGGGTTTTGACTTGTCGTTCAGAAACGATTGACTTCCACATGAAAAATTACCCGAACAAACAAACACAAAACAAAATTATTTTTTACATATTTCGGTAACAAATTCGATTAAGTTTCCTTGTTTTCAATTATTCGTCACGTTATACAGCAATGACAATAAATTTCGCAGAAAATTTTTAATTTTGTTCAATACAAAAAATAACAACAAAACAACAATTACCTTTCATGACATTTCACACTATCTTCACGACCTAAAATACATCGTGAAGAATCTAACCTCAAAGTTAAACTTGACAGCATTAACTGAGCGACTCAGTGAAACATTTTTAGTTCCTGGTTGTAATGCTACAGAAGCTGGAGTGTGCACAATGTCTTTTTGTTCACTTCTATAAAAAAGTTACCAGTTTGTATTGAAAACAATGGTGAACGCAAGCGAATTCACAAAGTAAATGTCTTTTGCCACTGATGACTAGATGTTGCTGCCACCAGTTGTTGTTTTGTAATGTCTTGTAACCTGGGGAACGAATATTTTGCCTCATGTTAATATAAGTCGATAAAGTCGATAAGTCAATAAACCGAAAATATCGGTAGACTCACATATTGGAAGTTTAAATAACTGTACAATCGCGTTTTTTTCGGGACTTTTTTAACGGTAGAATGATTTTAGCAACGGTCGAAAACATTATCCCGAATTATTATTATTATTAAATCGATTAGGGAGCTGCGGGAAATGATTAATTTAAGACTAAGTTCCTTGAGTTTTCAAGCAATTTCAATACCAGTTACATGACAAAGTGTCTGTATAGGGGTTTAAAGAAATTTTATCTGTTGTTTTTTTAGCGAATAGAAAATAGCGAATGTTTAATATGAAGTTACTAATAAGCAATAAATGTTTTTTTAATAAATATAGTTCACATAATTTGCTTTGACGAAGTCTTTCTATTAACGTATGATTTCTAGAAATTTGTATACCCTTACTTGAAATAATAGCGTATTTATGAAAATAATGGTCTTTTCTTGCTCCATTTTGTGAACATGTTAACTTGTTAACTTGTACAAAATTCCTTCATTTTTCATACTCATTGTTAGGTCTTCATGAGACATTTAAAATGAATCCTTATTTGTTGAAATCGAACCAGTTTTAGATGAGTATTGAGGAAATTTTCGCTAATATCGCCAATTTTAGTGCTTTTTTCTGAAAATTTCT
>CM055404.1:2000905-2090136 GCA_029228625.1 Pseudolycoriella hygida | reverse complement strand
TAAGTGAAGAAACATTTCGAGGATGTGTGAAATCTCTATGAACTTAACGAAAACTTAACATTACATCCAATCGAATTGACTGCCCAAATTTTATTTATTAATCGACTAATAAAATATTGGGTATTCGTTTTTGTACTTTAGGTTATGAAAGAACAGTTTAAAAAATAATTTTGCCACAATCAAAACAAAAAAATGCTACACGGATCCGTACGAATCCCGATACGTTTTAACGAAAATCAAGATTATAAGTTAATATTTTTAAATTGCCAATTACGTCCTTATAGAGATGCATTGCAATATTGAAACATATGCAAGGGACCCGTACGTATCAGAATAGATGCTGCAAAAAGATTCGAACGTATCAAAGTAAATGTTGCCTTAACTCTTAAGTGTATGAAATCACGTCGACATTAAATTGGATTAGAAATTGCCGAAAGGCAATATTCAAGCAACCGTCAAAATAAACAAAGTTAAAATAGTTTAAAAAAAGTAAAAACTTTTTTTTCAGAAATATTTTAAAAAAATGTTATTTGTACTACCGCCGATATTAGAACCGACCTAGAGCACTTAGGAAAGGCCTCTGACCCATACTTCCATAGACAAAACAGTTTGCCACTGACACTGATCTTCTATCAGTTATAGTACTCAAAATGTTTGAATTTTTCGAGATCGATCCTTCGCTAACTTTAGCGGCCATATTGGGAGGCATCATGACATGCGTATCATCGAGACCAAACAATTTTTCCTTTGACACCGATCTTCTATCTCTAAAAGTTTTCAAAATATTTGAATTTTTCCAAAATAAATTGCCTGTGTGAAGATGTGTGAATTTTTTGAAAATATATTGTCTTAATCGATCCACCCTAACATTAGCGGCCATATTGGTAGGCATTGTGACATGCTCCACACCGAAACCAACAACTTTGCCTTTGACACCGATCTCCTATCTCTTATTGTTTTCAAAATATTTGAATTTTTCCAAAATAAGTTGGCTAGATCGATCCACCCTAACATTAGCGGCCATCTTAGGCTCGCCCCGGGCCCACATTTTTTCTTGGATGCTCTTATGGCTTCCATTACCTATCGAATAGAAAAGGAATCACGAAAATCGGATGGAATTTTCTCGATTTATGTATAAAAAACAAGTCGGACACTAGTGGGTCCGCTTCTTTAGGGCTCTAGCTAGGTACAGCGACCCAAAGTAAAAAAAAATTTCCATAAATAGTTGGACATTCCCAGACCTTTCGATTGAAATTTTTTTTTTGAAAATCGGAAAAGATTTACTCGAGCTATGCAAAAAAAGACAGAGACTCTTTTTTAGTGCTCTAGCTAAGTTCTAGGGCTAAGGATCAAAAAAGTTTCTTCCATAAATTGTCGGCCATACCCAGGCCTTTTAAACAAAAAAAAAGGTTTATGAAAATCGGAAAAGGTTTACTCGAGTTATGTACAAAAGACCAAAAACCACTTAAACGGCCCTAGTTCATTGGCCCTTGGGCCGACAGTGCCCAGATTCAATCCCAAAAAAGATTTTTCGATTATCTTTTAAGGAAAAAAAAATTTGGAAAATGGTTGAGTTTTACTCGAGTTATGTAGACAGACGCAGGGACGGACGGACATTTTTTTTATAGCTGATTCGTCATCTAAGGACCATGATCGGTGATCCCCCCCCCTCTACTCCCGGGTCGAAATTCGACTGGTTTCAAATGTCTTGGTAAAGGCATACGACCCCTTTTGCAAAGAACAGTATCAGAAATTTTATTGTAAAAGTTTAAAAATGAAGAAAAAATGCAATGTTTCAAGTTCTTTTAGGACTATTAGAAGTTGAACGACCTTCAGAAATTACTGAAGGTAACGCCAAAAGCTCTCCCGAAGTACGTCGTAAGGCCTAATAGACCTAGATTTCATGGGCCAAAAAATTTGAAATTGAAACATTTTTCAGGAAATGTGAGTTTTTTCATTTCTCTGAAATGTATTTCTGTACAACTTTACTATTTGTGGCAACTATGCAAGTGCCATAGTTCTAGAGAATTAAGTCGCGCTTATAAATTGTAGAAGTTGCTAAATATCGGGACAACATCATTTCTCCAAAAAAACATTAAACTGCTTTTTCTAAAATACGCAACTTTGTCGGTGGTAGCAACTTTCTAACTGTGTGATTCTAGAGATTATAGTAACAGAGTGTATTACGTGTCTGTTTGGTGAGGTCGTTTAACGAATAACATGCATTTCAAAGCAGCCTCCCGCCACACAACAATGGTGACCTAGAGCACATTCCATTCTTATTATTATTCATCTATTACAAAAGTCTACTGGAAAGAAAACACTGCAACACTGACGAACTGTCAAAAAATTCTTTAGAGAATTTTCCATTTGGCGTGCGGTTGGTTAAAGTTAAATTTAAGGTAAATTATCCGCAATTTTTCAAGTAATCGGTCAAATATTCAATTCAAAATCATTCAAATATCATTTGACGCAATTGTCGCTTTCGAATGAGCGTAATATTACGACGGATGATGTGATACAATCGAACGAAATTATCGATTGATCTTTGACTTTTCATGGTTCTGCTATGTTGATTTCAATCGGTTACCAATTTTGGTTTACCTATCGCAAGTCGATAGCAAAGCATCAAAAAACAAATAATAAGATATTGTGATGGCCAGTGTTTATTCCATTGAATTTCTTTAAATAAATTTGTTTATCGTGCACTCTTTAAGCAACCAGAGATAGCGTGAGGTTATGCTGTGATATGATCCGGCGGTGATATGAAGTAAATACATAGATTTGCGTAGAGTTTCATAAACATTTTGACCACATGTTCTGATTGCCGCTGCATGGATGTGGTTAAAACGCCATATCTCGTCTCTACGTCTTATGTAAACAATGTACCCGCGATATCAATCAATTTCTCGTAAAAAAAGAAAGAAAATAAATTATTTGACCGACCTTGAGTATTTCAACGTCAAATTGAAAAATCACACAAAAAAATGCGATGTTCGCTTGAGAAACAAGAGAAAAGCTAATTTATTTGTCTTGGCAACTGATCAATAATTTCATTTTTTTCTTAATTTCATTTTCAGATATTTACTTCAAGTTGTAACCAAAAACGAAAACTTAGAGACGCAAAATGCCGGAATTAGCAGAAACTCAAGCGGAAACTCCAGTTATTCCTGTTCCAGCTGCAGACCCTGTCGCTCGAATTGAAGATGATGATGATGAAGACTCTGATGCGACAATTCCAGAGCTGGAGGATACTCGTAAGTAGTTTTAAAGACTAAAACATTACTTAAGAAGGTTACCGCGCTTTAAATGGCAGGCAGATAAAATCGCCACTTTAACCAAAGATTGTTCAGCATCAGGGAAAGTTTGATTTTGCTTAGCTGGCACACTCTGCCCCACAACGCATAAAAATCTTAGCGACTTTATCAATGAGAGATTTTCATATATTTTCTCTCACAAATTCTCCTCGCTAAGTTTTTTTTTTTGTGTTGTACGGCAGTAGGGACCATTCCTTGCGTATTTCTACTTTGTAAATTATGTATTTTAAAAGTTCTTCCCTCAAGTAATAATAACAACTATACTTCGATGAAGAACTTATAATTTCAGTAAAACAGTGAAGTGCGTAAAGAAATATTTCGATGATGCGTGTAATTTATATGAGCCTAACGGGACGTTTAAACTCATTTCAATTAAAGCTTTCGCTTTCGTGTATTTTTAATGTTACGTGAACGTTTTGAACTCATGCCATGTTTACTGTTTTTGATTTACGGACACGAAGTTAAATCGACGTGACTTCCCCTCGATTTGATGTCTCAAGTATTCTGCAAGCTATGTATAAGTTGTATTCATAAATTGCCAGCTGAAACAAAAATTATGAAAAGTTGCACAATCTTAGGCTTGCCTCACTGTAGATGTGTTGTAATGTAAGGAACGGTACGTTTTGTCTCAATTTTAAAAGAACGTGTAGTAAGATTAAAAAAGATGCAAAGTACACAGGATAGAATGTGTTGTTAAAAGGGAACACTGTGTTTTATCTCAATTTATCATGACCGGAGCGGTAGGGGAGGACGTGACGCAGTCCCCTCACTCCAAAAAAAAAACGTCCACAAACCCAAAAAACTCCATACAGAAACCTTTGGGACAAGACACGATGTATAGGCGAACTTTTAAGTTTTTTCCCCTCGCCACCCTCCCCCTCCAAATTATTACAACTGATCTTTCTGAAATTTTCAGATAACGTCAGTCTCGGCCCCAAATGAAAAATTTCATATGCCGCTTTTCCAAGAAAATTCTGGAAAAGCCGTGGCATGTGGAAAAGTGGTCAATTTTGAGGGTTTTTTAGGGAATGCTCGGAGTTTTCGAATTTTAGCTCCGTAATGACACTACTTAGAGAGACGGTTTCTTCTAGAAAGTTATAGAGTTTCATCAGGGGAATTTTTTGAGGTCATAAGAGAAAGGCTGCCAACTGTCAAAGTGACGCCATCTTGGATTTTTTGCTAAATTCTGTATAAGAATACCTAGACAGTTGGTTTCTTCAGGAAAGTTATATGAATCAGTGGGAAGAATTGGTGACACGAAGTGTTCCGAAGGAAGGAGAAGGTGACACAAAGTATTCCAAAGGTGACACGGAGTGTTCCGAAAGAAGGCGAAGGTGACACAAAGTATTCCGAAGGTAGCCGAAGGTGATACGAAGTGTTGCGATGGTAGCCGAAGGTGTTGGAGAACAATTTTTTTCGGAGAAAAATTATTTTCGGAAAAATTTTTTTCTGGAGAAAATAAAAATTTTTTCAACAACTGAAAACTTCCAAAACGACTGATATCACAACAAAAACCTCTTAAAAGGTAACGTGTAACGCAGTCCGAAAGTCCGCTTCCAAAATTAATGATATCGCTTGAGGTGACGCTAACGCTGATAATACGCAGAAGTTTGTTTGAATAGAACCTTGTGTTCAAAGTTTTAATTGCCTGTAAAAATTAGAGCGCTTTCTTTAAAACAAAATTACGTTGTGTTTAAAAATTGCGTCACAAATGCCGGACCTAATATGTTTTAGTACTAAAAAGACATTCCTATGTAGCCTCACATTACTTAATGTCTTCCCAGGTCTAGAATTTGAGAAATTGTGGGCCGAAATTTTTACCTTGTCCGATAGGGTCCTTTCATAATGAAGAGAATAAACTGAAATTTTGTATACTTTGATAAACGTCGACGTCACCGTCCCACCAAAAGCGTGAATGCTATTGATTCATCGGCGTCGGTTTAGATATTATCTGTAGGAATCAGGTAAAAACTCACTTCTCTGCGTACACGATGTATCTCTTGTTCCTACCTAGTTGACTAGGAAGGATAAAGGGGTGCAGTAGGGCAAGTTTAAAGTGTGAATGACGGTTTCCCTTATTAGAGAGTTTGGGCGAAGCCACTTATAGCCAAATTTATAACATATACCTTATTTTGAGTTATATGTTTACGTTAAAAGTAACAAGTTTACGTTGCAAGTTAACATCATGAGTTTATAGCTCAGATCAGTATTGTAACTGATCCAGACCAGTAATGATCAGTTCCAAAACTGGCCGCATAAGAATTTATTAGTTTCAAAACTGATTTATATTAGCAGTTCTGAAACTCATCAGTACTGATCCGTATCAGTTTTAAAGCTGATCATTACTTATCCGGATCATTTTTCAGACTGATAAGTGCTAAGTCGGATCATTTTTAAAACTTATCAGTACTGACATTTATCAGTTTTGAAACTGATCAGTATTGATCAGGATCAGTCTCGAAACTGATCAGTACTGATCCGTATCAATTTTGAAACTGATCAGTACTGATCCGAATCGGTTTTAAAACTGATCAGTACTGATCTGGGTCAGCTACAATACTGATCTGGGCTATAAACTTATAACTTTTAACGTAAACATATAACTTATTACTTATAGTTATATGCATATGTTATAAATTTGGCTATAAGTCGCTTTGCCCTAACTCTCTATTCATTGAATCTCACAACATGGGCGTTTCAGCACCAATAGACACCTTAATCCAAAACTGGGGCTAGGTGTCTGCAGTGATACGTGCGGGCTCCGAAACCCCGCCGTACCGATTTTTCCCTCCGTGGAGGCTTTCGTAGTTAGCAGACCAATAAGGCTAGAAACGTGAAACCATCACAGTGAGATGCACTAGTGTGGGAGCGAAAATGTTGTTTCAAAAATAGTTGTTGTTAAAAAAAAGTATTGTGTACAGCGCGCGAAAGCTAACCGGTGTATTACCAGTGCCGTATCTAGGGGGTGATGGAACAAATCGCAGGGAGCGGAGAAAATCTGCTTCTGAGGAGAGGCCTCTTTCATACTTTTTTCTTGAAAAACTGTTGAGCCTTGCACTACCACTAAATCACAGCTAAGTTTCTTTATATGTAACGAATTGTATGAAAAAGAGTTTGGCCTGAACCAGTGAATCAATTTTCATATTTAGTTTTTGAGATTTATATCTTTCATTAAAAGCCTTGGAAAGCAATCCCCATTTGTAAATCGCAGATATATAAGCAAAAACGTCCCTGCGACCTTTTAAGAAGATTCGTAACTTCGAAATTTCTTGACCAATTTTGCCCATCTTCAATAACACTCCTCTTGAGGGTACTTTTCAGTCAGGTCCGGGGCTGAAAAAGGAAAAATAGATACAAATTTTCGCCTGAGGTGCTCAAAAACACATGGATTTAGTTAAAAAAATAGTGAAGAGCCTAAAAACTTTCGCTTACGGTGTTATACAAAATCAATCAAAAATTGACATTCCTACTTATCAATCAAAATCAATCAACAAATTTCTCTGCGGCAATTAAGCCGTTTTTCGATTTACATAATATTTTTGATGTTTTCTTACTTTTTGTTTGTAAATTTTTTGTAATTTTCCTTTTGTTCTATGTTAATGTTATTAATGTTATTTATATATTGTAACGTTTTCATGGTTTTTTAACGAGGGCTATGACAGCAGTCATAGTCACTCTTTTTCCATGTCAGCTAGAAAATAGTAGACAATAAAATTATTATCAATCACATAAAGATCTAGCGAGAATATACCAAAATTTTCGGCTGCGGCGCCTTACCCGAGGTGGCAAACTCGAATTACTTAAAAAAGAATGAGGAAAACTAGTCCAAGGTTTGGCCTGCGGCGCCTTTTATCTGTGAGGCAACTCAGCAATTCTTTGACTTACCTAAAGAACAAGTAAAGGCAGACCGAAGTTTTTGCCTGCGGCGCGGCGTTTTCAATGGAAACTTTACTTGCACAATTTGAACACCACAGTTAACAACAAAATTTCCTGTGGCGCTAAACTCAAAGAAAAGTTACTAGCGCAGTAAAGAAATGTTTCTTTTACAACCACATACCCTTCTCCCCTAAAAAAAACTGGGGTGAGCTTCTTCCCCAGAAAACCAGTCTACATACGGTACAGTGTATTGCTGGAGTAAAGCTCGGAGTCAGGTCAGCCTGACCTGAAATGACTCGACCGGAAATGACCTGAAAGCTGATTTGCAAAAGTATGACCTACAAACGGACCATACTCTTCAATATTGTCACATAAGGTCAATGTCAAGTTCAGGTCAGGTCACTTCAATTCAAATGACCTGACCTGAATTTTTAGGTCAGAAGATTTTTTGACCTTCGTCGACCTGTTCCGAGCTTTACTCTGGAGTGTTTTTTTTTGTAGATCCCATGCACGAAATACATTTTCCAACATTCTCGCACTTGTTGCAGAAACTACTATTTTTTACATACAATTTATCAGACTAGACATTTGCGTTTATGAACTTTACTTATTGCGCGCAATAATGCATAATTGGAAATGTATTTATTGTATCAAAGTCTACGTTGAACGAACTTACAATCTGATGATGTAGGGATGCATACTTCAAGCGTAACAATAGTGACCGTTGTACTTTACCACTTAGTATCGTAATGGAGACAAATCACATCTCAACAATGTTTGAGTTTGTGCGTACAATGACTGAAAAGTCATTAGCATGAGCAAATACAAATTATATGAGTGCGTGTGAATGCGATCAGTTGGTGATTCCAATATAAGATAATGTAAAGTACAGAGCGCACTCTGCGTGAATATCATGTTAAGAGCACAATGCTAATTGAAAGAGTAAATAATGGGGTTTTCCAACGTACTCTTCAGTTAATGCACGAAATATTTGTGTAATTTCTCCGTTCTGAGATTATTGAAAGTCTCAATTAGAGATGAGCGGGTTGCCCGGAACTTCGAAAAACCCGACCCGAACCCGTACCCGAATTGTTTTTTTCGAGTTCATGGGTTTCGGGTTTCGAAAATTTTAATCGGGTCGGGCTCGGTCCGGGCCGGGTTTGGAAACAATTCGGGCTTCGGGTTTCGAATATTTTAATCGGGTCGGGTTAAGAAGCAATTCGGGTTTCGGGTTTCGAAAAGTTTTATCGGGTCGGGCTCGGTCCGGGTCGGGTTTCGAAAAATGGTCGACCCGCTCATCTCTAGTCTCAATCTATGTTGGAGGATAAAAATGTTAATAATTTTTTTTTTATTTTGTTTTAGTGGGCGGAAAAGATACAACAACGCAACTAGGAGGAGGTGCCACTGGACTTCCTGTTGATATGGTATCCAAAGCAAAACAGTCGCGTGGTGAAAAGAAAGCCCGGAAGATTATGTCAAAATTAGGTCTCAAACCAGTGCAAGGCGTCAATCGAGTGACCATTCGCAAGTCAAAAAATATTTTGTTCGTTATCAACAATCCAGACGTGTTTAAAAATCCACACAGCGACACATACATCATATTTGGTGAAGCGAAAATTGAAGATCTGTCGCAACAGGCACAATTGGCGGCGGCTGAAAAATTCAAAGGACCCGAACCATCAGCTGGGGCTATTGATGCATCGGGTGCGAATGCAACAGTTGCACCAATTGCCGAAGAAGACGAAGAGGAGATCGATGAATCCGGCGTGGATGAAAAGGATATTGAACTGGTTATGTCTCAAGCGAATGTGCCGCGAACTAGGGCAATACGTGCGCTGAAAAACAACAGCAATGATATTGTTAATGCGATTATGGAACTAACGATGTAGATTTTCGTTTCTAATTTAGACAATCGGTTTGAGAGTCAAAATTAAGTTCATTCATTCAATTAACCACATCAAAGCTTTTTTTCTATTGCATCGGATATGGATTTCATTTGCATTTTGTTATGTTTCAAATGATCAAAACTAGTTTTGAAATGTAATTTATACATCTACAACACAAATAAAGAAAACAATTGGAAAGCAATTAGATCCATATTATAAGACGTGTATGTTTGTGTTTTAATTCAAAAATGCCACACATTTGACGGTGGAACAGTTTGTTTAAAACGTGTAAATTGTCTCTATGGAGTAGGTCAGATGATTCACTTGGTGATTCATCAACTCAGACACTTAGTATTTCCTTAACAATTCATTATTTTACTTGTTTTACATCATAGCGTATCCGATAAGGCTCAATCGTGCAAATTTTAGTAGAAACGTTGGTATGATAATATGTTGTTCTGCATCCATTCCTGATTCCAAAATGGCGTGTGCTAAATGCACTGCAGTGCAAATAGTGTTCTAATAGACTATTTGTACTGCAGTGCAAACAGTGTTCTAATAGAGCATTTGATAATTTCTATTATTTCTTGATTATTTCTGAGGGACCGTCCATAAAGCAAGTCCGTTTGAGGGGGGGAGGGGGGGGGTTCCTTAAAAGCGGACAAAATGGGACAGGGGGGAGGGGGGTAAAATGCATTTTGGACGTCCACACGTCAACTGAAGAAAAAATTATTTGAAAATTTACAATAATGCAGTTTCGTTATCTTCAAAATATTTCGCAATTACTAGAGTATAGTCGGCAAAGGTCAACCGACCGTCAAATATGTTTTGATCTATTGTTTTGCTGTCAGCGTGTAGATGAGCACACGAGCATTAATTTGTTTGTTGTATAGAGACGAATGTAAACGTTAACGAAATGGAAGACGCTGAGTAACATCTTCAGGATGATCTTAATTTGGAAGGTGCGTAGAGATCCCAGATGAAACTTTTGCTTTGGGAAACATTGTAATATCCGACTAGTCTGCACTGTGAGTGGCAAAGCCTATTTTCGTGAAACAACTTCACGAATCTCACGAAGAGTTGACGATATTCACGAAAAAAAATCCGTCAATTTCGTGAATTTTTCGCCAAATTCGGATGTGGGGAGGTTATGGCTAAACGGACAAAGCGGGACAGGGGGGAGGGGGATGTCGAAAAAGTCGTTAAAAATGCGGACGTCCTTTATGGACGGCCCCTGATGGAAATTTGGTTTTGGGTGCCGAGAAAAGGACAATGAAGAAAATATCGACATCATTGAATGTGAAAGTTTCTATTATAAGCAATGTTGTTGTTTTTCTCAAAACTTAAATCATATTAACATACATTATTCGATCGTGGTATTCGTTTCCCGGAATTTCACGTGACATTTTGTAGAAGGAAAAGCTAGTTCCTCAATCACATTTTGTAGAACTAAAAGCTAGTTCTTCACGTGACATATTCTTGAAGGAAAAGCTACTTCTTCACGTGACAATTTTTCAAAAGGAAAAACTTTTTTCACGTGACATTTTGTAGAAGGGAAAGCTAGTGCTTCACGTCACATTTTGTAGAAGGAAAAGCTAGTTCTTCACGTGACATTTTGTAGAAGGAAAAGCTAGTGCTTCACGTCACATTTTGTAGAAGAAAAAGCTACTTCTTCACGTAACATTTTGTAGAAGGAAAAGTTAGTTCTTCACGTGACATTTTGTACAAGGAAAAGCTAGTTCTTTACGTGACATTTTTGTAGGAGAAAGAGCTAGTGCTTCACGTTACATTTTGTAGAAGGAAGAGCTGGTTCTTCATGTCACATTTTGCTGAAGAAAAAGCTAATTCGTCACATGACATTTTGTAGAAGAAAAATCTAGTTGTTGACGTCACAATTTGCAGAAGAAAAGCTAGCTCTTCACGTGACATTTTGTAGAGGAAAAAGCTACTTCTTAATGTCACATTTTGTAGAAGGAAAAGCTAGTGCTTCACGTCACATTTTGTAGAAGAAAAAGCTACTTCTTCATGTCACATTTTGTAGAAGGAAAAGCTACTTCTTCACTTCACATTTTGTAGAAGGATAAAGCTAGTTCTTCACGTCACATTTTGCTGAAAAAAAAGCTAATTTGTCACATGACATTTTGTAGAAGGAAAAGCAAGTTCTTCATTTGTAGCCATTGTAGAAGGAAAAAATAAATTGTGTTGGTGGAAGAAAAAAGCCATTAGCTTATAAAAAATCTATCAGTAAACAATTAAGTTATTCTATTAGAACACTATTTGCACTGAAGTGCAAATAGTCTATTAGAACACTATTTTCACTGAAGTGCAGATAGTCTATTAGAACACTATTTGCACTGAAGTGCACTTAGTCATTCCGTTCTTTGTATATGAATCATCCCTACCAATTCTAGAAGTGGCTAAATCTCGGGATTTGGACATTTCTGGGGAATACCCTGAAACACTTGTTCGCTAAAATTTAATTCTCAACAACTTTGCTATTGGAAGCAACTTTCCATCTGTCATAGTTCTTGAGATATGACTCATCCCTACCAATTCTAGAAATCGCTAAATCTCGGGATAGAGAGGTTTCTGGGGAAAACCCTGAAACACGTGTTTGCTAAAATTTATTTCTCTACAACTTGACCTTTCGGAGCAACTTTCTATCTGTCATAGTTCTTGATACATGAATCATCCCCACCATTTCTAGAAGTGGCTAAATCTCGGGATTGGGACGTTTCTGGGGAAAACCCTGAAACTCGTGTTCGCTAAAATTTAATTCTCTACAACTTTGCCATTGGAAGCAACTTTCCATCTGTTATAGTTCTTGAGATATGACTCATCCCTCCCCACTCTAGAAGTGGCTAGATCTCAGGATCGGGACGTTTCTGGGGAAAAACCCTGAAACACGTGTTCGCTGAAATTTAGTTCTCTACAGCTTTATCCCAGAAAGTAGCTTTCTAAGTGCCTTAATTCTAGAGATATCTGACAAAATGTCTCACCTACCCCCAAAAAACCATGTTTTTGGACACTTTTTGACTATATTTCCGAAACTACCCGATCGAGTTTGCTCATCTTTGAACTTGAACCATGGGACATTTGTACCTTTGAGCGAAAAAAAGTTCAGAGTGATCGGTGCAGCCGTTTCGAAAAGAAAGTGGAGACGGACAATTTTTTAAATATTGGATGTGTGGGAGCCCTGAATTTGTAGTAAACGTATAGGACCTTCGTACTTCGTACGGGTCCAATAAATTTTGTTAAAGAAAACACACGATTAATGTTAGTTTACATTGTCAAGAACCTCTTTTGATATCAGATGGACAAACTGGTGGAGGATATGAACTTTCAGTTCATATTGAAGGTGGTTGAGAGGTACACGTTCGGAAAAAATTGTAGAATTTTTTTTTTATTTTCTAGCTGTATCTTTTTTACCCTTCTGCCAGTTGACTACCCAAAAACACAAAAGAGCGGTAGCCCTAATATGTTATGATGGTTTACGGGCAGTAGTCTAAGAAGATGCAGCATGAAAAGTTCTAGAACAAATCCAGAACCTCCCATTGAAAATTGTTAATATAAGATTATTCACCTCTTGCCAAAATTGTTATTGCGACGTGTGGGTATTGCGAATCGAGCCGCAGGAAAATTGGACGCATCAAGGAAAATTGGACTAAATGTGAACGAAGACAAGACAAAATATCTCGCTTTAGACAGAAAACACTTGTCAAGAATCGGCCAAAACTAGAGTGAGCGGGTTGCCCGAAACTTCAAAAAACCCGACCTGAACCCGAACCCGAATTGTTTTTTTGGGTTTCGGGTTTCGAAAAATTTTAATCGGATCGGGTTCGGTCCGGGCCGGGTTTGGAAACAGTTCGGGTTTCGGGTTTCGAAAAATTTTATCGAGTCGGGTTCGGTCCGGGTCGGGTTTCGAAAAATGGTCGACCCGCTCATCTCCAGCCAAAACATCACAATCGTCGAGTACAATTTTGAAGTTGTGCAGTCATTCAAATATTTAGGCTATATTGTGAACGTTGAAAACGATATGGAAGAAGAACTCAAAACGAGACTCAGTCAAGGGAACAGGTGTTTTAACGCCCTTAAGCATTGGTGCAGGAGCACCTTGCTGAGCAGAAACACGAAAATCCGCCCCATTGTCGCATATGCTCGTGAAACATGGTCTCTAACACAAAAACGGGAAGAAACGCTAAACTGCTTCGAGCGCAAAGTATTGAGGACCAATGTGGACCAATTAACGAACAAGGAAAGGAGGATAATGACAAACAGAGAACTAATTGAACTCTTTGGGGAAGATACAATAGTTGGTGCGATCAAATCAGCCAGGCTTCGATGGGCAGGTCATGTTGCGCGTATGGACGAAGAACGAGTGCCCAAAAAAGCTCTGCAAAAAAGAATCGACAACAACAGAGCGAGAGGTAGATCCCGGAAGAGATGGTTGGACGGCGTGGAAGAAGATTTGCGAAAATTGGGAGTCAGAAAGTGGAGAAGTTCGGCCCTGGTCAGAAAAGGGTGGATACGAGTTGTGGAGTCAGCCAAAACCCGCTTGGGTTAGTACGGCTGCTAAGTAAGTAAGTAAGTTCTAACTGTCTTAGCAAACGTAGGCTTCACTTCTTTGATCTGGCGTTACTGTTAAAACGATTGATATCAGTAGCGACATTAATATTATTTTTTCAGTTAGCGTTAGCGTCGCTGAAAAAATTGGTTCTGCAGTTCCATTCTTTCCTTTAGTTCTAGTTAAAAATTGAATCTGTCAATTTTTGTCTCGAATGTAATAGCGCTGAAAATAGTCGAGTCTACCATAACAACGCTATTATAGTATTGTGTCGATTAGAATCGGCATACCATAATCCTATTTTTAGTAATTTTAGGTGCTATAATATGGCGACTGGGCTCTCCAGATAGACTAAAAATGTGAGCAAATGTCGTCATCATTTGACATTTCGTCACCATAATAAAATGCAAAAAAAACCCTGCGAACGTGTTAAATAATCAATGACTTTTTAGTGCCAAGTAATGACTTTCGAAGTGAGTTCTTCAAAAGTCATTACTGTCAGTCATTTCAATGCCATTCCCGTTGAATTTATTTTGATGTGTAAAAAAGTGGCGCTGTGTTCGATGTGAAACAATGTCAAACTCCATACATTCCATTTACACATAATGTCTTTAAAGCCATCATTGACCCCGTGAATAAAAAATGAACTACAAATGCCTTCAGAATCCATCACCCATGTAATGCCATCATCAAAAATTTATGCTGGGAATAGATTCTAAATGCATTCGAAATCCATTTATTCGCTTAATTGTGAGGCATTAGACAAATTTTCGCAGGGGAGTGATCTTATTTGACACAGTGTTTGCAATCGAATCATTTTTCACTGAGAAATGTCTCTATATGACAGTTTGTTTCATCTATGTGAGGAACCCAGCTGCCATATCTGCTGATAATATGCACCACCGCCATTCCCTTTCACGCAAGAGGGGTATGTTTTGTTAGCCCACTCCGCTCTTGCGTCAGGTAAGATTGATATGGTTCAACATAAACAAAGAGCCTCGAAACAACACAGTCCCAATAACAAAAACAACAGCCTGCACAATAAGTTTTGAACATAACACAACTGAAGGTTACGTTAACGGAAATTTACTTAAGTAAATAAAATCCGATTGTAACGTAATTGAGCGGAGTAATTTGCGGGTATACAAAGAAAAATCACTAAAACTTATAAGAAGCTATCGATTGTGTCACTTAAGTCTTGCTAAACACATAATGGCTTTCAATGTTCTTCTTATAGATTGCAGAACGAAATCATTCTTTGCGTATACATTTCTTCGTCAGATAGAATCTTTTTAATTGAATTTCGTTGTAAATATTTCGATTCCAAATCAGACTTTCGTATATTTTCTATTACGTAGTTACAGTCATTTGTTAAAAACTTACAAATTCGTTTCTAAAATAACTAGAAGTTTTACTATAAATAATTTAGCAACGGAAGACGTAGGCTTTATAAGATAAGAAAATTACAAATGAAGTTTTACTAAACTTGTCTTAAACTGTCGATTCCTTGTGTTAGCCCACAAGTGTTTCAGGTCAGTTTTAAACAAATAAAATTCAACATCATGGCATGTCGTCCTATAGTCTGGCCATACCAATTCATTAATGTGATGGGGACCCTAATTTTCTTCACTTATGATATCAATTTTCATTTCATTTCATTTCAAGCTTCCCTGTTCAAACCACTCCTTCTTCAAAATCCGATGTAATTTGAATTTACTCGTTGTCCCACCGAAAACATGTCATTACATGTATATGTGCACCCCACGGAAATTATTCATTACATGTCATTCATTACATGCTGTTCATTACATGTAGCCCCCACCGAAAACTTCTCATTACATGTATATCTGCATGTAATGACGCGTTTTCGTTTGGGACACCGAGTAAAACAGCATAAAGTGGGGGATGCTTAATAAGTCATCCATTCTGGATAATTTTGTGACATTCGCAAACTCATTCGTGTATTTTTAAGCAACTCGCTTTAAAAACTGTTTTTTGACTCTTGTAGTTGTATACCTCGCCTCCGGCTCGGGATACAAACTTTACACTCGTCAAAAAACAGTTTTCAAAGCTCTTTGCTTAAAAACACCCTCTTGAGTTTGGCTCATTTCACAAAATTCATCCCTCATGTAATGACTTATTTCCGCATCCCCCACTATAATTATTGCCTCCCATCCGGAATTTGAGTATTACACGTATGTCTACTCCATATAGAAAGTAAGCATTATATGTGTGGGATCATTTCATATTACATACCTAGTGAAGGAATATTTATTAAACGCTAAATGATGGAAAAATTCTCGATAATGTAAACTCTACACTTTTCGAACTAACAGTTTCCAAAGCTTGTTGCTTAAATCACAATTTTGAGTTCCGATCATATCACAAATTGATTCCTCACGTAATGAATTTCTTCCGACGCATCCAATGTAATCTACTGCAACTCCTACACTAAGCCTAGGAATTTATGAGTCCAACCGCCAAGATTCTCGATTAGAATTTATTGCAACTCGAGAGCTCAAAGGGGAAGTTTTGCGCATGAGACGTAAGGAATGCCAAACAATCACGAATGCTAGCAACACATCATGTGCGCATAACACTTATTTTGAGCGCGAGTTGCATGCAATATTTTGTGTAACGAATCGTTTCTCTGCGACTGTATCGGAAATTAAACTACATCGCTCTTCCAGAATTCCTTAGCACGTCTTTTGGCACATGACATGTCGTTTCTCATCATAAACACTCCAAACGAAAACACAGTTTGTCATCTGAACGGAGCCATCGTACAAAAACCTAGCCCTGTCATCAATCCACATCCACGATACTTTTGTATCTTCCGGAGTTTCCCTATACGACGGTAAAAAAAATCCGATGATTCGCTGGCGTACGGAATACGCCCAATTAGAGTCCCAGATCGGAACCGAGATACCGTCGTCTCTCTGCTACCTTTCCACCAATCTGGTTGCCTAGGAAGGATAAAGGGGTGTAGTAGTCCAAATTCAACAAGTGAACTACTGTGACCCAGTTCACTATCTACCACAGCCCCCCAGTTGCAGCGGCAATATCAATCGGCACCTCAACCAAGCGTTGGGGCTGGATGCAGGCCATATCAGACAGCCAACAACACTCAGGGGTCCACACCCCGCGGTACCGAGTTTACCCTCTGTGTGGGTTTCCACAGATCGGCTCTTCGGTAGGGACGAACGCTGGGCGAGTTCGAGTGCCTACCAGTGAAACACAATACCGAGGTAGTTACTTGGTTTGTGATGCCACCTGTTAGGACTCTTTAGCTCCCAATCATTCAAGTATTTCATCAAAACGCGCAAGAAACAGCGCCCTCCGAACTAGCACCTTTTTTCCAAACCCGACCCGAACCGAACTCGAACCAAAGTGAAAATTCAAACCCGATCTAAAAAAATGTCAAACCCGACTCAACCCGAATTGAACCGACCCGACCCGAACTGAATCCCACCCGAACCGAACCCGACCCGAACCGAACCCGACCCGAACCCGACCCGAACCGAATCCGAACCGAACCGGACCCGACCCGAACCGAACCCGACCCGAACTGAATCCGACCCGAATCCGAACCGAACTCGTCCCGACCCTAACCAGATCCAAAATAAAAAATCAAACCCAAAGCGAAACCAACCCAAAATAAAAAGTCAAACCCGATCCCGATTCAAAATAAAAAAAAACCCCGAACCCGATCTAAAATAAAAAGTCAACCCCCAACCCGAAATTAAGTGGGAAATTGAACTGTGTAGTTTCTGTCTGTGAAAGAGAAATGTAGTCACATCTGGGGCGTTTTAAATGTTAATATTCGAAGTTTGGATACATACTAAGCCAGTTTCCCATAAACATGGATAAGTGGTACGGAAGTAATAAATACGAGAAGTGATAGAAAACAGACCTCTCCGCGCAACTATCCACGGTTACGAATGTTTTTTATTGCTTCCTATTTAACATTTTTCTTTTAGTCTTATCGGTATCCGAACTTGAAATACTAATATCTGAGACGCACCAAGATTAACTTTCTCTGAAATTCGAATTAAAGATAAACGACATTTTGAAAACAGTCGTCGACGACTGTAATTTAGTGGTCGTCGACTACTGTTTAAAGGCTGTTTGTATTTAGATACATTATTCAGAAAATGATGCATAATGTTCATTCCGGAGTAATGAATTTTGGATACAGCGTATTTTAGAAGTACTTTGAATCACAACAAAAAACCTTTATCAAGGGAAATGTGACGCAAGTCCTTGTTCCTTTTTCCAAAACAACTAGTATCAATTTGGGTGACACTTAACGCTTCGAAGCGCAAAAAATCTTTCAAAATATTTTCACATTTGATTAAAAATTGCGTCACAAATGCCGGACCCACCAGTGTTATAGTTTTTCTGTTCTTTCAGCTTTCATACCGCAAAAATTTGACTTGTATGTAGGAATGTATGTAGTATTTTTGTACAGGAAGCTAAATTTTTGCGTATAAAACTGAAAGAACAGAAAAACTATAATGCTACCGCGCGCCCATTATAGGGAAAAAGTATTTTCTGCGCGTTATTCGCGTAGATATAAGTGAAAAAGCTTCACAGACCTTCAAAAAGTCAAGTTCCCACAACTTTTTCGATCGTACCTTCTTAAGTTGTTTACCGATTTTGCCCATTTTCAATCCCAACTTTCCTTTTTCGATTAACTTCCAGTGGAACAAAATTCTTAATTCGACTGGTTAAAAACTTCGTCGTAAACGCATGCCATGTTAGTTCATACGAGTTCAAAAATCCTGTTTCTTTCTGAGCAAGCATACCTTATTCGACAATTAGAAAAAAATTTGACTTGCTTCATATTATAAAAAAAGGTAGATGCTATTCGCACATTGTGCGAATAGTCACTTCATGATACTACGGCTATTTGCACATGGTGGCAATAGCCACATTATTATAAAGATGCTATTCGCACAATGTGCGAATAGCCGCAGTATAATAAAAGATGCTATTCGCACAATGTGCGACTAGCCGCAGTATATATGTAGAGAATATTGGCACCGTGTAAAATAAAGGAATAAGAAGTACATAGAATGATGGAGAAATAATTATTTAATAGCGACCTTCAGCTACACAACGGTAGTAACAGTTTCTCTGAGAAGTGTTGCCCCTGCCTGTGAGACCCTTTTGAAAAGTACCTAAAGTAGCTCCCAGGTCTCAAGTTCGAAGAATTTCAAATTCAGTTCGAAGGTTTGTTAGCCACCTAAGTTTTTTGACTTTCCGTAAAAGGATTCAGTTCCTAGGTTTGTTAGCCACCGAAGTTTTGTGACTTTCCGTAAAAGAATTTAGTTCCTAGGCTTGTAAGCCACCTAGATTTTGTGACTTTCCGTAAAAGAATTCAGTTGTAAGGTTTGTTAGACACCTTTGTTTTGTGACTTTCCTTAAAAGGATTCAGTTTCAAGATTCGTTAGCCACCGAAGTTTTGTGACTTTCCGTAAAAGGATTCAGTTCCTAGGTTTGTTAGCCATCTAAGTTTTGTGACTTTCCGTAAAAGGATTTCCAAGGTTTGTTAGCCACCTAAGTTTTTTGACTTTCCGTAAAAGGATTCAGTTCCTAGGTTTGTTAGCCACCGAAGTTTTGTGACTTTCCGTAAAAGAATTTAGTTCCTAGGCAAGTAAGCCACGTAGGCTTTGTGATTGTCCGTAAAAGGATTCAGTTCCTAGGTTTGTTATCTACCTAAGTTTTGTGACTTTCCGTAAAAGGATTCAGTTCCTAGGTTTGTTAGCCACCTAGGTTTTGTGACTTTCCGTGAAAGGATTTAGTTCCTATGCCTGTATGCCACGTAAGTTTCGTGACTTTCCGTAAAAAGATTAGTTCTTAGGTTTGTTAGCCACCTAAGTTTTGTGACTTTCCGTAAAAGGATTCAGTTCCTAGGTTTGTTAGCCGCCTAAGTTTTGTGACTTTCCGTAAAAGGATTCAGTTCCTGGGTTTGTTAGCCATCTAAGTTTTGTGACTTTCCGTAAAAGGATTTCCAAGGTTTGTTAGCCACCTAAGTTTTTTGACTTTCCGTAAAAGGATTCAGTTCCTAGGTTTGTTAGCCACCGAAGTTTTGTGACTTTCCGTAAAAGAATTTAGTTCCTAGGCAAGTAAGCCACGTAGGCTTTGTGATTGTCCGTAAAAGGATTCAGTTCCTAGGTTTGTTATCCACCTAAGTTTTGTGACTTTCCGTAAAAGGATTCAGTTCCTAGGTTTGTTAGCCACCTAGGTTTTGTGACTTTCCGTGAAAGGATTTAGTTCCTATGCCTGTATGCCACGTAAGTTTCGTGACTTTCCGTAAAAAGATTAGTTCTTAGGTTTGTTAGCCACCTAAGTTTTGTGACTTTCCGTAAAAGGATTCAGTTCCTAGGTTTGTTAGCCACCTAAGTTTTGTGACTTTCCGTAAAAGGATTCAGTTCCTAGGCTTGTAAGCCACATAGGTTTTGTGACTGTTCGTAAAAGGATTCAGTTCATAGGTTTGTTAGCTACCGAAGTTTTGTGACTTTCCGTAAAAGTATTTAGTTCCTAGTTCTGTAAGCCACGTACGTTTCGTGACTTTCCGTAAAAGGATTCAGTTCCCAGGTTTGTTAGCCACCTAAGTTTTGTGACTTTCCGTAAAAGGATTCAGTTCCTAAGTTTGTTAGCCACCTAAGTTTTGTGACTTTTCGTAAAAGGATTCAGTTCGTGGGTTTGTTAGCCACCTAAGCTTTGTGTCTTTCCGTAAAAGGATTCAGTTTCTAGGTTTGTTAGCCACCTAATTTTTGTGACTTTCCGTAAAAGGATTCAGTTCCTGGGTTTGTTAGCCACCTGAATTTTGTGAATTTTCGTAAAAGGATTTAGTTCCTAGGCTTGTAAGCCACGTAGGTTTCATGACTTTCCGTAAAAGGATTCAGTTCCTAGGTTTGTTAGCCACCTAAGTTTTGTGACTTTCCGTAAAAGGATTCAGTTCCTAGGCTTGTAAGCCACATAGGTTTTGTGACTGTCCGTAAAAGGATTCAGTTCATAGGTTTGTTAGCTACCTAAGTTTTGTGACTTTCCGTAAAAGTATTTAGTTCCTAGTTCTATAAGCCACGTAGGTTTCGTGACTTTCCGTAAAAGGATTCAGTTCCTAAGTTTGTTAGCCACCTAAGTTTTGTGACTTTCCGTAAAAGGATTCAGTTCCTGGGTTTGTTAGCCACCTAAATTTTGTGTCTTTCCGTAAAAGGATTTAGTTCCTAGGCTGGTAAGCCACCTAGATTTTGTGACTTTCCGTAAAAGATTTCGCAAAAAAAAGTTTCCTTCGAAAATTAGTCGGTTGTGCAAATAGTCACTCTATTACACTGCGGCTATTCGCACATTGTGCGAATAGCATCTTTATAATACTGTGGCTATTTGCACCATGTGCGAACAGCCGTAGTATAATAGAGTGACTATTCGCACAATGTGCGAATAGCCGCAGTATTATAAAGATACTATTCGCACAATGTGCAAATAGCCGCAGTATAATAAAATGACTATTTGTACAATGTGCAAGAAGTTTTTTCCATAAAAAATGGATCGTTATAAACGGCAGATATAATATTCAAAAAAGAAATAAAAAAATCGAAACGGCAAATAAAAAAAAGGCAGATAAAACAAAATTGTTTTGCCATTAAACAATTCAAAACCTGAAATAAAATTTTCAATAATGCAAATAAAAATTTCAAAAACGGAAGTATTTATGTTATAATCGGTAAAATACCTTCTCCGTTTTCGATTTATTTATCTCCATTTTGTATTATTTCCATTTTAAATAATTCGATAACTCCTTTTCTGAATTTTATATTTCCGTTTTCAATGTTTTTATTTGTATTTTCGAAATTTTTATTTCAGTTTTGGTTTTTTTATCAACTGCATTTTAAATTTTTATAACTCCAAAATTGAGTTTTTTATCTCTGAAATTGTTTTTTTCACCTCCAATAATTGAATTTTTAATCTGTATTTTTTCATGATTTTTATTTCCCCTTTTGAATTTTTTATCTTCTTGTGTATTATTTAAAAATAAAAGGGGGTGTGTCTTAAGAGGGGTCGCACTTAAGTAGTATGAGTGGGTTACACGGAAGACTTATCAGTATATCACGTTAGCTCCGACGGGCTACGCAGGCTTTGGAGGGGGTGGGTCCGAGAGCAATAGTAAGCGATAAGCGAGAACGTGCATAAAGCTGTGATGTATTTAACAGAATTATTTTTATACCAAGGAGCTGCCGCCCTCTAGACTCCCGCTATTTATTAGCCTGCGGGGCTAAGTCCGCATCCCTAATCATCATCCAAAACCACATCTAAAATACCCATCCAGACCACCTCCCAGTCAGAATACACGTCCAAATCATCGTCTGAGCTCCTGTCCAAATCACCGTCCAAATCGACGCCCAAACCCCCTTCCCGAATTACCGTTCCAAGTCGCGGTTAAAATCCCAATTATAATCGAGGTCCGAGTACCGTTTCAAATTCCCGTCCGAACCACTTTATCTCGACGTTTCGAAAAAGGTAAAATTCCCTAATTTTGTTATCATCCGAGGCTTTAGTGACGTTTCGTAAAAGGGAAAAATCCCTAGTTTTGTTATCGACCTAGGTCTAACTGACTTTTGGTGAAAGATAAAATTTGCTACTTCTGTTATCCACCTAGGCTTTTGTAACACTTCGTACAAAGGAAAATTCCCTAGTGTTGTACCCGCCACACCAAAATCCAACATCTTCTCCAAATCCCTGTCCAAATCGAAGTCTGGATACATGTCTGAACTTCCGTCCGAATTCCCGCCGGAACTCTTATTGCTCCCGTTGGTGACTAAATACCCACAAATGTCCCATAGCTCGGGAGTGTGGAATTTTTTCACCCAACATTGTGCAGCAATTTTGTTGCCCTAAACCACACTATAGGCTCACTTTCATGCCAAAAAAGTAACTGACCTCCAAAAATGTTCTACAAAGATGTGGACAATCCAATACTCTAAGATTTTTCTTCGTCGACCGAATCTATAACTGACTTATTTGGGAGCAATATCCCATCCTGGATCATGTTTTCTCCACGTCTCAGACCATCTCCAACAGCATATCAAAAATTAATGTTCCAGTCTACCTTTTTCGATTTTTTTATTTGCATTTTCGAAATTTTTATTTGAGTTTTGCTTTTTGTTAACTGCGTTTTAAATTTTTGTAACTCCAAAATTGTGCTTTTTATCTCTGAAATTGTTTTTGCTCACCTCCGAAAGTCAATTTTTTATCTGCAAGATTTCATGTTTTTGTTTCCGTTTTTGAATTTTTCATCTGCAAACGTATCTGCTTTTTTGAATTTTTTAATTCAACATTTATTATAATTCTAAAGAAAATTACAAGTGAGTAAGAGTTAGAAAGCAGAATCTCAACTAAATTTTTTTGGTTGGTTCGGGTTTGGTTAGTTGAAGTCATCAAATCCGCCCCGACCCGAATTAAAAGAAGTCGAAAACCCGACCCGACAAAAAACGAAAACAAAAACCCGACCCGATTCGACCCGTCAAATTGATTCGGGTACGGGTTCGGGTCGGGTCGGGTTCAGTTCAGGTTTTTCTTCGAGTTTCGGGTGGCCCGCACACCTCTAACGATAATATCGTCTACTGATACAACAATATTATTGTCTCTCATGGACTATAATACACTGGGGGATTTTGCATATTCCCAACTAACGCATCAAGAACGAAACACAGGAAATAATTCGACTTAAGAGTGATTTTGCGAAAACATCGAACGATTTTGGGACAACATGTCCTACTTTTTCCCGATGAATGTGCCATTCGATTCCTTGTTCTATTATAAGAAAAGTAATTTCTCATTTTTGGAAAATTTGATATTTTGGGGGAGTTATGGTGCACCGGTGCAACAGCCTTAAGCCGGGGAAGTCTTTGCATCGTCTTATAGTAGGTGTAGTATACTAGAACACCCCATACTCAGTTTTTCGGTTTATCGCTGCTTCAAGCAGTAAAGCGTTCCCGAAGTTTTCACCTAAAATGACTAATAACTCAGGAGTGGAGTAAGGCTCCAAGCAATCCAATGATGAAAAACCTTTGTATCATTGGGGCTTACCATCCCATATAAGTTCATTTGATTTCATTTCGTTTTACACGAGTTATAGCCCAAAAAACCATTTTTACCACCCCCTGACATGCACTTACTTAGAGCACCATAACTCCCCCCGAGATATCAAATTTTCCAAATTGTCCAAAGACTGAACGTATCCTCAATTTTGACCACACTTCTGTCTTCCTTTGTACAAGATTACATGTGGTATGTGTAAGTTCGGGATGAAGACAAGTGTGTGAAAGTGTAAGGCTAGGCAGCTTGAATTTTTTCAGATAATTCGAGGAGAGATTAAGTTAAGCTCTTCACTGATCAATCTGTAGACCAAAGAGTTTGCATGGCAGTGAGAAGTGATTACATAGTTCGTGACTTGGAAGCTTCCGACGTGTGTGTTCTTAGGGTCATGGTGAAGGGAGCAAGATTTAAGGGTTTTGTCGGCGGAAGAGGCTTATCGCGATTCGTGAAATATTTTCGATTTGCTTAATACTAAAATTTCACTCAAACACATAATGTTTTAGAAGTAGGCCACGTATGGGTCGAACCGATTCGATCCTAAGATGATAAATTATTAGGTTTATTAAATCAGATTAAGGACTAGGCGAACAAATTATCTCCTTGATGGCAGTGAATTAGGGTAGTTCATGACTGAATAGCTGCGGCCGAAAGACCTCACACCGAAAGGTGTCTATGAAGTATGATCATGATGTCGAGCGGACCTTTGTTTGTTATTAGACATAGACATCCGCATCATATTTCGCAATTCAAAGCTTCCAGACTTTTTTATTCAATTTTATCGTCTTTGTTATCAAGCAAAAGTTAAGATAGGCATTCGTTGAAATTTCTTTTATTGTTTTATGCATTCCAATTTCAAAGCACAAGATATAATTATAATGTTTGCGTTGTTGGTCATTAATCAAATTGTATCTCAAAACCGACAACAAAACTTCATTGTTTTGTTTGTTACTCAGTCATAAGAAATGCACTAGGACGTTCCTTACTCATTATCTCCGAAAACAGTCAAACAATTGGAATTGGAAATATCCGCTGCAAATTTTAAGTGACAAAATCAAATAAATTGAAATTAAAAGTAGATTTAAATCAATGAATTTCTGTCTACAAATTAATTATTTGCGAAAATGTTAACCAATCGTTATATACGATCTAATTATATGAGTCAACCTTCGCTTCGAAAAGATTATTCAATAAATTTTACTTATCTGAATATGAAAAGTAGATTACAATGAATCGTGCGGAAGTAAGTCATTCAACGAATGACCAATCATTTATGGTGTCTCTATGGTGCCTATGTCAGCGGTGTGATTTTGAACAAAGACCGTGAGAATACTCATCAAGAGGTGAAGAAACGTTGTTCAAGATCACAGTGAATTTGATCAAAATTGATCAAAAACTTTCGTTGTTGGAACTCTTTCAATACAACAATTATTTTCTAAGATTCATTTTCTTCGTCATTTTACACTTCAACTCCCACCTCATCAGGAAAAAACGAATTTTCAACGAAATTCGCCGAAAAAAATCAAATTAGAGACAAAATTAAACAAAACAATCGCCGAGAATCTTTTGTTTAATTTTGTCGCTAATTTGATTTTTTAGGCGAATTTCATTGAAAACCCTCGCTGAATTTCTCTAAGTTTTTTTTCTTATGACGGACGGTAGTTATATTTGGGGAAAAATTCGCTACATCATGGGCGCGCGGTAGCAATGCGCCCGTGACGCAAGTCCCCACGAGCAAAAAATTCAGAAAATTTTTTTTCGTAGACTTCGGAACCATATATACAGCTAAGTTTTGACTTCCCCCCCTTGCGACGTACCCCCCGGAAAATATTTTTCCTAGATTCTACGGAAAATGCTAAGGCTAAATGTCTTTTCACTCATTAAAATCGGTCCAGTGGATCCGGAGATATGACCTTTAGAAAATCGTCATTTTCCATACAAAATGTGCACTTTCATAGAAACCAAAGTTAATGTTATTAATGTTATTAATGTTAATATCCTACGTTAGTTACTTAGTTAGTTAGTTACTTAGTTCCAGAGCCATTTGTATGAAAACCCACTTTTTTGGAGTTTTCTCGAAAACGGCTCGATATCTTTTCTTGAAATTTTGCAGGGACCTTCGGCTGGGCATTCTACGCCATATGAGATTTTAAAAAAGGGGGGTACCGGCCTCGTTTGGGCGCCAGGGCTCTTAGAAGGCGCCATATAAAGCCCATATGTATGTGTTTGTGTGTGTGTGTGTACGGAAGCATATTTTGTATAAGACATGGTTGGGTGTTCGAGATACAGGTTTGGTGTCAAAGGGAAAGATGTTGGGCTGGGTGTGTAGTGTATAGGGGTGACCGCCAAAATGGCGGAAAATGGGCCGGGGGCTCAAAAAAAAAACTTTTGATATGTTGTAGAGGAAGTTAAGGGGATCATTTTCGCCCATGGAAGTAGTAGCCGCCGCGGCTCGGTTTGGCGGCGGCGGCGGCTCAAAAAAAACTTTTGATATGTTGTAGAGGAAGTTGAGGTGATCATTTTCGCCCATGGAAGTAGTAGCCGCCGCGGCTCGGTTTGGCGGCGGCGGCGTCTCAAAAAAAACTTTTGATATGTTGTAGAGGAAGTTGACGTGATTATTTTCGCCCGTGGAAGAGTAGCCGCCGCGGCTCGGTTTGGCGGCGGCGGCGGCGGCTCAAAAAAAACTTTTGATATGTTGTAGAGGAAGTGGAGGGAATCATTTTTGCCCATGAAAGTAGTAGCCGAAACTTCCAAAAGTACTGATATCACAACAAAAACCCTTTTAAAAGGGAAATGTGACGCAAGTCCTTCTTCCTCCTTCCAAAACAACTGATATCAATTTGGGGTGACGCTTAAAGCTTTGAAACGCAAAAATTCTTTTGGAATGTTTTCATTTTTGATTAAAAAAATGCGTCACAAAGTCCGGACCCACCAATGTAATAATTTTTCTACGCTTTCAGCTGTCATACGCAAAAATTTGATTTTCTGTTCAAAAATACGCCATACATAATGACAAATTATTGCGTTGTGAAAGCTGAAAGAACAGAAAAACTATAACATTGGGGGGTCCGACATTTGTGACGCATTTTTTTAATCAAAAATGAAAACATTCCAAAAGAATTTTTGCGTTTCAAAGCTTTAAGCGTCACCCCAAATTGATATCAGTTGTTTTGGAAGGAGGAAGAAGGACTTGTGTCACATTTCCCTTTTAAAAGGGTTTTTGTTGTGATAATAAATGTCCAATAAAAATTAAAATTATTTTGTAAAAGGAAAATGTATTTTTTATTGGTCATTCATTATTTTTATTGGACAAAAACTATTTTTTTATTGGACATTTATTATTTTTATTGAAAGAAAATGATTTTTTTATTGGAAGGAATATAATAACCCTCGAATTGTTCATATAGTCAGCACCAATTCAATGCAATCGTATATGAACGTTTGCATTATTTGGAAACATGAGAATAACTCCAATTTACTATTAAATTTTTTGACTAATGGTTAGTTAAAGTAACTAAAACTGGTACAATAATTATTAGAAATTGTAATTCGTATGGAATGAAATTAAATCTGAGAAGAAAATTTTGGTTCACGGATGGGACACGTGAATTGAAATGTGACGTAGTATTTGAAAGAACGGTTCAAAATTAGGTTTGAAAAGAATGTGTAGCTCAATGGTAGAGCATTCGTTCGGAAAGTGGAAGGTTATGGGTTCGTGTCCCATCCGTGAACCTAAATTTTCTTCTCAGATTTAATTTCATTCAATACGAATTACAATTTCGAATAATTATTGTACCAGTTTTAGTTACTTTAACTAATCATTAAAGGAATATTCAAGAAAAACCACCAAATACCGTGTAGGGTCGCGTAGCGTGAGTTTGACCCGAACCACTCAACATATTTTCACTAATTTAGTTTTCGTGATCTTCTGATGTCCACATCTTTCATTCGAAAGATTGAAGAGCGATTTCCGTTTTAATTCAAATAGTAAATTGTTTTAATTTAAATCGCATTTCTATTTCTACATCTTGAAAAACACAAATATGACTAAAAAGTTAAATAAATTTGGTTACAGGCCCGCTTTTTTCGCCTTAAGTTAAACGAACTGTCGAATATACAATAAAAATAAAATATCCCAAAATTGGTTATACTTACGTTAGCCGAATTTAAAATAACATCATTTTTCATAAAAAAAACCTAGAAAATTGAGGTTGAGCTTAGGTGATCACCATTCCCCCACATTCCCCTATTTCTTAATAGTCGAACTTTAGAGCGAATGCATGTATTCGAAATTTAGAAATTTTCAGTGTGACAAAACACTGTAAATCATAAGCAATGCAATTTATAAAAAACACCTTTATGTAGGCTTCGCGGCAATTAGGTTAGGGCATAAGTTAAAAATTGTAGTTAATATATTTTTAATAGATGAAAAACATTATTCTGAGCTATTAACTGTGCCAGTCAGTTGAGGTCTCATGTGTTTAACAGGAAGGAATTAAGTAGTGGCACAAAGTTAGCTATTCACAGATCAATCTTCAGGCCAACAATTTTATATGGTAGTGAAAGTTGGGTGGACTGCGGGTACCTTGTGCATGACTTGGAGGTTTCAGATATGAGGGTTCTTAGGAGCATAGCAAAAGTGAATCGGAGGGAACAGTGGGACAATCATATCAGGAACGACGACATCAGAGAAAATTTAGGGGTTAGGTCAGTGGAGGAGGCGACAAGGGTTAGTCTTCTGAGATGGTACGGGCACGTTCAAAGGATGGGTAATAGTAGGCTCCCAAAGAGGATATTGAATGCACAGGTCCCGGGTGTACGTCCTAGGGGTAGGCCAAGGAGAAGGTTCATAGACTCAATTAAATCAGATTTAGAAGTTAGGGGGCTTTCACTGGGCGAGCAAGCCATCTCCTTGGCAGAGGATAGAAGGGTATGGAGGGGGGTGGTCAATGACCACCGGGTTGCGGCTTAAAGACCCCACACCGGAAGGTATAAACGGTCTATAAAGTTTGATGATGATGATGATGATGATTAACTGTGCCTTCTCTGTACCTCTAATAAAAATTTCAAAAAATGATAGAAATAAAACAGTACGTTTTAGAGGCATGCTGTAGAACAACTTTTTGTTCAGTATAATTTTCTTTTTCGGTTAAAAATACGTTGCATACATGCCCTAACCTAATAGTGCGAAAACTATCATTTTGCTTTGAAATAAATTTGTTTCAAATATTTTTCAAAGTGCAATTTTTTGTTATATTGACCATAATATTTTGGCAAATATTGGAAGATTCGGTTAGAGATTTGCAACAAACACAACAAAAACAATGTACCAAGTACACAAATTTGCGGTCCAAATCTTGTAGATTTGCCCAAATATAGCGTATTTGAAGGTTTTCGAGGAGCTGCAGATATTTGTATCTATTCATATCAATCACATTCTAGCATTCTAGAACTTCAAAGATTTGCTGAGACATGTATGGAATGTTCGATACTTATTAGAAATTTGCTTAAACAAAGTGGGCCTGGTGTGCCTGCATTCCAAATGTATGTAACATAAATTTGAAAAGATTTGAAACTATGTCGTTTTTTCGGTTATTTGTCTGCATAGCGTACCTTTACCTTACGACGTCGAATACATTTTAATGAATCGTAGTGCTGATATCGGCAAAAATATTGTAATTAAGAGGTGAATAATGATTTTTTCGGTTTTTTTAAAGGTAAGGATTTTCATACAAATCAAGCTTTTTCCCGCAATTACTCGATGTTAGAATCTCAGAATTAGTCTCTTAAAGAAAATATTAAATATACAGTTTATTAAGAAACTGATAAAATCTGTGACGGCTATTATATTGTCTTAGCCTAAACGCGGTGAACACGCTAGCTTGAAGCTCACGTTTTCATTTTCGTTCTTGCTCTAAAGTGAGTTTTATATAGTAACTTCACATTTTATCTATTGTCTATGACGAAACAAGACCTCAAATGAAAGGTATCTTTGTTCAATGTTGTCAATAGCGATTTCTGAGTAGTTATATTGGGAATGCTGGTTTTCTCAACATGCGCTGTCGCAAACAAAGAAAATGAGTAGGCATTACTAACTTCGACAACCGAATAAAATGTGTGTTTTACTTTTTTTTATTTCAATAAAAACTTATTATACTTTAATACACAATGAACAAACTCACCAGATATAACATTTTTAAACACAGTTTTTTCCACAATCAAAATTCAAGATTAAATTCGACACTAATCTGTTATCGGATGGAACTGTGGCTTTTATATATCGGAATGGATTTCTCCAAATAAATGTAACTGAAAGAGTGGTAAAAGTTCCAAAATAACATCACAGATAAGTTAAATAATTGTAAAACCAAATCCGAACGACCAAAAAAAATTTGTTACAAAATTCAAATCGTATCACTTCAACGTTTCCAGAGAAATGTTTTCAAATAAAATATACGAGTTACATGAATCACATAAATTAAAATGAATAAGGCATTATCGAATAGACCAAACCTAAAAATATTGATATATAACATATAATCGGTCACCTAATCACTCGTCCACATGGGACACAGTTCATGAACCACATCATCTATCGGAAATATATAAAAATATTTTTTCATATTTTTGTGAATCAACCTGAAATTTCATTCAATTAATCAGAAGACAATGTAATCACTTGCCAAATCCTAATAAAAATACAATAAATAAAGAAAATAAATTATTAACTTTTGTCGTAGCTTCTTGTGATATAAATTAAATGTGAAAATTATTGAAATTAATTCTTAAAATTTGTTAATATTTTGATTAAAATATTTTATTATTTTCTCTGATGAATATTAAACACTTCTTGTTGCAAACATAACGCACTTTGTATAACAAATCTAAAAAGACACATATAAATTTAAAATAGTGTGAATTTTATAACAGACATGTTTATGTTTATGTTTTTCCGTAAAGATGCGTAAATTTGAAGAACAGACAATAAAAAACAAATATTAATGAATTCCACATAGTAATATACTACTTCTTCGCGTTACATATTATAGTACAACAAGTGAAACTGTCATAAACCAATCTACGTATAAGCAATTTTTCACTCATGATTCATTACAAGTTGGGTTCGCTAACGGAAATTTTTTTTTGCTGTGTGAAGGAAACATTTTGTAGATGAAAATATGATGTGTCCTAGATAGATATCGACCTATTTTTTCAAATGGGACCCGAACCAAAATAAAAACTCAAACCCGAACCGAACGCCACCCGACCCTAACAAGAACCAAATTAAAAAATCAACCCGACTCGAACCGAGCCCGAACGCGTTGACGCCAACATTTTTCATTCAACATTTTCATTTTTCCAAAAGGACAACAATTTTTTTTAACGGACATTTAGAAATCCTTACATTGATTGTTTTGTACTGAGGTGCGGGAAAATTAAAAAAAAAAAACTAGCGTTTCGTTCTTTATTATAATTTGCAAGTTATTGAAATTGAGTCACTTAACAGTGACTTGAAAAAGTTTCATTTGTTATTTTTGTTTTATCGTTTCATCGAAAAAAGGAAACCATTTGAAAAGGCAGTTTTTTATGAAAAAATTTTTATCGAAAATCCTTAAAGTAGAGCCACACTACGACAAGTTGCATAAATATTAAAAGGAATAAATTGAACCATAATTGTTCCTTCAAATTTTTAAATACAGTGCAAAATAATACACGGAGCGTTTCTGCTAAAAACACCAGTACAGATTGACATGCACTTTAAGATATTTCTTTATAATCAAAATCCATCCTTCATAATTATTAATTCCAACATTTTTTTTTTTAATAGAAGACTAAGCATCTGTGGGGAAATTTGTTTATCTTCGAGGGGAAGCTTGTATCCCAAGCCGAAGAGGAGGGATATATTCATCCGATTGGATAAAGGAGAACCGCCAAAGACGCGTACGCTTTTTCATTTGTCATCTGGAGATAAACGCAAATGAAAATGCGATTTATCTTCAGCAGACAGTATTAAATTTTTAATGTTATCTGGTAAATACTTTTGTTCTCTAAGTTATTGAACCCGTACGAAGTACAAAGGTCCTATACGTTTATTACAACTGGGACCAATCGAATATGGAATATGGAATATATGCAATATGGAGATTTACTGTCAAAGGCAAAGTTGTAGAGAATTAAATTTAAGCGAACACCTGTTTCAGGGTTTTGGGGAAATATGGCCCAATCCTGGTATATGCTTACTTTACTTAACCGGCACTACAATCCATTAAGGGTCTTGACCTTCTGCAACAAGCTTCTCCAACCGGACCTATCCGCAGCTAACGTCTCCCAGCTGGATACTCCCACAGTTTTTAAGTCGGCAAGAGCTGCGTCATACCATCTGGATTTTGGACGCCCTGCACCTCTCTTGCCCTCTTGGTCTTGGTCTTGGTCTTGTTTTAAGGATTTTTTTCGGAATACGATGATCTTCCATTCGTTGTACATGACCGAGCCAACGCAGTCGGTTTATTTTGGTAGTTCTGACTATATCCGGCTCTCCATAAAGCTGACTCAGCTCATCATTGAATCGTCTGCGCCATCGGTTCTGCCTTTGATCGAATACTGGTCCAAATATTGTCCGCAGTACTTTTCTTTCGAACGTGTGCAGCGATTGTTCGTCTCTTTGTGTCAAGCACCACGACTCCGAACCATACGTAACCACCGGTCTGATCACAGATTTGTATATTGCGCATTTTGAATTTCGGCTTACTGACTTGGACTTTAAGATTTTCAGAAGGCCGTAATTACTCCGGTTGCCCAGATGTACTCGTCTCTTAGTTTCGTCCGCGATGTCGTTATTAGTGTTCAGCTCCGATCCAAGGTATACGAATTTGTTGACCATTTTGAATGTGTGTGTGTCGATCGTTACGGTTTCCTCCTTGTGTTGATTCATGTTGATCCTTGTGTTTGTCACATCTATTGTAATACGTACGGGTCTTTGGTTATGTTTAATTTTATAAATTCCAATCTAACGGACTTAGATCTTGAATTTAAAGTTGCGGTTCTTCGGACGGGTTTTTCAATATTGCCATTTCGAAAATTTCCAAGCGAGATGAATATATATACATAATTAGTAATAATCAATTTAATAATCAATGAGCTAGGGCCCTTTAAAAGGTTTTTGGTCTTTCATGATGTATTGAGTTGGCAGTTAACTTGAACAGGCGTGTTTATTTATCGCTCACGATCATCATTTTTGGTTCTATTTTTTTAAAATTACTAATGCTTGCAGTTTTGTTACGTCTAATTTGATCAATATTTTGCAAATGAGTTTTCATCTGTTGCCGGTTTTGCTGAAATTGAAGAATTATTGAATTTTTTGGTCATTTAGCATTGAGCTTTGTTGATTGCGGTTCGACTGTTTTGACAAGCATTGTTTATAATATTTGGTCGTATGGTAGATGCGATTCCCGCATCTGTTATTGCTTGCAAGCTATAATAAATTAATTTAATTAGAATTGTGGATATTTTTTGCCATGGCCTCTAAATGTAAAATATGCTGTGAAGAAATTTTGCCTTCTGAATTCGTGAAATGCAACGGATCTGCTCGGATGTTTTTCATTCTAAATATGTGGCTATTTCTAAGACACTATTTAAATGTGTTCGGAAGTAATCCAAACGTCAGATGGTATTGTCACAATTGCCACTCCAATTATGCAAATACTGCCTCATCGTTGAATGAAATCAAGGTCTCTATAGGGCAGATGACATCTTCAATTACTTCCGATTTAAGCAAATTTATAAGTTCACTGATTGTATGAAAACCATTACTGGCTCCTCATTTAACCTAAATAGCTCAATGTCTTCAGACTTACATACTTACTTACTTAACCGGCGCTACAACCCATTAAGGGTCTTGGCCTTCTGCAACATGCTTCGGCAACATGCTTCTCCAACCGGACCTATCCGAAGCTAACGTCTCCCAGCTGGATACTCCCACAGTTTTTAAGTCGGCAAGAGCTGCGTCATACCATCTGGATTTTGAACGCCCTGCACCTCTCTTGCCCTCTGGTCTGGTTTTAAGGATTTTTAAGGGTTTTTTTCGGAATACGATGATCTTCCATTCGTTGTACATGACTGAGCCAACGTAGACGGTTTATTTTAGTGTTTCTGACTATGTCCGGCTCTCCATACAGCTGGCTAAGCTCATGATTGAAACGTGTGCAGCGATTATTCGTCTCTCTGTGTCAAGCACCACGACTCCGAACCATACGTAACTACAGGTCTGATCATAGATTTGTATATTATGCATTTTGAATTTCGGCTTACTGACTTGGACTTTAATATTTTCAGAAGGCTGTAATAACTGCGGTTACCCAGAATTACTCGTCTCTTAATTTCGTTCGCGATGTCGTTCAGCTCCGATCCAAGGTATACGAATTTGTTGACCATTTTGAATGTCTGTGTGTCGATCGTTACGGTTTCCTCCTGGTGTCGATTCGAAGGCGGGATGATCATATATGTCTTCAGACTTAGCTGGTGTAAATTCGTCAAAACGCCGTTATTGATGATCAATAAATATAGGCGCTACAAATCTATGGGTTTTCACATAACATTTGACATTGTAGCGCAAAAAATAAAATGCATTTTCTTGAATATTTTCTTAACTTTGTTTTAAGTTGATAAAGTTTTCAAAAAATTGAAGGATTGTGTCATTTATCAATGTTTGAACACAATGAGACATTACAAATAAAATTTGTATTTAATTTTTCGGTTTTTTGTGACCAAAAAATCGCAATCGCAGAATGTATAGCACTTTACATTCGAACTTTATCGACTTTATCGTCATTATTTAACGACCTGCGCGAATGCGTTTAATGTTGGTGTAGAACACGCGTGTAGAATAATAGTAGATTATGTTTAGGCGACAGAAAATTATATGTTAATCGAGTATTTATTACACGTACGAGTTTTAACGAGTATGTGTAATATATAACGAGATTACATATAATTTTCTGTCGCCTATACATATCCTGCTTTATCTTCCAAGAGTCAGTATGTCATACATTGAACCGAGTAACGCCACACATTCGTCGAAAATCGTAAATGTATTAAACAAACAGATAATTCCTTTTCACTACACTCTTATTTTTTTCAAAAAACTATGTATAGAATCAGGTATAGCCATTTTAAATTTACAAAATCAAAAATAAATCATCATCACGATTATTTTTTTTCGCGAAAAACGGTTTTTATTTACAGGAAAGAAATCATAAGCTTGTGCACCTTTTTAATTTCTCTTTTATCGCTCTTTTCACGTATTCGCTTGTATTTTTCTCTCCGGTTTTTCGGTTGAAAGAGTTAAAACGAAGCGTTGCACAATCTTATGATTCTCTTCCTGTACTTCAACAACTTATGAAAGTATGGTTAAACTGATTTGTTGGTGAGGAAAGCCAAATAAATTATGTTCATATGCTTTTTTGTCATTAAAAATAATTCAAGATACACAAATTAGATCACTAAAAAAATCAAAAAAGTTGAATGTATTTGTTTACATTTCTACGTCACTTACACTACAAACACAATATTTTCAATTTCTGCGTAGAGCCACGCACTATGTAATGACTTCCTGTAGACCCATGGAACAATACTTTCGTTTATTATAAAAAAATTATTCAATTATTATTGAATGGAATGACATTCAATTTGACGCAAATTGCATCAATTTTTAATGAAAGATACTTAAACATTTCAACGTCAAAATGACGAAACCCCCACTTTAAATAAGCCAAGTAAATATTTTACTGTCGTGTCTAAAGTATAGTACATTACATCACAAGGAGCTAAAACGGTGTATTTAGACCCAGGTGGTGAAAAGGTCGAATCGAACCTTTTCAACACCGTGGTCTAAATCAGTACCGTTTTAGCTCCGAGTGATGTATACTATTTTTCGCGCAGACGGACAAAAAGTCAGATTCCGAACAAAACACTCAACAAGCTTTAATACAGAATTTGCATTTTCATCATCACTGCGACAGTTTGTTCCTTATTCTTCATCCTATTTTTCATAACAGTTGTTTTCGATGTGAAAAATAATTGATACGATGACCGAAATTGTATCAAAAGTGAAGTGAATTCGGAAATAATTATGTGAGAACTTAGTTTCAGGCATTATTATTGCAATTGATGTGATGTTTTCATTCAGTTACGATATTTGATTGAAGTCAGTAAATTCAACTGGGCAAAAAAGACTTTTCGGTCCTGGGTCGAAAACGACAGGTGGAAAAAAAAGTTATTGTTCAAAAGTGTACCGAACAAGCCTACTTTACGGTCTCAATATTGTGAGGAAATCTGACGTTTTTTGTCCGTCTGCGCGAAAAATATTTTACTGTCCTGTCCAAAGTAAATATTTTATTGCTTACTAATATTTTATCGGTCAGCAAATACATAATATACATTTGTGTGTGTTAGTGCGATGTGTAAAATGTTATTTTGTGATGCGAATGACGAGGTTTAATGTATGTCATACTGGCTCGAGGAAGATAAAAGAATAATCTTGGAAATATCTCCCATTTAAAGATAGCAGCAAACAATGTGGTGCATAATAAAGTAGCGCTGTATTCTAAGTGAAACAATGTCAAACTTCATGTATTTTTTATCCACGTGACGGTAATGAATTTCTAATCGATTTGCAATTAGAATTAAATACACTACTGGGAGGAAATGTGACGCAGGCGTTAAATCCAATGATGAAAAATTGACCTATTTTCTATTACATCGTAACCCGCGTTAACCTTGCAAATATCAACAATTGTTTTATCAGAACAAGATAGATTCCAAAAAGATAACATCACATTGACATGAAACTGTTGAATATTTTCATCGTATCCTACAAAAGTTATGATCAACTTCAATAACCATTTAAACTTTCATTTTTAATTTAATTCAATCAATCAATCATCATTAACCGTCACTAGCCATTTAATGAAACTGACATGTAACTCGTTTATAAACTGAAAACTCTATCCGATGGATATCATCTCAGAAAGCATCAAGTAATAGAAAAGATATGAAGTAAAAAAAAATTGAATAAATTTATGCAACTGCAGCCAATATTTATTCTCGAAGTAACCAATGCACAAATAAAATGTTCATCTCAGAAAAACAAGTTGTGTTAGCCTACTTGTTTGATAGGTACAATAAAAGTAGGACAATTTAGAGACTTGTCTGATTCATTAAAATTTACATTTATAATTGGTTTTGCTGTATTGTAATTTATGCAAGAGAATCTTATAGGTTTTTAGTGGCCTCGTGAAATGCATTCCACTCAAGTTCCAACATTCCTCAATTGTTTTTTTAACGAATTTAAATTTAGACGAGAAGGAAACAGTGAACTAGCCACGTTGAACGAAAGTACATATAAATGAAACATATGCAAGGGGCCCGTACGTATCAGAATAGGTGTGGCAAACTGAATAGGTGTTGCAAAAAGCCCAGAAGGTTCGAGGGTATATAAATATCGCCTTAACTTAACTTGTACGTCCACATCAAAAGAATGCGAAAGAGACAAATTTCTAGCAACAGTATCACAAACAACGGCCAAAACACACGAACACTTTCCACATCGAATATTTCGTATAAGAAAAAATGATCAAAACACTGACTGTTGGCATATTAAAAAACAACAGTGCAACGTTTGAATTTGTCTTTTCTGTATACTTTTTATCTTGGGAAAAACATTCACGGAACTAAAACTGAAATACACAAATTCACACCAAAAACGAACAAAAGTATCTTTAAAAGTTGGTTGACATCGTTGACAATTGGACAATTAAAATAATAAAAAAAATTATGACAAGCACCAAGGATGTATATATGAAAAGATAAGGGTACCCATCATCATTTTTTTTTCAGATGACAGTCAGTTCTCATACAACTTGCTTCGCTATTTTGTTTAAAAAACTTCATTGCATTTTCATATCATCCTCATATCATTTGAATATTATTTTTTCGTTTTGTTACTCAGGATATTAAGGTACGGCAGTGTGCTTTTAGTTAATAAGTTAACAATGATAGTGTTGTCACAATCGCGAATCTTAACCGAAGCGACCTACCGCATTTTTGAACTCCTTGCACGCACAATGAGTCAAAACAAAAAAGGTGTCAAGCTACATGGTATACGCAACCAATATGGATAGTAAAATAGTTCAGATAATGGGGAATTAGAAAACGAGAAAATACCAATAAGCGTCTCATTCTTATTGTGCACCGCTGTAGTTAATATTACAAACAAACAAAAGTTATAAAAAACATAAAATTTGTTATCTGTTACATGAAAAATTTCAAATAAGCAAGTCAAAAACGGTTAATGATGGTTAAAATGAGATAGCACACAAAATTTTTTCTCCAAGAAAAAATATCTTGGGAAAATAAATAATTAAAAGAAATAAGTGAAGAAATATATCACAGTACTAAAGAAAAGCCGAAAGTTTATAAAACTATGTAGATTCATGAAAGAGCTTATCACGGAGTCGTGATTTAAAAACGGCTATGTTTAACAATTGATGTAAGCCATCGCCTAGCCAAGGGCAATATCCCTTTTTGAACAAATGAAGTTGCTAGTTCTACCATGAAAGTATTTAAAAGTAATTTATGTGTTTCGTAAATTTCAGAACTATTTTGAGAAGTCGGGTGAGCACTTTCAATTCATTCAGAGTTGGTTGTAAATGGAGACCATTTGCAGCATTTAAAAGAAGGTAAATGCTATATACCCGCGCTGGCAAATACCCATACCTAGCAGTGACGAACTATTTATCCGCTCGGGTTAATAGCCATTCCTAGCATTGACGACTATTTTCCCACGCGGTGAAATAGCCATTCCTAGCAGTGACGACTATTTACACACTAGCGCGCCTAGCCTAGCAAATCCTATCAGCACCCTGGTGAAAATAAAAGTCTCAAAAGTTCGAAAAACGTATACTCGCGGTCTCAAATTACATGGGAGTTGAGACCGAGAGTATACGTTTTTTGAACTTTTGAGACTATTATTTTCACCAGGTGTAGACTTTTTACCCGCTCAAAAAACGGTGGAGCAAAAGTTTATAAAATTTATAAAAACGCTTTGAATCACCAGAAAAATAACTAAAGTGAGGAGAAGCGCCAAGAGAAATCGCCAAAATGTTTTTATTTTTGTTCTGAATATTGTGTTGACTGAAGTAGTCAATAGACAATCAACTTACTGTGGACCTCCAGATTATGCGGAGATATTTTGTTAAATGGCGATTGAAACCGAGCCCAATCAAAATTAAAGTTTCCGCGTCTCACCTAAGGAACAATCAGGCGTGGCGAAAACTAAGAGTGGTCTTTGAAGGCGAAGTACATCTTCCCAAAATTTATCGGAGAAACTTTCGACAGACAAGACAAACTGCGAGAAAAAGGCAGCGAAAATGACAACGAGAGTGAACATTTTGCGCAAATTACCGGTACTACATGGGGTTCGAATGCAAATATACTGCGGACCACTGCACTACCGCTTTTATACTCGGTCGCGGAATATTGCGCACCGGTATGGCTTCAAATTGACATCGTGCTGAACGAGGCACTCATAATAATCACCGGAACAGTGTCATCGACGCCGATTGAGTGGATCAGCATCTTTGCTAATATCGAACCACGATCAATACGAATCATGTTCATACGAATCATGTTCAGTTTGTGCATTCAAGCTATACGGACGTATTTAAAAATCGCTGCCGAACGTTTAATAAATTTTTTTTCAATAAGTTTTGTGCTTAAACAGCATTAAAATAAATAAAGTAAATAAATAGTTCAACCGAATACTTAGTTACGCGGTAATTGAAATTGCAATGTCATCATCGAATGAAGGCGTTGACCCGCCTGACAAAACTAATATTGAAATGGAAGATATGAAAACATCAACAACGAATAATTCTGAAACATCCGTAAGGAACACCAGGCCCCGAGATAATGATGAAGATGACTGCGTTTTTGAAGATCCCAAAAGAGCGAAAACAATTCTTTCGACGACAATGCAGAACATCCAAACGAACATTTCCCAAACGTTATTGAGAAAATCATTGCTCGACACAAACCCGTTTGCAATTTTGGACTCTAATGTTGATACAGAGGACCTGGCCGGAAAAATAAGCAAAAACATCAATGTCAAGCAATTTGAATTGAGTAATTCAGGAAAACATGTTCGTAAGCAAAGAATTCCGCCGATAATAATAACTAAGCCTTTCAAAAACCCTAAAGACGCTATCTCTAACATTGAGACAATGATAAAAGGAAAAGTTATGTTTAAAATCCTGAAAGAAGGCTACAACGTAACATTAGAGTCTTTAGAAGCTCACAATGCACTGAAAGAGTTTCTTGCCAAACAGAATATTCCGTTCTATACCTTCACTGCATCGGACAGAAAGCCGTTAAAATTGGTACTCAAAGGTGTTCATCACACGTACACTGCTGAAGATATAATCAACGATTTATTCACTCAAAATGTGAAAGCACTTAGTGTGCAACAAATGTACGGAAAAGGAAAAGTGATCTTGGACACGTTCATTGTGAATTTCGAGCAGGGAACCAAAATTGGGGAATTAATGAAAACAATCAAATATGTTTGCCACCAAGCTGCTTCTTGGCATCAATTTATCAAAAAAGACGCCGGCACCCAGTGTAGGAAATGTCAACGCTTTGGTCATGCAGCATCCAATTGTGGTCTTGAATATCGCTGCGTCAAGTGCACTGATAGACACTCTCCCGGAGATTGCCCGCTTGAAAACGAACAACCAGCTAAGTGTGTTAACTGCAACGACGCCCACCCTGCAAGCTACAAAAAATGCCCAGTCTACATCAAATATGCCGAAAACCTGAAAAAACCACAACAGAATACAGGTAAAAGTACCAAAAAAGTAAGTTCTACTAACAACACGAAATTTCCTAGTAAAACCTCATTCGTAAATAGTAATGTATCGTACAGCCAGCCTTGATGTCAAACAACGATAAAAGTGGAAAAGATAATAGCATCAATTTCTTGAGTAATGAAGTCACCAATTTATTTAATTGCAATTTGACAGATTTAATACAAAAAATACAATCATTCGTACCCGAATACAAAAAGGTAAATGATGTTTTGTTGAAAAAAATAATGATAATTGATTTCCTATCACAATTCACATAGCTAAATTACGTAATAGTCTAAGGATAATAGCTTGGAATGTCAATTCTATAAGAGGCAAAGTAAAACAGGTAGAGGTCGCGCACCTTTTATCTAAACATGATCCCGATTTGTTGTTACTGAGTGAAACGAAACTAAATCATTGCAACTCCGTTAAATTTCCTCACTACAGGATATACAGGAATGATCGTCTGTCCGATAGTGGTGGGGGTACTGCAATTCTCATACGAGAAAACATCAAACACAAGGTAGTTAATACTCCCTTGCTTATATCCTCTGAAGCAACTTGCGTTCAGATATCACTGGGTAATGCAAAATCTCTCATCGTAAGTTCATTTTATTGCCCTAAAAAACTGTTGAGACATGATCTACTGAAGCTCATGAACATTCACACGAAAGTATTCATGGGAGGGGACTTCAATGCGAAAAACTGCTATTGGCACAATGCGGAAAATAACAGAAACGGTAACACCCTATACAAATTTCTCATTGATGATAATGTGGCGGAACTGAATTATCCTGATGAATACACGTGCTACAGGAGTGAACAAAATCCTAGTACTATAGACTTGGCACTCGCTAAGAATGTTGAGGTAGTCAGTAGTGGGGTTACTGAGTTCAACCCAGACCACTGTCCAGTGGAATACGTTCTGAAAATTGATGACAATGTGTCATTAGAAGCTCCTGCTTTGCATTTCGTTTATAATAAAGCGATATCCCAATTCAGGAGAATAGTAGACAATGAACTTACCTTAGTGTCATATAATAATGATGGTGAAATAGATTCTAAGGTCCTGCTTCTGACGGAAGCCATTAGACATGGAATGGATGAGGCAATTCCCAAAAAATCATTTACTAGCAACAAACATTTGTACCCGGATTTAATGTGCTACGTTGAAAAAAAAAAAAAATTGAGAAGAGCGTATTTTCGAAGTAAATCAAAAGATCCTAAAGTGAAAAAGGAAATAGATCACTTAAGCGTGGCCATAAAAGATTGTATTGATATTAGAGATTCAAATATTTTGATGTGTACATTGAAGCAAATCAAACCAAATGATAAGATGTACAGAAACATAAATAAACTGATTGGCACAGGTAGTAAAATTATCACTGAACTGAGGGAGAGTGATGGTTCACTAGTTAGTAATCCAATTGACAAAGCGAACATGATAGCCAGCGAATTCGGTAAAATTCGTGTACAGAATAGATGGGTAGTTCTGAATTCGATGAAGTGGTAATGTCTGAGATACACTCGTTCTCTTTAACCACTGCAGCAATTCCGGCTGAGATAACTCCAACTAGCGGTGATGAAATCCGCTGCGTTATTGGGAAACTTAAAAATAAAAAGTCTACTGGTCCAGACTTGATACCAAGCATTGTCTTGAAGAGACTTCCAAATTCAGCGCATGAATTTTTGGCAGAATTAATTAACCGAATATTGCTCTCAGGAAAATTCCCTGCTTCTTGGAAATCAGCTCATGTGATACCGATCCCAAAACCTGGCAAGCCTGCGAATGAAATAAAGAATTTAAGACCTATTAGTCTCTTGAGCAACCTAAGTAAAATCCTCGAAAAAGTTCTGTACGTAAGAATGCTAGAGCACTGCAACACAAATGATTTACTGCCAAACAATCAATGTTTCAGGAAAGGACACTCTACGACTCATGCACTCTTGAGATTATATGAAGAAGCAGTTATGGGTTTCAATGATCGTAAAATCACATTAGCTGCATTCCTTGATATAGAGAAGTCTTTTGACACCATGTGGGTTGAGGGGCTAATTTTCAAACTGATAAAAATGAATTTTTCCAATTATCTCATCAAGATAATACAATCCTACCTCAAAAATAGAAATTTTCGCATCATTTTGGACGAACAGTTATCAGACCCAGTCTCAGTAAATGACGGAGTCCCTCAAGGTTCCATTCTGGGGCCATTACTATTTATCATTTTCATGAGCGATATACCTGTGCACATGAATACGACCATGACCTTATTCGCGGATGATACAAACACATTCTCTACAAGGGAATCTCAACATAGAGCAAGATCAAACGTTCAAAGCCATCTCAGAAAATTACAATGCTACTTTGAGAAATGGAAAATCAAAGTGAATGCAGGAAAATCAGAAGCTCTTTTAACTCGTAGATCAAATAATGCTAGCGTATTGGGAAGCATTCCTGCCTTAGAAATAAATAACACCAAGATCCCTTTCAAAACGAGCGTTCGACATTTGGGTTACTATGTTCAAAGTAATCTCAAACACAACGAACACATAAATAGAATGTTGCTGAAGGCACATACAGGACTCCACAAACTATATCCTGTTATGAAAGCTAATAATGGCATTTCGCAGGAAGTGAAAATAAAGACCTATAAAACCATCTTGAGGCCAGTTCTCACATATGTAGTGGGAATTTGGCACAGTCTGCCAAAATACCTGATTAGAAGATTGAAAGTTTTTGAAAATAAATGCCTTCGCATGGCGATCAACTTTAGAAGGTCTCGAACAAATTACAAACTTATATCGACTGAGGAACTTCACATAATTACAAAGATACCAAGGCTCAACGAACACCTGTATGGCTTGGCAAAGAATATGCTCAGCAAAACTTACTCACATGACAACAGTGTTATTAGTAATTTCGGGAAGTTCTCAAACGAACGGATCGCTAACAGTTTTTATAAGCCTCCTCACTCAATTGTGAAGGGTACTGCTTCCAAGCTATTATCTTTTTAGACTCACATACACGGGAAATATTTGAATAAACAATTATCGATCGATTAAGAATTGTTTCGGCTAAATAAATTTGAGCTAGTTACATCTCAAAACGGTTGCACCCTAGGTTAAGTAGGTTAGGTTAGGTTAGGCTAAGTAAATAACAAAAAATGAGAATATTGATTGTTTTTCACGTCTTTTTCAATCTAAAAATATTGAAATTTCAACAATACAAATAATTTTAAAAATTCCGCCAACGAATTTTCCCTGAATTTTCTAGTTTCTACATCAACTAATTAAGATACGATGGTATCAAGAATTCTCTGTATATAAATTTGGAAAAGACTGGATGACTGTAAATTTATTTTATTTTACTGTAAAAATTGTAACTATATTTTAAATGAGTTGAATAAATAACAAAAAAAAAATCAATACGAATAACTATAGAATTTGCAAAAAGAGTGGGAGAAGCAGCTAGATGCAGAATGCCTGCCAGTCCATATTGACTTACAAACCTGTCAAAAAGACGGTTAACGTCAAGAAACCCACCATGGCTCACATAAGGGCCATCCATAAATGACGTCCAGTTTTTTCAGTGCTGCCAGCACATTTAAATAGTTAATAACTCGATAAAGATGCATTCTGGCGAGTCAAACGTGTGTCCTACCCCTCCAATTAGAGGGGTTTTTAGGGGGGTAGAACACACATTTGACTCGCTAGAATGGATATTTATCGTGTATGTATCGAGACTGTCTGATGGACCTCCCGGTTACATGCCGAACCTCTCCTGTAGAAGTCGAAGTATCTTCAAAGAATATTGAGCGATGTGCGTTCTACACGGAAGGACAAACGAAATGGGATAGGAAACAAATACATTGCATCGTCAGATCAATATGTCGAAATCACATATCATTTAATCAAGCCAATCGAAATAGCAGCAAATTGTATAGTCTTCTGTTGGACCTCCCGGTAAATTGCCGAACCTCTACTGAAGAATTCAAATACTTTTATTTGGTATAGGTCTGATCTGTGGTAAATGGTAGATTTTTGTTATGTTTTTATTATGCACAAGCTATACGAGTAAATAAATAAATAACGAAAAGACTCGAACGTATTTAAGTAAATATTGCCTTAACTCTAAAGTGTATGAAATTACGTCCACATTAAATTGTATTGGAAATTGCCGAGAGGGCAATATTGAAAACCCCACTAAGCACAGGCACCGGGTCCAAATTTGTTTTTGAATAAAATTTGGTACTCGATTACCTCTAAAAGAAAAAGAATTAAAAACATCAGTTGGGATTAATCCAACTTATGTAGAAACTAGTAGAAACTCAGTTTTAGGATCGTGACTGAGTCCAAGGGTTTCTAATCAAAAAATTGTCTTCCATAAAACGGGAGACAGTCCTAGACCTTTCGATCAAAACAAAATTTGAAAATCGGAAGAGATTTACTCGAGTTATGTACAAAAAACATGTAGAACTCTAGCAAAAACTCGTTTTTTGTGCCCTAGCTATATCCAAGGGCCCAATCTCAAAAAGTTTCTTCTACAAATTGTTGTACTTTCATAGACCTGTCGATTAAAAAAACAATTATGAAAATCGGAAAAGATTTACTTGAGTTATGTACAAAAAACACGTATGGCCGTAGCTTAGTCCAAGGACTCAAATCCAAGAAGGTTTCTTCCATAAATTGTCAGATCTTTCAAACAAAAAAAAAGTTTATGACAATCGGAAAAGATTTACTCGAGTTAAGTACAAAAAACACGTATGGTCCTAGCATAGACTAGTTTTTAGTAGTTTAGTTTTTAGTTTTTTTTATCAAGTACACATTTTGGTTCAACCAAGCCGGCGCCCAACAATTCTCTTAAAAGGTGGCTTATGCTGGATTGAAATTGGGTGGAAATTTTGCTATTTTCAAAATAATTATACATATCGGTAAAAAATTACTCGAATAATGTACAAAAAATACGTAGGGCCTCAGCATAGACTCGTCCTAGCTAAGTCCAAGGGCTCAAAATCAAAAAAGCTTCGTTCATAAATTTTCGGCCATGCCCAGACCTTTCAAAAAAATTATGAAAATCGGAAAAGATTTGTTTTCGCTATGTGCAAAAGACCAAAAACCGCTTAAACGGCCCTAGCTCGGCGGTCCTTGGGCCGACAGTGTCCATATTCAATACCATAAAAGATTTTTCGATTACCTTCCAGGCAAAAAAAAAGTTTTTGAAAATCGGTCAAGTTTTACTCAAGTTATTGCGGTGACGGACGGACTGACGGACATTTTTTTATTGCTGATTCGTCATCTAAGGACCATGGCTGATGCTCCTCCCTACTCCCGGGTCGAAATTCGACTGGTTACAAACGTCGTCGTGGTAGATGCAATCTTCAAAGAACTTCATTCTTCGTAAAGATTCTTTGTGCACAAAATACAAACAACCAGATAGCACAAAAAGAACTTGTCTCACAATTCTTCGGCTCATATCAACTCAGACTCTTATATAAATGTAACATCTAGCATCTGATATTGATGAACACTTTACAAAATAAATATTTGTGCTTAGAATAACGCAAATATCCGCTACTGTTAAACTGTTAACACTTAATCCAAATAAAAGTGTGGACAATGATGAAGAAGTCAATGTATAGCTTTACCAATTCACTTTTGTTACCTATTTTAAATGCTAAAATACTTAAAAACAGAATATGGTTGAACGTCCGACCAAAGAATTCGCAGTTTCGAAAAATATGAAGTAAAAAAGTAAAGGCATGGAGCGCTCCGAAAGGGTGGGTGAATTTTAACTCAAAGCTGACTTTTTGAATCTCGGAAGCATTATCAAGAATTCAAATACAAGACATGAATCTCAAGAAATATTTTGTAGCACATCGGCTCACTTGTTCGGGTAGAAGGTCTTCAGAGTTCACGAATAGGTGGTGGTTTTCCATGAATATTTATTTCATTTGTATGTATATAAAATTATAGATTTTTGAATTTTTTTAACGTTGCGCATTTGTATAGAATCATATTATCGTATAGAAAATTGAGACATGTAGGACAAAATTGGACATTTTTCGAAAAGTAAGGACTTTATACTTCGCACATATTAGACCATCTGATATTACGACTCACTAAAATCCACTCTAATAAAGTACCGTCGACAACTTGAACCGGGCGGTTCGAGTATTCTATATAATGATAATTGTCCCCGGTCGGCTGAAGCACTAATATCGTATTAAACAGAAAAAGGTAGATACGCTAGCGAATGTACTCCCCGAAATATCTTAAGGACCGTCCATAAATTACGACTGCTTTTTTCAATTTTCTAGACAGGTTTCTGACAGAGCTGACAGGTCGTAGATACTAGAAAAAAGCGCACTTCCTTCAATTGAAAGTAGTAATTTTAAATTGAGCGACATACCTTGTAGTTTGATTGACACAGGTTCCTTAGTTGAGATACTATGAAACCAATTTTTCATCCTAGCGTTATGGTAAGGTAGATTAAATAGTAGATATTATAATGAAGTTTGATGATGATTTAATGTGATATTGTATTTTTTAAAAAGCGACGCGTCCTAGGATCTCCCTTTTCCTGTCGTATTTTGTCTGCTTTTCATCGTTACACCGCCTCCAGTTAAAAGCAGACGTCATTGACGAAATTCCATTCAATCTAGAACTTACTAAGTCTGAACGATAAACTCTCTCCGAATTAAGAAGTATCTCAATTCTGCAACTTTCATATTCGTCATCCGGTTACAATAGACTAACTAACTGGGAAGCTCTACTGCGAGCGTAAGAACTAATCAATTTCAGAGATTGGTAGACGTCAATGATGTGCATGAGACTATTAACTGTTAATGACAGTGAAATATACACATAATTTCGTTAAACGATCTGTTCTACGAGTTTTCCCCTACGGATGTTACAAATAATACTATTATCACGATATCCTAAAGTAAAATGGAAATTTATGTTCAAATAATTTTGTTATTGAAGCTAAGCTGCAAGATGATTGCTTCCCTGAAGTGTGCTGATTCGTGTGCATAAATATCGAAAGCAATGCAAATATTTCATTGATTTATAATGAAAAGAAAAATAATAATTATGTATATGTTTCTAGATTTTAATTTTTTGGACCCGTACGAAGTACAAAGGTCCTAGACGTTTACTACAAACAATTTTATTGCAACATGGGGTAGATCGAGGTGGGAGTTGGGGGGATGCATCTATTATCGTCTAAAGATGACGAAGCAGCAATAAAAAAATGTCCGTCCATCCGTCTACACTTTTTTCCCAACGGCTCGACCGATGACCCTGATTTTTTTCCCCTGAAAGGTACATCTATCCAATGAAAAAGTGTCCAAAAACATGTTTTTTTTAGGGTAGATGGAACTTTGATGAAAGCATCTGATCTCACAAAACTGAGCAAAAAATGTTGTGGAAATTGTGTAAGCGGTCTTGGCACTGGGACCAATGAAATGGGTGAAATTTGGTTTCTTGGTTTTTCGTCTTTATTTCCTCAACTATGCAATATGGAGATTTAGTGTTAAAGGCAGATTTGTAGAGAATACAATTTTAGGGAAGACGTGTTTCAGGGTGTTAAGGAAAAATGGCTTAATCTTGGTATATGACCGCTTCTGGAATTGGGCGGGATGACCCATATCTCTAGAACTGTGGAAGTGAGAAAGTTGCTTCCAAAGGCAAAGTTGTAGAGGATAAAATTTTAGAGAACACGGGTTGTGAGGTATGACACATATCTATAAAATTACGCCAGTTTGAAGTTTGCTTCTAGAGGCAAAGTTAGACGTGTGCGCCGATATTTGAGCAATCGGCGGCGGCGGCGTGACCTTCTGAGCATTGGCGGCGGCGCGCTAATCAAGAAAATTTTCGGCGGCGCCGGCGCGCCACCGGCGTAATTTCATAAATAAAAGCTAAATATCTGTGCCGTCATAAATATTTTTTATTCAGTTAATCGAACAACAGTAAGAGCCACACCTTTACGTAACGTTACTTCCTTAATGAAACTGTAATTATTATGGATGAATAAGGTGTAGTCTAATTTGTCCGGAGACAAGCGTGAACGTTTCGAATCAATAGTTTTTCCCGCTATTGAAAAATTACGTTCACATGGTGTGCTTGTTATTGGAATACAAAATAATTTTGAAGCCAATTTAGATAATCTTGGCATTGAATCTGTTTGATTTTTCCAAAACAGTAAAATATTTTGCATTTCTATTTTCCCTCCCATGCTTAATAAGAAATGGCATTCACGCTGACATTGTGAAATAGTAGACATGGATGTACTTTCACGTACTGATGCCAACGTAGAATGTCTTTCGACAAGTTCGTCGATATAACAGTGAGTTTCAGTCGTTTTCAAATTTTGTTTTGATGACCGTTGATTGCTACTTTCAGCATTACATGAATTCAATTTCTCTAACCATTTTAGCAGTAATTCCACTGCCGAAATATTGTTACGCTTAAGGTATTCCGTGACATCAAGCAAGTTCTGAAACCTCGGATCCAATAAAGCAGAAACAATGTGAATTTCCAACAAGGGGAAGCGATGGTCGAAGTTATTTTCAATGTTCTGTTTGAGACGTTTTATTTCATTGGAATCTCGAGCCTCTACTTCCAAAACCGCTTTCAGCTCACTCCTGAATAGTACCGCATAGTTAATAGTCGGATACTGATCACCGGAAAGAAGTTCTGTTATCTTCTTGAAATGTTTAAGAAAATGGCATAACTCGTGTAGCAATGAATATTCGGTTTGGTTGAGAACAAGGTCGCCCTTTCCAATACTGAAAAATAATAAAATCGGCTTAAAATCTTCGTGATCGTGACCGAAAAGCCATTTAGTACGTTCTTCATTAGTAAATGTACGTAGTTTTACTATTCATGTTTCACGAGCTGATGCTATCCATATATGGGGCAGTGCACAAATGACGTCACGCTTTATTTCTGATTTTTAAACCTCTTCTCCCGCCACGTAAATTTTGTCAAATTTGACCCAAATTTTTTAGGACCGACATGTTTCATTGTACCCCGCCTCCTCCTCGAAGCGTGATGTCATTTGTGTACGATCCCTGTGTGAAGTAAGTAATTCAAATGAATCAATAATCCTATGGCCGAATACGTTTAATAACGAAGACGTTCAAAAAATTTTGCGACAGAACGATAATGTTACCTCTGTAGCATCACGTTGACAACATTTTTGTTTTGACAAGTAAAACTCTCGATCATAGTTAGTTGGCTATGCCAACGAGTCTTCACATCGAGTTTTAATGATATGGGCTCTGCTGGATAAGTAGATGGCTTAGGTATAGCTTCATTATCATCTTGATCTTCATCATAAAATATCAGAAGGTCTTCACTGAGTTTTTACATTTCTATCGCTAGCGCATGTTGATCTTTCGAAAGTTTTTCAAAACGCGATGTGCGATATCGAAGAGCTTTTACGATATTTTTGACCTTGTTTATCAGTTCGACAATACCAGGAGTTTTTTCGAAACCATCTTTAATGATTGAATTATGGAGCCCGTGTCCCAAACACAATAAATTATCGAAGCTTCCTAAATCACACGCTAACCGACAATTTGTACCTAAATTCGAATTTAACATAAGTCACACCAAATGTAAATGTTTTTGAATGTGGTACCTGCATCGGTCACCATATAAAGAATTTTGCCTTCGAGACCGAATTCAAATATGATCTTCTCAAGTTCCGAATGAATATTTAGTCCAGTGTGCCTTTGAGGAAAATGGATGGTCGCCAATGTCAAATTTATCAATTGAAATTGATTGTCAATGTAGTGCAACGTGAATGTAATGTAGTTTCTTCGCCTGTGCTTATCGCTCCACATATCGAACGTCATCGAAGCAACGTTTGGACATTCGCTTTTGATTCTTTGGATCACATACGACCTGCAATCTTGATACATGTCACTGAGAGCGCGACCAATAGACGTTCTATGTGGCATATCTTCAGTCGATATAATTATTTTATACTTCTGTGAAAGCATATAAATTGTGAAACTTCAGATTTTAATAATGCAATTCATCCCGTAATCACCATGAAAAAGTCGACAACTCCTTCACCAGAAACTAAGCTGAATGGGTAAAGGTCTTTACAGCACAAAAATACCAAATCACGTATCAACACAAATTTTGTATCCGTAATTGAACGAACATAGCGATCTGTCGTAAAAAATGCATCCAAGGTGTGCACCGCCTCATCTATCGTTCTGTGATGAGAGATACCATGCGTTTTCAAGTGGGATGCCAAATTCCCAGTACTAACAGTTTTCGCGTACGATTTTATGATGCAACTAAATTCGACTTATTATCAATGACATATTTAAATCGATTTTGAAAATTTTTACTTACGACTTTAATAGTTTTGATTCCAATGAATTTTCTGATTCAATCTGGAAACATCGATTACATACGTATTTATCAGAAAATCGATCGACTTTTTGTCCGTCTTTTTTTAAAACTAGTTCACCAAAAAAAGACCACACAAAACTTTCTTTTGACTTATTCACTAAATTAACTTTACATTCACTTAATAAAATCGAATCTGTTCGATCTGCAACCCTTTTTGCTGTTTTACTACTTTCTTCCGTAGTATTACCCTTTCTTTTGTTACTATTCATCTTGATCGTTTGATGTAAAAACAGAGTAATAGAGTGAAACCATCAAGAGCAAAAACATAACTGGAATCAAAATTCGGCTTTGTTCTGTTTTACAGAAATCACATGTATCAATCGAACAATAGAATTGATGTAATTGTTTTATTGAACTGAAGTTCTATGATTATTGAGCTAATGTCGTAAGGCGCCGTCCACATATTATGTCACACTCATTTTATTTCTCTCAATTTTGGTCATTTAGGGGGGGGAGTCAAAACTTGTTAGCGTGACGTAATATGTGGACGGCCCCTAAGCCACTTATTATGCCGAATTAATATTTCATATAGTAACGTTGCAGCACCTGTTATGGATCATTTTAAGTATATTCTAAACATAATTTCGTTTGCTTTTTTCTCAATTTTTCTGGTCTTCACTAAAGAAATGTCATAATTTTCCTATTTTCATTTGTATAACACGAGGAATCGTTTATGTCCCAAAATTTTTTAGATAAGATTCATTTTACCAAGATTGACTCAAATTTGTTCAATGTTTGAGGGCCGATCAATGATAGGTGCTACTACGTTACCATGAAACTGATTTCAAATAATGAACAAGTGAACAAAATCATTTTGTGATGATTTACCCCAGACAGTTCGCTCAAAAAATTTTATGTGAAACGCCGATGGAACAAGGTCAGCGGCGGCGGCGGCGTGATCAGTTTTTTGCCGGCGGCGGCGATGGTCGGCGCGAGCCTTTTTTTCACGCCACGCCGGCGCGCCGTCGGCGGCGCACACGTCTAGGCAAAGTTGGTGGAAATTACATTTTAGAGAAAATAGTTTCATTATTTCTTGAAGAAACTACGTTAGTCCTATTTTTAATATGGTGCAGGGGAGAACATTTAGGCCATCAAAATGTCTCCGAGTGAATAAATTTGGGTTAATTAGAAACACACGCGATTCACTTTTTACTAATTCGTTATTCTAATTTATGATGGTGTGTTACAACGTGCGTGTGTTCTATTCGACTTCCCCAAACACACTGGTTGATACGTTCTCTTGCTGCTCTCTTGTGTCTTTTTCGGCCGTTCCATTTCGCCCCGTTTCATGGATGTGATGTCCTGGCGTCAGAGACTTAACACCGAGAAAGTCCGAAATATAAAACACAACTTATTGGCGTATAATTGGTATAATTCAGAATAATAACAATTTAATTAATTGAACATTTAACTGAAGCGCTGAACTAAACAATAATGGAAGATATACCGAGTTTAAACACTCCAATTTTTAAATTATGCCAATTTATTTTTAAAATCATCCTACCAAGGCTTCGAAAACTGTGTTCTCATCATCAGGGATAGGTCTAAACTTTATTATTATTGTAATAGACAATGCCAAAAAAAAAATGTTTTCTTCGATTTTTTTTAATTAACTTGGAGGAGGAGGGGGAGGACTAGGAGGAGGAGGAGGAGGAGGAAGAGGAGGAGGAGGAGGAGGATGGGGCAGAAGCACACCCTGTCAAATTTTAAAGCAGTGCGATAATTGAAAATTCTTAGACCTTTTTAGATCTTTTCTCGCAAATTTTCGTGCCTATAAAAATCATATAATTTCAATAGATGAGTATAAAACATTCGTAGCCAGCGACGTGATCTCAGTTACAGTTCGGAATGGCATCGGTAAAAAAGCATCTAGCTGTTTTGAATCTTATTCAGTCATCAACGCCTAAATTTTGTCAACAAATAATTTTGAATTGCGAATCAGAGTTTATAAACACAATCTACGAATGTATTTACAACACGCTGAAAGGAAATATTCCATTGAAAAGGAGTGAAATAAAAAAATTGAAAAAGTTCAAAAAAATATTAAGGAAAATTTGCCGATGCGATGGTGGGTTAAAAGAGAAAAGGAAAATAATTGAACAATGTGGAGGTAATTTCGTGCCGGATTTACTCCGCCCGACTGTCAAAGCAGGAGAAAAACAATTTCTTTAATGAAATTTACGAAAAGGTGATGACTACGACTATTTTTGAATAATTTGATAAAGAAAACTAATAAAACAAGCTACACGAATTCATTCTTTGTTCAACTATTGCCGAGTGTGGGCCTAGTAATAAATTATCCTAAGATGTTTACCACTTGTACGATTTGTGATCAAAATTTCGCGAATAATTTCAACCTGAGACGTCACATGGAAATAAAACACGCAGAGACGGAAAATGGTGAAAACGAGAATGAATTCGAGAGTGAAAATGAGAGTGAAGAGGGCGAAAACGAAGAGTCAGACGAAAGTTCGGATGATGATGATGATGATGACGACGAAAACTTCACATACGACGAGGTGCGGGCAATTCTTCGTTACGGTTTTAGAAGAAAAAGAGAAAATAAGTGAAAAAGGACAGATCCAATAGTTTTATAGTCAGTCGGGGTCGAGCAAGAAGCTAGCAGAGACGTAAAAATCACATAAAATGAAATCACCACCGAGCCAGAACATGAGTGAAAAATCTAAAATTTTGAAAAGGAAAAGGAACCATCGCAGATGTCCAGTCCCGTGTCCATGTGCCCGCTTTATTTTCGCAATTTTCAAAGGTGTAACAGCAACGAAGAAGAATGTACCCGGTGTGGGGAAGCATGAGGAATCAAATTCTACTCTCAGAAACCAAAGAACGCCCGTCTCTACAAAAAGTGTGACTGCAGCGCCGAATTTACCCGATGATATGGAAAAGCATAAGGAATCAGAGTCTACTCTCAAAAAGGCTGAAAAGAAAAAACCTCGTGTTATTCGTCTACCGAAAACCAGTTACATTAAACCGTTCCTCACAACTTTATTAACCGAACTATCAAACACTGGTGAAGTGTGTATGGATGCAACAGAAATAGGAAAAGTGGTAGACATGGTCTTGACCGTGAAAAAGGACCTGGAGAGTGGTAAAGCGTGGAATGAAAAAATTGAGGTTGGAGAAAACTTACATTTGAAGCTGTACAAATCAGGGCTAGTCTTATATCATAAATAATAGTCTTACTTTAATCATTCTCTGTAATTCTGATAACTTTTACCAAAAATAAATGTGTCAAAAAAATAAAAAAGTGTTTCAATAAAGGGTTATAAATAAAAACTACGAATTGATTTTCATAAAATTGTCGATGTAAAGGACAGTAATTGACCGGTTATTCAAAAACCCTACTTTAGCAATAATTTTTCGCAATAATTTTTCATGTAACAAATACGATGACTGAGAAAATATCATTTTTATAAAACGATATCTAAATTCCTATAGAATTCAGCGGTAAGGGCTGTAAAATTTTTAACAAAAATCCCTTCAATGAATCTATTAAGTAGGGTCAAGTATTTTAAAAATAGCACACGTGGGTCTTTTATTTAATTGTGAGGTAATAATTTAAAAGAATCCAATACAATTGGCTTTTGTCATTTTGATATAAAATCATACGGGATTTTCCCACTCGCGTATTTTTGATGTGTAAAATTTGATATTAAGGTACAAATACCTCCAGATACACGTGATTTTTGTCAAATAGTTATGAAAATCAATGCTCATGACTAATTTAAATTATATCGTCACCATCTAAAATACTTTTCTGTAAGTTTCACTCAACAATTTTGTATATCCGCATTTTAACACCGCAGGATTTGGTCATCTCTATGATGTTTTGAACATCAAGGTATCGCTAAAACCGCGGGCAGCTGCGCAAATTCAAAATTAAAACATCAATCTGATCCAGGCCATTAATTCTGGCCATAAATGTCATTCTCATAATATTTATTACAGGGCATTAGACAGTACTCGCCAAAAAGTTGCAGCTGGATGACAATAATCTGAATTAGAGCCATTGTTATCATCATCCCGTAGGTAATAAAATATTTAGCCAGACCATTAATCTGAATCTGGACCATTGTTATCGCCATCCCAAAGGTAATAAATTATTTACCCACAGCCCATTAATGTCAACTAACGCTATTATTCCATACTGAAGAAAAGTGCTCAAAACCCATTAATTTCACCCCTCCATTGTTGTCACCCCTTCAATAAATCATTTAGTCACACCCCATTAATTTTAAACAATAGTTGCCACCAAATGTGGTAACTTATCTTCTGTCGTTAATTTGAAAATGTAGGTTTTCGGCGGAAACGCATTTATTTGAATTTGTGTGCATTTCCGCCGGAAAAACTTATGAGCTTTCAAACATCATTAGTTAAAACACGTTGGCATTGTCTATTCAGAAAACTTGTTGAATTAAATGTTGGAATTGAACGTTTTTCATTGGTTCATAGTTGCTATAGTCTGTCCTGTGACTTTGAAGCACAAGAAGCTGAGACCTACGATTGACGGTCTGGCGTAATAGCTTCGCAGATTGATTGTCTGTGACAGTAGTAGTAGAGCATCCAAAGGTTAAAAGGTCAAACGCGAAGAGGGCACAAGCGTTTATACGGCGTCTTTCTAAGACCTCTAAACCAATGGACTCGCACCTGCTGACGTAATGCGAAAACCCGTACTTTTCGTCTCGAGAAACTATTGTGTGTTTAACATATTTATATATGTCATTATTTCAAGCTGAATGAATTAAATGGCTTGTATGTATACAATAGCGAGTGGTAAGTTCGACGTGAATTCCTTTTGCTGTTCTTGTGATGAGTGTCGTGTGAGGGAATCGGGTTTGATATATTGTTCCCTGTCTTGCTCAATCATTTCCTTGAGGCTTCTTTTATTGCCTACGAACGAGATCTTAGACAGTTGGTTCCGCCATACTGTTTTTTCGGCCAACAAACACGAGCGTACCTTCCTAGACCCACGTAGCGTGGATTACATTTATTCAATATTCTTCTTTCTTTTAAATTTACTCGTACTTGGCGGATACGAAACAAACCCATTGATTACACGAGTAAATGGCTGAATTAATGTCAAGGTTGTGCGAAGCAAACATTTACTATACCAAATGTATACCGAATGAATGGCTCAAACGGTTTGGTCTAGTGGCTTCAAGAATTTTTGGTTTGTATAAATCATTTGCTAGTCAGTTGACCGCTATAACGTAATTCATTCTACTGTAACATTTTGAACCAAATTTAGTAGCTAGTCGCGACGGTGATTGTTGTTAGTATATAAGTTCCTCGATAAGTTCACTGCATTAGTGCATTACGAGTGGCGGCCCCAGAGCGGTTCTACATGCATCATTCCCCTTGTGATGTTTGATAGGTGGAACTTGGGTCATTCCACAGTTATGCTCAGGGAGCCCATGTTTTGGAATGGTCCCAAAGTGTTCATTAAGTAGGTAATCTACTATAAGTTCGTGTGTTCCAAGGTTAAGGTCAATATTCTGAACGAAAACGTATTATGAACTGGTTCTTTTTTTGAGATATTTAGATCATGCATCTGAAAGGCTCGCCTCAATGGAATGAATTTATCAAAACCAATCGATAGAATATTATAGAACCACTCGACCACATCATCAACATTAGATGATTGAGTTGTTATCAACGACAGATCGACCGAATTCAGATAATCGTTCAGCCCCTGAAAGTCACCCTGATTTAAATTAAGTTCGCATTCGATAGGATTCTGTCAACCTTCCCAACGTTGGTGTACAAAAAACACTTATCTTCCTGCATTTTTAATGTAAATCGAACTCATGGACTCATAATAATGTTAAATGACGTCGTCGTCATAAAGACACTCCTCAAACTAATAGTTCAAATTTTTTTAGAGCCGTTCATCACATTCAAACTTACGGAACGTTCAAATTATACAGATTTATTGTTGAAATAATATATGATTGACCTTACTAAAGTTGATTCATGATTCTGTGCGATAACAGCTTCTGAAGGAAATATTTTTTTTTTTAATTTTTTTGTGCTGACTTATGTGGATTGTGTGGTTTATTTATCTGTATGCTTATTGACTTAAGATTAAATGGCTACTTGCATGAGCATGCAGCTAAATTGTTAAAAAATTTGTAGATTTATACGGTGCGTGTCTAGCCTATTTTAGACCTGTGCGCCGATGGAAAACTTTAGATGGTGGTGGGAGGGTGGGTGGTAGACTCTTATGAGAAATGAAGGTTCAGTCCTACATTTGTAATGCTCGGAGGTATTATTCAATCACACAACAATCTTCATTACTTGATCAGAATTTTCGTCTATCAATTTTCATTTTTAGTGTCACACTTCCTAACTTTAAATTTGATTCGATTCTATGTTCAAATGTCAAAGTTGTAACCCGTTGGTCTAATGGTGGGTAGCGACACCATGGCTTCCTGAGCTGGTCCCGTGGAATCTAGGAGGTCTTCGCATGTACGAAATACAAATGTGAGGCCAGGCGCCGAAACGTCACCAAAAGCATATATATGCTGATGCCATTTAAATGGCTTCATCGAATTTTGTACTTCATGTTAAGAGCTCGTCTTCCTCGCCTGAGGCAAGCTTGATTACGCCTTTGCCTGCCTCTGGTTCTTGAGTTCGATATCTTTACGTTTTCAATGTTAGAATGTTATACAGTGACGCAAACGGAGTGGGGAGGGGCGAAATGTTATCATGAACCACCCCCCAACACGCATACTAATGGTCTATTAAGTTTGATGACGATGATATAACTGAAGAAAAAGGTACTTAGGCTTCTGGCTACTCTGTAACTCAATTTACTTCGAATAACAAGAAAACATTCACTTAACAGCACTTACTATAAAAATCTACATCGAATTTACAAAATTTTTTGGAGTTTTTGAATTTCGTCTACATTTTATCACAACAAAAACCTTTTTAAAGGTAGAGTGTGACGCAGTCCGTAAGTCCGCTTCCAAAATCAATGATATCGCTTGAGGTGACGCTATCGCAGATAATAAGCAGAAGTTCGTTTGAATGGAACCTTGTGTTAAAAGTTTTGATTTCCTGAAAAAATTAGAGCGCTTTCTTTGAAACAAAATTACGTTCTGTTAAAAAAATTGCGTCACAAATGCCGGATCCACCAGCGGAATAATTTTTCAATACTTTCAATTTTTACACGCAAAAATTTAAATTTACTCTAAACAATCTACGCAATAAGAAACAAAAGTCAAATTTTTGCAGCGCAAAAACTGAAAGTACAGAAAAATTATTTCGTCGTTGGGTGCCGGACGCAATTTTTTTAACACAACGTAATTTTGTTTCAAAGAAGGCGCTCTAATTTTTTCAGGAAATCAAAACTTTTAACACAAGGTTCCATTCAAACGAACTTCTGCGTATTATCTGCGATAGCGTCACCTCAAGCGATATCATTAATTTTGGAAGGGGACTTACGGACTGCGTCACACTCTACCTTTAAAAAGGTTTTTGTTGTTATATCAGTCGTTTTGGAAGTTTTCAGTTGTTAAAAAAATTTCTATTTTTTGAAAAAAAATTTCTCAGAAAAGAAAATTTTCTTAGAAAAAAAATTTCTCCGAAAAAAACTTTTCTTAAAAAAAAATTTTATCCGAAAAAAATTATCTCCAAAAAAATTTTCTCCGAAAAAAATTTTCTCCAAAAAAAATTTATACTAAAAAGTTTTTTCTCCAAAAATATTTTTCTCCGAAAAAATTTGTTCTCCAATACCTTCGGCTACCATCGGAACACTTCGTATCACCTTCAGAATACTTTGTGTCACCTTCGCCTTCCCTCGGAACACTCCGTGTCGCCTTCGGCTACCTTCGGAACACTTCGTGTCACGAATTCTTCCCACTGATTCATATAACTTTCCTGAAGAAACAGAATTTAGCAAAAATCCAAGATGGCGTCACTTTGACAGTTAGCAGCCATTTTCTAATGATACCAAAAAAATTCTCCTGATGAAACTCTATTACTTTGTAGAAGAAACCGTCTCTCTAAGTAGTGTTATTCCGGAGCTAAAATTCGAAAACCGTAGAAGCATAAACGAAAATCCAAGATGGCGCCGCTATGACAGCTGGCAGCAATTTTTTAATGATACCGAAAAATTCTCCTGATGAAACTCTATAAGTTTGTAGAAGAAACCGTCTCTCTAAGCAGCGTCATTCCGGAGCTAAAATTCGAAAACCGAAAAAGCATAAACGAAAATCCAAGATGGCGCCGCTATAACAGATGGCCTAATTTATTGCTTGGGAAAATTCAAGATCGCACCAGTTTGACCGCTGGCAGCCATCTTCTTAAGATCCCAAAAAATTCTCCTGACCAAACTCTATAACTTTACCGAAGAAACCTACTCTCTAGCTATCGTCACTTCGGAGCTAAAATTCGAAAACTCCGAGCATTACATAAATTGACCACTTTTCCACATGCCACGGCTTTTCCAGAATTTTCCCGGAAAAGCGGCATATGAAATTTTTCATTTGGGGCCGAGACTAACATTCCCTGAAAATTTTAAGGAAATCGCTCGAGCGGTTCTCGAGAAAAAAAAGTAGATAGATAGATACATATTTGATACACCACACAGGAATAAAATTGTTATTACTTACAAAGGTAATTTGACCACTTTTCCATAGGAATTGGTCATCTTTGATTGACGATATCTAAGCCAATTTTCAACCGATTTTGATGAGTGAGGGCTTGTTGGAAAGCTGCTGCGACGTAGTTTTTTTTTAAATAATTTGGAGGGTGGGGGGGGGGCGAGGGGAAAAAACTCATAACTTCGCCTATACATCGTGTCTTGTCCCAAAGGTTTTTGTATGGAGGTTTTTGGGGTGTGGGGACTCCGCTACCGCTCCGAGCATGATAGATTCCGTTTTTTAATTTTCAGTTTGTTATAGGATTCGGCAACATCGACAAATTTGCGTTGCATGGCCGAATCGAGTTACAAATCGATTGTTTCTTCTTCGGCAATAATGAATATTGGATGAATAAGTGACATCCCCGTGGTTAACAGCTGTCACGTCTGCTGAGAAAGTTATAATCGCTCAAGTTGACGAAATAGTTCAACGCGTACAATTTTGAGATCAATCATTTAAGGGAATTTCGCGCGAAAAAAGTGAATGCTACAAGCGAAAGTGCTCAAATCAATCGTCCCAAAGAGTTACATACTCAAATTTACGTGTCAGTGAGTGGAATGAAAATTCTAAAATTCATTTTTGTTTAAGTGCACTGAATGAAAATTCTAAAATTCATTTTTGTTTAAGTGCACTGATTGTGACCTAAAAGCTAAACTATTAGTGTTGATATTTGGCTGCATGTCGCTGATACAAAAAAAAATTAAAACAAATCTGTTTGTCTTCGGATGATGAGATGATGATTGTATCATGACCCACATAGATGGTAATAAAAGAGATACTGAGAACGTGTGTGATCAACAATAATGTCTTTATAAATAAAGTCATTTTTACAAAGTACCTTCAGCTAATGCATCCCATACCTACATTGAAGATAAAATCGACCTATAAAAAATTAAAAATATTTCTTTGACTATCCCCTCCAGAAGTTTCGCACTGTAAAAAATTTGTGTGAAATGAATGTAAGATTGATGTGAAATTTATGTACGCTGATGTAAAATATGTGGCGAGTGATGTTAATTTTATGTAAAATTACTAGACAAATTGTGTATTTTTACATAAAATATAAGTGTTAGTATTTCATGATTGTTACATTATTTGCCCATAATTTTTACATGCTTTTACATTAATTTTACATAAGTCTTACACATACACCAAAATGTGTAAGTGATGTACGTAATGTGAAAGTGGGGGATAATTTATGTTATCTTTATGTAAAATTGAAAGACAAGTACATAATTTTTTTCTTTTCGAAAATTACAGGAAGAGAATCATAAGATTGTGCAACGCTTCGTTTTAACTCTTTCAACCGAAAAACCGGTTTTACTTGAGAAAAATAAAAGCAAATACGTGAAAAGAGCGATAAAAGAGAAATTAAAAAGGTGCACAATCTTATGAATCCCTTCCTGTAGCATTTTGAAATGTTCCCATTGAACTAATTCTTGCAATTGTGGTACTTGGCCTCAGAACATATGCATAAAATGTAAGTAAAACAAAAGTTCTAATTCTAATTCTTTAAATTTCCGCATTTTTCTAATAATAATTCTAATTCTAAGAAAATGTTTAATAAAATCCGGTACAATCGAATCCGAATGCAACCTTGAGAATAAACATACGTGTCATGCTCAACTTTCAAACGGTACAGGTACGGTACAGCCAAAAAACTATTTTATATTGGATGCTTAGAAATCATTCATTGATTCGGAATCAAGTTTATAAACTCGCCAATTCACTCGTGCGAAAAATGTGCCTTTGTGTAATTACTTATTTCCCAGGCATCCTGCGCAATCTACTAATTTTATGAAAGTGGAAATAAAAATTAAAATATTCCATGATCTTTGTTGTTATTTGTTCAAGTAAAGGTTAGTGATTGGCGGTAAATTAAAATAATTAAAGATTTTTCTTTGCCTTACATTTGGAACATTGAACATGAAAGATAACAGTTAAGATATCACTTGTACTCTTGCTTGAATATTGATTCGAATGAAGATAAAGAAGTTTTGTATACGAATATCTTTTCGTGTTATGATTAGCAACGAAAACAAAGAAACTGTTGGAATCGATGAACTTATGACGGCTGTATAGTATAGGCAACTACTGAATTCTCTTTAATTTTTTGCCAATCAGCGAACAATTAGAGCGGAAATATGTAAAACAAATAAGATATCTCGAATAATGTGTAATGTCACTTTAAATTATAATGTTTCTTTGCTGCGCTTAAGAAATTATTGCCCTGATGAGATGAAATTATCAAAGATATAATTACTTCATTTAACGCTGCCGACTTGACTTTGTACAGTTTAAATGTATTTCTGAGAACGCTACATAGTTCATATTAGGGAAGATGTCTGCGAATTGTAGTTACTTTCATTACCTATCCAATGGATAGTATTCATAGAGATAGTTTCGTTAATTATGTATTATGCTCGGAGCGGTAGCGGAGGAGTTTTGATTTCCTGAAAAAATTAGAGCGCCTTTTTTAAAACAAAATTACGTTGTGTCAAAAAAATTGCGTCACAAATGCCGGACCCACGACGAAATAATTTTTCTCTACTTTCAGTTTTTGCGCTGCAAAAATTTGACTTTTTTTTCTTATTGTGTAGATTGTTTAAGGTAAATTTAAATTTTTGCGTGTAAAACCTGAAAGTGTTGAAAAATTATTCCGCTGGTGGATCCGGCATTTTTTTATGTTGAGGTCCAATTTGTTTTTCTCACACCAATCGTGCAATCGGTTAATTTACTCTTGAAACATAGAGCAATCATTTTCAGTCACAATTTTCCGTATCAATTTCAAATCGTCCGCGAAGCCAAAGCATGTGGAGAGTATTGACAGTAGGTCATTTATGAAAATCGTAAACAGAAATGGGCCAAGAATGGAACCCTGTGGAACTCCAGATGTTGGGTTGATCTTTTTTGAACTTAATCCACCAATACGGACATATTGTGAGCGATTCTCGAGATACGACTTAAATCAACGCACAAGAGACGTACTGAAACCAAAGCTTTGTAGTTTCTTCAATAATACGCCGTGATGAATGCGATCGAATGCCTTAGAAAAGTCCGTATACAATAGACGCATTAGCCCGCGTTAGCCATTGAACCAGAAACGAAATGTACAAACTCCATCAAATTTGATAGGGTAGAATGTTTACTAAAGAAACCGTGTTGCGATTGATGCATCTTATGTTTAAAAATTTCAAACAATTTATTAAAAAGCAACTTCTCAAAAATCTTAGATATGAAACAAATGATTGAAACACCCCGATAGTGACGTCGTGGTGTATATCGGTGAGATAAAGTTGATCTTCCAAATTTCCGGGAAGCATTGTTCTTTCAAAGATTTGTTGAACAATATGCAGAAAGATTGCCAATGATTCAGCTAGCTTCATATAGAACATCATTGGAATCGCGTCTGAACTCGAAACCTTATTTTCATCGAAATTTTTCAAGACTTTCTTTATTTCATTTATTGTGAATAATAGTTCGAAGTCCACTGAATCCTCCTCAGTTTTATCAGGAATGAAATTGACATAAGTGGGATCAGTCACTTCATCGTGATATACGGATGTGAAAAAATTTGCGAATAAGTCGCAAATCGATGTTTTGTCGTTACCGATTTGATAACCGTATTTCATGTTCATCGAAATCGAATTTGTTTTTCTTAATGACTTGGTAAAAGCGAAGAAGGATTTCGTGTTTGACTTAATCTTCGACTCACAATCATCAACATAATTCGAAAAGCAAATCTTCATTTCCTTTTTTACTTGTCTCCGTAGAGAGGCAAACTTCAACCTATTAGCTTCGTTATCACACTTTTTTAACCTAGACTTTGCCTGAGATTTCTTTTTTATGAGCTTTATAAGGTTATAAGTAAAGTATGTGGGATATTCCCTAATTTCGGTTCGGACTTTCGGAATTTCATCAAGAAACGTTTCCAAGATACTATAAAATCGACTCACTGCACCATTGACATCTAAAGAACTCAACCTCCCACTCAACATCCAACAATTTTCTATTGAGTTCATTATAATCCGCCTTGTAAAAATTGGTTTTCTGTGACTTCTTCTCACGTAAATATTTTAAGGGCTTCACATCAACGTTAATAATCCATGCTGGATGATGGGCATCTTCATAGACAAGCGGGTATTGACAACGATTAACATTTATTTTATTTTGGTCAATGTCTGACAATACCAGATCAAGAGTTCTACCTAAGCCATTCCGCACTAAATTCAGCTGAAGCAAGCCACACATCGACTGAACATTGCTCAATTCTTGCGGTATGCGTTTGTCGAATAAACTCTGATCATTGACAAATCCTTTATACACACTGGAATCCACTGACCAAACAATGTTATTTTTTAAATTATAGTCACCTACAAGTATAAATGTATTATTCGAATCCGAACTGGTAATAACTTCACTGATCTTATCAAAATGCAGTAGATAAGCATCTAAGTTACTACCATCTTCTATATCTATATACCTCAGGTTCAAATTCGTCTGGACCATAATCTTTGAGAATGAAAACTTAGTTTTCGAAACCGGTCAGGTTCAAAATAAAAATTTTGGCATTATTAAAAAACGGATTGTCTAGTCTTGTTATTTCTCATTCGTTCTCGAGCTGTTTTCATGCACAACATATATCCAGATATCCTCCTTGCTCAATTCCCACTCTCGCATCCTAAAAGACGAAAATTCTCTCTTTACTGTGATAAGGCATCCACCGCCATCAGAGAGACCCGTTTCTTCTTTATTCCTATCCACCCTGAGCACTACATAGCGATTGTCGAAAAGTTCATAATCATAAATATTTTAGTTCAACCTTGCTTCGCTTAGCAAAATTACGTCATAAGAATTTACCATTAACTCTGTACGAAATTCTTCAGTCTTAGTCTTCAAACCACGGACATTTTGATAATAGATTTTCAACTCTGATCTTGGATGCATTTAGTGAAAGTAATGATAAAACGGGGGAATTTACTTAAATACGTTCCAGTCTTTTCGTAACATAATTTCTGTTTGCCGCATCTATTCCGATACTTATGGGTCCCTTCTATGTTTTTTATAATGTTTTATGTGTTGTTATTTTCAGATTTTAATGTAATGTAATGTAATTTTCAATGATTAAAAATTGTACTTCAGTCGTTTTGGAGTCTCTGCGTCTTCACCACATCTCTTCCAGTTTTCATATTCAGGTGTCGATTAAGAGAACGGTGTCTGGTAATTGATCCGATTAAGATTCTCATATATATTTATTAGCAGGAACTTAGTGTCCCTGTTGCATCGGCCATGAATGATGATTCTGCTAAATATGCAGTTACTCAAGTTTCTCCATAGGGAGTTGTGTTTTTAGATGAAGTGGTCTGTAACATGCTTCTAAGAGTTTTATAGTTGAGTCTCAGGGATGGTTTTGGATCATGACAACGTTTTATGGGCGAGGGTATCTGCCTCTTCATATCTTCCAGTACAGGAGTGTATTTCATTCGGCTAAACTTTAAAATGCTAAATTTTCACTGCTGATTTCCATATGTTTTACATTTTTTTTCCATCTCTTTCCACCTTCAATCCATCTATTTCCATCTTCGATGCATCTATTTCCATCTTTGATCCATTTCCATCTTCGATCTATCTGTTATGAATTGAAATACACATGTACATACTAGGATGTGTCCTTAACCTCAACTCATAATAAAATCACTCAAAGTTTTCAAAAAATCCAAGAAATCCTGAGATTCTAGAGGTGGATCCTCAGGATGACGAGCAGGCGCTTCCTCATCAAAGAAAAAATACGTATTTTTTCATCATCGATAATTATTACTTTGAGTCGAAGTTCCTAATTTGCATATTTTCTAAGAAAAACAGAAACTAGATGGCAGCTGGGAAAATTAACTATTCTGGAACTAGGAGTAGGTGGATCATTAGGAAGCTCTTCCCTTTTCAATTATTCTATCCTCAATTCATAATGAAATCACTCAAAGTTTTAAAAAATCCCATGAAATCTGGAGGTGGGTCCTCAAGATGACGAGCAGGCGCTCCCTCTCCAATAAAAAATTACGTATTTTGTCATCATTGACAACTTTTGCTTTGGGCCGAAGTCTCTAAGTCTGATAATTTCTGAGATATTGCGTTCTTTGACATGTTCCCTATCAGCAATTAGGTATTCAAATATAGAGTTGGTATGGAGAAAATTAGAAGCAAACCCACCTTCAGGGCATCTCATCAACAAGAGTCAAGAAAGTTTTGGAAACAGGAAGCTATCAATCTTTAAATCACTTCTGCGGGTGATGAAACAGGAAATTTTCATGTTCTAGGCACATGGTATGACCTTTACAATCGGCCGTTATAAACGATCTGCTATTTCAGACACCTTACTAAGAGGAAAGCTTTGGTCCCGAACTGTAACATCTAGAGAACTGATATTCCCATTTGACATTTTTTCACATGCTACTTAACATTCAGCTATTTACTGTGCGTCCTTCGACCCCTGTCAAGTCGTTTATTTGCAATGGAAAATCAAATTATACAAAATATTTTCCGCATGTTCTAATGTACCATCAATATGCAGTCTAGTGTCTAGTCATCAATTTAAATTTCGTAGCTGCGAGGGATTTCGATTAAAAGTTTAAAACTTTGAACCAATTGGAATTTGTATCCATTAAACAAAACACGAAGAAAGTATATGAACAATATTTTGGCAGTTCAGCGATGCGTATAAATTGCGATGAAATCAAATGCAAAATAATTAACGGACATCGAGATGCGTTCATACTCGGTTTATTATGAATTATTTTAAAATATTGAAATTAAATTTGTGAGGCAAAGTCAATGCCAACACAACAGGTTAAAGAATGAATTTGAAAAAGAAAGAAGAAGACAAAAAGGCGAACCATTGAAATGAAGTGTACGGAAAAATGTCTTTCAAGTGAATCTAAAGTCTGCGGTGTGTGCTTCAAAACGAATAAAATGTAATGTAAGATGCTAATGTTAGCAAAGATTTAGTTTTGAATCGAGAAGATTATTTCGTTGTTATACTCAGATTAAACGGTTGACTGAGTTTAATAATATGGAATTTAATACGATACCTACGTGTACACCTCATACCTATTGTGGGATGCGCATCAAATGGGTGATAGTTATATTGAGAATGGAGGTCGTTATTAAAATGAACTTATAATTGAATTTCAACTGTTTAACCGTAAAAGCGACAATTTGAAAGCGATTAAAGTAAATGAATCCCTTCTAATATTAATTTAGGATTTTAAAAAGAAAGTGTTTCACATAAAATCTCTTCTATGTGTTGTGTATGCATATTACGATGCTTTTGTACTTCTGTGCTCATCGTTAAGATTACATTCCTGTATATGATTTTATGCAGTGAATTTTTTGTGATTTCAATGAACAAAGACAAAGCTAAGTTTTAAGCGAAAATTCAAGTAATTTTGTTGATGGATTTGTGCGATTTAGGTCATTATCTCGACTAGAATTCTGCTCTGATTATTTGATATTTGGTTGATTAGACCCGTACGAAGAACAATGTTCTTTGAATAGGGGTCTATTGCGTTTACCATGACGTTTGTAACCAATCGACTTGAGAGGGGAATCATCGATCATGGTCCTTCGCTGCCGAACACGATACCTAACTTGACAGATTTTCAAAAACTCTTTTTCTCTGAATAGTTATTTATGCACCACGTACTACATGTCGGTCATATTGTGCGAGATTGGTGATAGAGCACATATGAACGACATGTGGTACATGTTGGATATATAATTTTATGTATCTTTCGCACAAAAAGCCATTTTGAGCACCATTGAAAAACGTCAACTTATGAATGGAACTCGACTTATAAAATCATATTAGTCCAGTTCGAACGTTTCGAACTGGGCTAATATGGTTTTATTACTCCACTTCGAATTTTTATCAAAAAACGTCAAATATTGAAATACATGCTCGGTATGAAGTGCTCAACGTGTTAGTTCTTGGCGATTTATGTGTGTTATAACCGACGTACAACTACACACATAGAAAATGAAAGCAGTTATGAATATTGAGTTGGTAATGAGTAATAACTGATTCGTTTGCTATATACCCTCGCATGAATACGGAGATGTATTCCTATATGCTCCTATTGTCCTATTGCATACAGATGTGGGTTGAGATAATGTGCTATCTGTAGCATTCAATGCGGAGTTTTAGATGTATGTTTGTTGATGTGTTAACCTCTTTAGAAGAATGTTGCGCGCATTTTTTGCTTGTTGCAAACTTTCATGTATTTGTTTGGAATAAAATTAATAAAAATTGGTTGTGGATTAATTTCTTTTATGTTGTGTTTTTTTGTGTTAAAATACATTTTTGTCTTGCGATTTTGACTATTAAAATTTAAATATTACAATTGGTGAAATGAAAACCGTTTGATTTCATCATTTTTTTCTTGTCCTTTCTGTTTTGATGAATTCTCAGCATTATTAGCTTCCTTTGTTACATCAGCTTAACCATTCATGCCGACAGACACATTAGACAAAGTCGCAAAATCGATGTCATCGTCGTCATCCTGCACATTGTTCACGTAGCCTTGGGACTGATAGTGTTCCACAAAACTCACGAATGTGCTGCTTATGGTAAATGACCGTGGCTTTTTAATTTTTGTTGCCCATATGTAAACTTAAAGCAAATCACCATGGTTTTCTACAAGGTCCAGAGTGATTCATGTATATTCATCGGTTCCTAATGCACCGAAAATACCAAAAATACAGGCCACCTGAAGCAAAATAAAAAAAAAACCAAAATTTTACACGCAGCCATTTTGAAACTAAAACTCCGAAAATCGATTTGCACAACTTACCTTAACGTCAAGCCATTCAATGTCTGAAGCACACCAAAGAAATGCGTCACTCAAAAAAACTGCTGCCTTTACTGGATCGTGTCCACTTGATTTTCTTTTTAAAAATGCTTGCACTTTGTAGTAGGTGCCAATATTGAAATTGTGCGTCAATTAGATTTTTGTTTTCAACAACAACGCGTCCAAATCTTTTAAGTGTTACCGGACGAATGAAAGTTCGCGTACTCGTCGAAACGTATGTACTGATTGTCGAATAATACTTCGTCCGCTCACCCAAAATTATGTGCCGATCGTTTCATAGTGGGGGTTTTACACACTTTTACAAATTGCTTCTGTTAGCATTTTTTCAAAACCCCCACTACCAAACGACCGGTATAATTTTCGGTAAGTGGACGAAGTTTGTATGGAACTTTCTGAATTAACATGCATTCAAGTAAATAAATCGTAGGATGCGTGTAGGAATAGTTGATTCGTTTCTTTTCATACCGCACATGTATACGATAAAATATTGAACAAAACAGATCACTTATGTAGTTCAATATCTCGTTATGTATACACGCGAACACAATACAAAAGAAATCAAATGTTTACAAACGAGCGCTTTAGCCAAGCTTGTTTCGTAGAGATAATATGCAAAAATGTTTCAGCTACTCTCAAAAAACACCGATTTGGACCACTTTTTCGATCATAACTCCGCTTCAGTCGACCGATTTTGCTCATGTTCGAACTTGACCTTCGAATAATTGGGACACGTTCATTGTTTACACAGTTCTGACTTCTGACACAGTTCAGTACTTCCGATTCCAATGATTGATTGTCACTACAAACGTTTTTCCAGAAAATGTTTAGTAAAACATTAATATTTCTGATGTTGTGGCGCAACGATGACAAGACAGTAACGTTATCAATAGTAACAAAAGTTAAAAGCTAAAGAAGAAAGCAACATTTTGAACTATTATGACAAAATTTTAACGTTTAACGTTGAATCTCAAAAGGAAGTGTTCTATTTGCCAGATCTATTCTGAGGCGTACGGGTCCCTTGCATATGTTTAATATTTTTTCTCCTCTAAATCTTACTACCTCTCCGAAAATCCTTTCATAATAAATCCCGTTGTATGAACCCTTACTTCCCTTCCCATGTTTAATGAAAATTTTCAAAAAAGATACTGTAAATCTCCTTACCAATTCTGTCTAGTTACGGTTTTGAGTACAAATTCAAACATTATATTCTGCATGAAGAATGTACACTCCATCTCCGGAGCTGTTTAGATGCAAAATTGCAATTGTTTATGAATAGGGACGACCACTGTCACATTATATATAATGAATTTGAAATTTCACAAAAATTCAAGTTGCGTTCGGTCCGATAGTGAATTGCGCGAGCAAAATAAAATGTAAAAGAATTGACATTGAAAGCAACATTAAACTAACTTCAATGAGAGTACTGCATACGAAATTGTTGGTTGAATTAAAATTAGTTGTGTTGTTATTGTGATCGGATATTTCATTCAGCAGTTACAATCTTTCCAATCTCGAAAGTTTACAATTATGTCTTTCGAGAGTTATTTTTGTGGGTTTAAAACACAATGAATAAATTCCAATTCGGTGTTGCCGCTTTTGGACGAATGTATGTAAACAAATTGGCCATGTCATGTCATTTGTCAACAAAAACACAAATCGGAAGATTCCCGTGATGATCACAAATTAAATTAACATTTTTTTATTAGAAAAGTTAATTCGAAACTTCACAAAATTTTACAACTTTTTCTAAATAGATAAACGTTTCTAATAAAAACAAAATTCTCGAAAATCCACTAGAGGAAAGCGAAATAATGCTTGCAGAAGCTGGAAGTTTTAAAACACTTTTCACACGATAGAAATTAGCGATTTTTTGATGGATACACCAATCTATTTATTAAAAAAAGATTCAAAACTCCACAATTAAACACAGCACAACAAATGATCAAAACGTAATAACAATTGAAATTGTTTTAACTGAAGTAAAACAATAATTTGTGAGATACTTCACTAGAAAATCTAAAATTTTAAAAAATATACTGAAGTACTGCTACTGTCAAAGCCGTCAATCAAAACAATGGATGATAATGTAGATAAAGATGATGAAAATCAAGATACGGTTGACCCGTACTGTTATTTCAAAAATAAATTGAGTTTTCGAAAAATTGAATTTTCAAGAAATTTAAAGTTTTTGTGAAAATTCAAAATTATCAAGAAGACCCACATTTTTGAACAATTCAAATTCTTTCTCCAAATATAAATTTTTGAGAAAATAAAAATTTCAAGGAAATCCCACAATTACAGGAAAATATAATTTCTAGAAAAATTTCAAATTATCAAAAAAATTAAAAATTTCTCTCTTCTCTCTCTTAGACTCTCTAAGAAAATTGGAGTTTTATAAGATATGCGAATCCCCGAAATAATCGGACTTTCTGCAAAATTAAGCTTTTAGGAAATTTACAAAATTAAACAAAAAACTACATTTGCAAGAAAATTCAAATTGTTGAAGTAATTTCTAAATCCAACATTAAATAAAAAATAATGCGAAGAAACAAATATCGATCTATTCCGAAATTTGCTAACAACAGAGTCATCAAAAAAATGTGCAAAAATTTTAAGTCAGAGAACGTTTGAATTTTACAAAAAAAAAATGTGCCAATTAACGAACTCAATGAAACTGCATTATCGATATACATTTAGCAAAAGCCAAAAGCGACAACACTAAAACTGGGTGTGGGTTTTAGATCTCAAAGAACTCGCAGAACCCACAAATCGCAAGTTTTGTATAATTTTTCATTTCATTGTATGTACATATGTACATACAGTGCGTTGTGGAACATCCTATTTAAGAAAAATTCTAAAAAAAATTGTGGAAATTGTTTATTGATATTTTATAATCACAACAAAAACCATTTTAAAAGGGAAATGTGACGCAAGTCGTTGTCCCTTCTTACAAATTAACTGATATCAATTTGGGTGACGCTGAACGCTTCGAAACGCAAAAAAAACTTTCAAAATATTTTCACATTTGATTACAAAAATTCGTCACAAATGCCGGACCCACCAACGTAATAGTTTTCTTTGGCTGCTATGAAGCAGCACATTTTGTATGGAAAATGACGATTTTCTAAAGGTCATATCTTCGGATCCACTGGACCGATTTTAATGAGCGAAAGGTCGATTTCAATCAAAAAATTACGTAGAATCCGATAAACTAGGTCTCAGGGGGGAACGACGCAAGGGAAAAAAATCAAAACTTAGCTGTATATATGGTTCCGCAGTCTACGAAAAAAAAATTCTGATTTTTTTTGGTCGTGTGGGGACTTGCGCCCGTGACGCTACCGCGCGCCCATGATTTAAATACGATCTTAAAGAATTTTTACTTTTGCGCTATCTAGTTTCGCAATCGATTTCATCTTTTTACAACCGAAATACAGGTGATGTACATAACCCGCTACACACTTTGCTTCACTAAAGTAAAATGCCTTGTGGTCGGGTCAAAACTTTCTCTCAGTAGTATATTGCAGATGATGCGGCAGAAATCATTCATTACATGAGGAGTCAATTTTGTTATACGAGCTGAACTTGCAATTGTGTTTTTAAGCGACAAGCTCTCTTTATTGACAATTGATTGCTTATCCGAGACGAAGGCTTTATCTATATCGATTGCATTGTGTGAAAAATAACCAATGTATTCATAACCATTTTGTAATCGTTTTATTTGGTAATACATTTTATCTCCCTAGGGAAATCATAGTACATTACGTTTGTGCTTCCAGATTGATTGTTTTGACTCGTAGGAAGTTTTTTGCATGAGCCAAAGGCCTATGCTGTAATCCTACGAATCGAAACAAATATTTTGAAGCACTAACGAACAATATTTTACATGTTAATGCGTACCTTCCTAGGTACGCAAAGTGATTTCCGCCAGCTGTATCACTTAATATATGGTAAATCAGCTTACTTGAAGACAAACTTACATGCCACAAGCCACAGACACAAAACAAGTCACATAAAATTATTTCCCTATCGAAACGCGAGGAAATTAGGTAATTTTTAAGCTCCCACCGTCTTCGTACACAAATGTTCGAAAAGGGGGCACCTCGGTCTAGAAGGCATTGATTTTAACACCTGAAGTATTTCTTCACTTGGGTGTGAGCTGAGCTTTGGTAAAAACTTGAACTTTTCGATTGTTTATTTCAAAAAATATAAAATGATGAATATTTTACAGAATTACAATTTGCGCTTCATCGTTACTATTTATTTTGAAAAAGACCCTCTGTTCGGGCAGGCGACGACAGACTGAGAGATTTTCGGGGAATTATATACCATGTTGCCAGTAAACACACCGGAAGCAATCAGCAATGCTTTGAATACATCGCTATCAACTTTTGGTATATGAGCATATTCATCGACTGTCACTTTTACACCGACTGTCTGACTGTTCTGGTGCGCTGACCTTACAGTTCAGTCCACACTCACCATAAACGTTAACGAGAATACTTCTTCACTACAACATGAATTGCAACAGTTTATACCAACTCAACCAGTAACCAACTACAAAATTTCTCTATAAATTCATTAAACCTTGGCAATGAAAATTCATTCTCGGTTCTTTCTTAAACCATCAACGAATAAACAGAGATTCATCTCTTTCATTGCATTTCAACCGACAATTAACATTTCGTAGTGTTCAGTTATTTAAATACTTTCGAGTGATGATTTTTCGCCTTGTTCACAACATACATGTTGGATAAATGCTGTTGTTTGTATTTAAACCGTTTTCTTCTTTATAATATGCATTATAATCTTTGGTAGCATTGTGTATGCATTTAAGGTGAATGTATAAAAAAGGCAGCCGATACAAATCTAAACTGAGGAAGAACAATAATTCTTGAGTTATTTTGAAAATTTCTTCGTTACATTTTTCCTTTCTCATTTCATACGCAGCATTCGATCACGTCAGATTAATTAACTAATAGAGTGTTCAATTTTTATAAAAAGTGTCGCATAATTCAAAGAATTGATTTCTTTTAATAGAATTGCAATTCTAAACTAAAATGTTGAACTAACTTATGAGCAAAACAATTTTAGCAACCGTCTTTAATTACAACTTATGTGTCTCATATCAGTGTGGTCGGTTATTTAGACGTTGATTTTGTTTTTTGAGATTCAGCCGCGTTGATTGTGAAAAATCAGAATGTCGTTTTGGAATATTATGATTACCGTTTTCTTATTTCTGGATCTTATATCAGGACATGGTAAGTCATCTCAAAGCAATAATTTCAACTCATTTTTGGCTGAATGACTTAAGTCTAAAGGTTTAACAGTAGATAAATTATTGTTTCTATAGCTTGGAAGTAGAACAAAATGTATTTTCCAAATAATTCCTAAGAGTTCTTGAAAAGCTTTTAAAATCACAATGTTCGACTAAATGTACGAATTCTAAGTTGCGTAATCGACTAAAAATTCCTAAAAATCTTATAATGTAAGAGCTCCGCCACTGGTTGTTTCACGTCGTTCTCAGGTTCGACATCAAATTCTCCATCATGCACTTTTCTTTTTAAATTATTTTTAGTTGACATCTGATAAGTATACGTATGTAAAATGTACATTTACTCAGTAACAAAAGAATAGTAAAACATTTGCAAGGGACCCGTACGTATCAGAATAGATGTGGCAAACAGAATAGATGTTACAAAAAGGCTCGAACGTATCTAAGAAAATATTGCCTTAACCGTAAAGTTTGTGCTGTTAAGTCCTTACTAAATTGGATTGGAAATTGCCGAAAGGGCAATATTGAAAAACCCGTTCGAAGCAAAGGCGCAAAAAATCTCTAAAAGCCCTTAAAATAAGCCCAGAATTTAGAGCCGACCTAGAGCACTTAGCAGAGGGGACAAAAAAGTTCGCCTCTTTTTTCTTTAAAACCTGCACAATAAAGGAGTATTCACGAAAAAAAAAACAAATATCGAGTTGGGTCGCTAGCGTGAGTTGGGCCCACACTAAGGACTGTATAGTCCGAACCACTCAACAGATTTTCACTAATTTAATTTTCGTGATTTTCTGATGTCCATATATTTCATTCAAAACCTTGAAGAGCGATTTCCGTTTCAATTTAGAAGTGATATAAGTGAAAAAGGTCCACCAATCTTCAAAAAACAACGCTTTTCACCACTTTTTTGACCGTAACTATGAAAGTTTTCAACCGATTTTGCCCAAATTCAATCCCGTATTTATCTTTCAGAAAAAAAAAGATTTTGAAAATCGGTTCAGATTTACCCGATTTATGTAGAAAAAACACGTTGGACCCCAGTAGAGACACTCAGTTTCAGGGCTGGCTGATTCCAAAAGCTCAAAATCAAAAAAAAAATAATTATGAAAATCGGATAAGATTTACTCGAGTTATGGACAAAAGACCAAAAACCACTTAACCCGACAATGCCTAGACTCAATCCCAAAAAAAGAAAAGGGAAAAAAAGTTTTTGAAAATCGGTTGAGTTTTACTCTAGTTATCGTGTTGACAGACGGACGGACGGACGAAAATTTTTTTTCATTGCTGATTCGTCGTCTAAGGACCATGATCGGTGCTCCGCCCTAATTCCGTGTCGAAATTCGACTGGTTACAAACGTAGTGGTAAACGCATTAGACCAACTTTTCGAAGAACTTCGTTCCTCGTACGGGTTTAAAAATTTATTGTTTTAGTGTACTTCAGTAGCGCAGAGTGGAATTTTATGAAAAAATAGATAAATGTCCGAGGTCTTCCGACGTTTATCACGACCCCATGACGCAAGTCTTACCCGTCAATTCGTGGAAGTATGGATCAGAGGCCTCTCCTAAGTGATCTAGGTCGGTTCTAAGATCGGGTCTGGTGCAATTTTTTTTTTCAAATTTTTTCCTTTTTGTTTAATTTTGGGTTTTTTTAAGGGTTGTTTTTGCGCGGTTTCGTCGGACGGGTTTTTCAATATTGTCCTTTCGGCAATTTCCAATTCAATTTGATGTCGTCGCAATTTTATACACTTAAGAGTCAAGGCGATATTTACTTAGATACGTTCGAATCTTTTTGCGACATCTATTTGGCACATCTATTCTGATACGTTTGGGTCCTCTGCATATGTTTGTTTTCTCCTCAAATACTTTTTCTCATACTAAAATTTTCTTATAAATCTACTTGATTATTCAAATCAATTTGATTGTTATGATGGGAGTGGGCAGGCACTAAGGCGGTGATTAAGGCGCTCATGTCGCCAGTCGTGACATCAAAGCTGAACCGGATGGGACTGAGAAATCGTATAACGCTGGCCTGGGTTCCCGGACACGTGGATCCAGACCTGGGTTGGCAAGGAAAGGCTCGGCAACATCAAACTGCGGGCAGAGCCCCACTCGACATGTGTAAAAGCGGTCGGAATTCATAACTATTGGAGTGCCTATGATGTAGGAATGCACATGAAACATTTATTTCCGGCGCCCAATGGGAAATGGGCTAGAGAATTGCAAAACATGGACAGGGGACGCATCAAGAGAATATTGGGTACTCTGGATTGAACAAGCATCTGGCTGAAATGTGACTCTCTAATGCTTCTCTGCACCTGCGGCCTCGGTGAGGAGACGGGCGTTCATGTTATATGTGATGTTCTTCCGCCCGAAGTTCTCCTCATTGAGGCTTAGGACTCTACGAAGTCATGTGGATCAACTCGCAACATGGGACCTTCCGCTCTGGATAGGTTCCTCACCGGGACTGAGAGTTTTTTGGAGATTTGCATGATGAACGGATAACGAAACAAAGGATCGTTAGGTCTGTGTTTTGAAACTGCAACCGCACGAAATTGCTCTTCCTATCTTTATATATTACGACGACTGTGAGCCCTTCAATGCGTTAGGTTTTCACAGTTGAGCGTGCAAGCTTAGAAGAGGATATGTAAATATACCATACCTCTAATTGAATCTTTTATTCCCTTTCGTTTCTCTGGTGAAAGTAGGTGGAACATCAGGTGGAACATGATAAGAAAAAACCTACTACAGTTGCTGCCAAACAGCTTCTCTCGTAAACTATTTTTTCAGAAAATTCGAACAAGTAATTTTTAACTGTCTTAGTGTTCCGGTATTTCTATGAATAACTTCCATTCCGTGATTCTTGTCAGTTATATCGGGGAAATATCGGATGCCTACTCTTTTTATCGGCTCAACTCCACTCAGCCTCGTTGAAGTTGTCAAATAACTCAAATTTTGTTTTTCATTGTGTCTTTTAATTATGCTTTTTATTACCGTCTCGTTATATCCATTTGACGCTCCTATTTCAATAATTATTTCGTGCTTTTCTGATGCCCATATCTTTCATTCAAAACCTTGAAAAGCGATTTCCGTTCCAATTTCGCAGTGATATAAGTGAAAAAGTTCCACCAACCTCCACTTTTTCGACTGTCACTTCGAAAGTTTTCAACCGATTTTGCCCAAATTCAATCCCGTTATTCCCCTGATTATATTTCAGGATTTTTTTTTTTTTTTTAAATCGTATAAGTTTTTTCAAGAGCTCAAAATCAAAAAAGTTTCTTTCATAAGTTGTGAGGCATGCTAAGACCTTTCAAACAAAGAAAAATGTATGAAAATCGGAGAAGATTTACTCGAGTTATGTATAAAAGACCAAAAACCACTTAAACGGCGCTAGCTCATTGGCCCTTGGGCCGACAGTGCCCAGATTCAATCCCAAAAAAGATTTTTTGATTACCTTTCAGGGAAAAAAAGTTTTTGAAAATAGGTTGGGTTTTACTCGAGTTATCGTGTTGACAGACGGACGGACATTTTTTTTATTGCTGATTCGTCACCTAAGGACCATGATCGGTGCTCCCCCCTACTCCCGGGTCGACTGGTTACAAACGTCGTGGTAAACGCATAAGACCCCTTTTCGAAGCACTGCGTTATTCGTACGGGTCTGAAAATTATTTTCAAATAGGAGAACAAAATAGCATTTTGAATTAACTAAGTGGGTACTTTTGAAAGGCTTAGTTCGGTCTCCGGTGCATACGATGAGTAATTTACTTTATTTTATTCAACTGAATTTATTTATAAAAATTTATTTCTATTTGCGTCTTGTATACATAAATCTGAACACAATACAACACATGCGAATAAGTGGCTCTGGGAATGCAAATTTCGTCTTTCATGAATTGTCGGTTGGTGTTGTTGGTTAGATTATACAAAAACAAGGATATAAAAACACGAGAATTGTGTCGCAAATTTTAAAATTAGGCAATTCAAAGAACTTCACGATATAAATTACTTTAAGCTTAAAAGAACTAATTATCTATTGTTCAAGCATATTGGAATATAAGTGCTTCAAGAATCTTTTCATTCATATCCTCAAGGTACTTTAGGACATATGTATAGAAACTATTCGCCGGCGCTAAAATATATAAAACAGACCGTTTTCCCGGCATTCGGCCCTTCACGAAATGTAAAGAAATGGGTGTGTAACAATACAAGGGACAAGGCTAAAGTTCAAATTACTGGAATTATTGGCACGAAATATGGGTGGAAACTTATCTTCACTGCCCCCGGTCGCCAATTCCTTGCCTCCCAGAGATTTTCAGTCTAACTTTAGAATGAACGAGCAAATTATTATTCCGAAATACGAAAAAGTTAGAGAGTATTCTTATCAATAATAGACATTTACACGACCCCTCCTATTTTTTACTGTACTAAATTTTAATCGCATAAGAAATAAGTCAAACAATCATAGCAATCATGTCGTCATAAGAGTTTGCTGTGATTGGTTGGCTTATTTCTAACGCGATTAAAATTTACTAAAGTAAAAAATGGCCTCGCTTATTTTTTACTGCAGTAACTTTTAATGTAAATTATGTGTAAATGTCTAATAAATTTCAATCATAAAACATAAGTAAGGGACCCCTCCGCAGATGTGGCAAAGAGAACAGATGTTGCAAACAGATTTGCAATGAATATTGCCTTATGAAATACTTCGACATTCAAAAAAAAAAAAATTTAAAAACATCGTACTTCAATACTAGACAAAAAAGTTTCCCTCAATTTACTCCATAACACAGCAAAAGAAATTTTTTGGGCTGGTTCGACCTTAGGACCAACCTAAGGACCTGAGGAGAGGCCTTGGACCCATACTTTCATGTACAAAAATAATTTGGCTTTTTTTCTCAAGAACAATACACAGAAAACTTCATCATTCGAGGAATATGCATGAAAAACCACGTAATATCGTGTAGTGTAGCAGCGTGAGTTGGGTCAATCACTCAAGCAAGAAAGTTTTTAAATGATTTTGCCTATTCAATCCCGAAATCAATTTTTTAATTTATCTTTCAGGAAAAAAAATTTCAAAGCGGATTAGATTTACCCCATTTATGTAGAAAAAACTCGTTGGGCTCGAGTAGAGACTCAGTTTTAAGGCCCTGGCTGATTTCAAAAGCTCAAAATCAAAAAAGTTTCTTCCATAAATTGTCAGGCATGTGCAGACCTTTCAAATAAAAGATAATTTATGAAAATCGGAAAAGATTTACTCGAGTTATGTACAAAGACAAAATCCGCTTAAACGGCCCTCGCTCGACGGCCCTTGGACCAACAGTGCCCAAATTCAATACGTTTCAGGTGAAAAAATTTTTTGGAAATCGCGGTGACAGACGGACGAACAAATTATTGCTGATCCTTAATCTAAGGGCCATTATCGGTGCTCCCCCACGATGCCCGACCAACAAGATCTGACTTTTTGTAACCAACGCTTTAGCAACAAAAGTCGCGTGCCGAACATTTAGACACAATTTTTTTGAAAAACGTTGCTCAAGATCAAATTAACTACCAGAAAAAATACTCCGGAAGTTGAAAAAAAGAAGTTGGTCTCAAATGAAAAATGCTAGCGTCCGTCGCTATAACTAACACTATATCGAGAAAAAGAAAAAATTTTGCTCCTTCCGCGCGCAATTTGTTAAAATGTTCATCACATTCTTTTTTTCTTAAGAACCACTCTGAACCCCCTGCCCGCCCAACCGCCACTTGCAGATTTTATCTTTTCTATACGGCCCTGAATTAAATGAGTTTCGTTACTTAGGCTGGGGTTACTGGTCTGGGACTCATACTGTTTGTGAAAGAAAAAATGGCAAAACGTGCCTTGCTCCCCATAAAGTTGTAAAAGGGATGTTTGCCTAGTTTCGTTCTTCATGATTCAGTGAAAAGTCTAAACTTCGTCAAATTAAAGCTTTTCGACCTTTTACAAAAATATAAATACGCCAGTTCCTTTGCTCTTTCCCCACAACTATAAATGACCAATTCGTGCCTATATTCAATTTTCACCGAAACATCGATTCTGAAGTAATTTTTTTTAAATGACATTTAATCAACAAGTTACAGTGTAGGTCGTCGGAAAAGAAAGAGGAGTATCGTGTGCATGTAATTAGTCAATACACAAACTTCTCCAATATATCTTATTTGTTCAAAGTCAAATGTAATAAACGACAACTAAAAGCCGTATAATCCGAGAAAGAAATTGATCTACTCCGAGTATTAAATTAACATGTAAAATTGTTTGTTGCAATATTTGCAAAAAAAAAAAAAACTGCCGCTTGTAAAATGTACTGCAATTTATATTTATTTACATAAGATCAAAGTGTGACATACCCACGCAATATTTTTTTTTTCATTCGACTCATACGAAAAATATGTGGTTGTACAAGTTTGTAGTTAGTTAGTTTGTACAAGGAATAGACGCCTGTCTTCCGACAGTATCAAACAGGTATACAGTATTTTTTGAAATACTTTTATTGAGTCTTAAAACGCTTATGTTTCTTTGAAATTGTACCAAAATTTTTATTCGCCAACCAGGTTTCGTCTACTAAGTAGACATTATCAAGGCTCACTAACTGGTTGGCGAATAAAAATAAATTTGGTACAATTTCAAAGAAACATAAGCGTTTTAAGACTCAATAAGAGTATTTCAAATATTTTCTAATTGTGCCGTCTTCTTCCTTAGCCTTTTATATCCACTGCTGGATGTAGGCCTCTCCCATAGATCGCCACTTTTTTCGGTCCATTGCCACTTGCTGCCACGTCGTGCCTGCCGTTCTTTTGATATCGTTGGTCCATCTTTCCGGTGGACGTCCCATCGGTCGTTTCGTTGGTGGCCGCCATTGCATTATAGTTTTCGTCCATCGATCGTCGGTCATTCTGGCAATATGACCAGCCCAATTCCACTTGAGCGACGCTATTCGTGTCATGACATCGATGACTCTTGTTTGTCGCCGGATCCACTCATTTGTCATTTTGTCCCTGAGTGTGATTCCTAGCATTGCCCTTTCCATTGCCCTCTGTGCAACTCTCAATTTGTTCGCTGATGCTTTGGTGATCGTGAGAGTCTCGGCTCCGTATGTCAGGACCGGCAGCACACACATATCGAACACTTTCCTCTTCAGACTGTTGCTCATGTTGCTCTTGAAGATGTACCGTAACTTGCCGAACGCCGCCCAACCGAGACCGATCCTTCTCTTTATTTCAGCCGTTTGGTTGTCGAGACCGAGCTTCATGACGTGGCCGAGATACTTGTACGAATTCACGATTTCAATTTTTCAATGTTGATTCCCAGTTCACTCCAATTGTGCCGTATTCCGCGATAACTCCTGTGCAAGAGATTTTCATCAAAATGAAACTAATGCGTAGTCCAAAAGAGGTATACAGTAATATTATTACATACTGCTTGGGTGCTAGAGTACAATAAATCAATTGATCTTAGCACAAAGTTTTCATTTTCATGTTATCGATAATGCCGGAAAAACGTATTTTTGAGTTGCAATTCAATAAAAAAATTGTCACAAAGATAGCAACAACAATAACAACAAAATAGCCAACTTTTTAGAGGCCTAACGGCTGGCGGCTCGACTGATCGAAAAAGTGTCGGCAGCGGCTTGAACGGCGGCTGCGATTTGGCGGCTCCGTTTACCACTACGTTTGTTACCACTCCAATTTCGACCCGGGAGTAGGGGGAGAATATCGATCCTTAGATGACGGATGATGAAGAATCAGCAATAAAAACTGATGATAACTGATTTTTAAAAACCTTTTTTTCCTGAAAGATAATTGAAAAACCTTTTTTGAGATTGAATCTGGGCACTGTCGGCCTAAGGGCCAATGACCCAGGGCCGTTTAATTGGTTTTTGGTCTTTTCTACATAACTCAAGCAAATCTTTTCCGATTTTCATAAATTTGTTTTGTTTGAAAGTTCTGAGCATTTTGAGATTTTGAACTCAGCCAAAACTGAATCTCTGCTAGGGCCCAACGTGTTTTTTCTACATAAATCGGGTAAATCTTATCCGATTTTCAAATTTTTTTTTTCCTGAAAGTTAATCAAAAAATGGATGAAGGGATTTAATTTGGGCAAAATCGATCGAAAACTTTCCAAGTGACGGTCGAAAAAGTGGTGAAAAACGTGGTTTTTTGAAGGTTGGTGGAACTTTTTCACTTATATTATTTCTGCGAACTTTGAACAGAACCGAAATCGCTCTTCAAGGTTTTGAATAAAAGATGTAGACATCACGAAAATTAAATTACTGAAAATATGTTAAGTGATTCGGACTGCAGTGTCCATAGTGTGGTTTTTCGTGAATATTCAATTTTGCCCTTTCGGCAACTTCCAGTCCAATTTAATGTGGACGTATTTGTAGTTCCACAGTGTAGTTGGATAAAATGTAACGTAGGGACGCTCATATCACTGTCTTCTGAATGAGATACAGCCTTACAATCTTCTAGAAAGTTGTTGGCCATATGCGATTTAGTGGAAAAAATTGTAACCGTGACAAAAATCGCGGTGTGTACTTAATGAGATCCGAGTGTTCTTACGTTACATTTCCCAATAGAACTTTTTCTGCTTGTAGTTTATATTAATGTGTTTTTTAAACATATAGGGTCTCTTGACAGAGTTTCCAGAGTTTTGAAGCACCGATGAACACGCCTTGACGAAATCTCGACCGATGACAGTGCTCTATGGAATGGATGATTCAAAGATTTTCTCATTTCTGACGCCATCCTGCTGCATCATATCCGAACTCTCACAGATTGCGACTATTTCATACTAAAAAAACGGTGGTGTATGAACCCAGACCTATGGATAAATCGTATTCCAGGTCAACTTCCAAGTCAACTTCCAAGTCCTTCATCTGTCTTCGGCCCATCAGTGTAAATTTCGACATATGCTTCCACTGGAGGCTTTCCCAGATCCCATTTAGATCTATCAGGCCAGTACGCTTCAAAACTTTTTTCGAAGAGTCTTCTGGCATATCCACTTTGCTAAACTCTTCTCTGAGTTCTTGTGCGAGAACATTTGCAGTACAGGAAGAAATTATGTTAAGGGACCGTCTATAAATAACGCTTGCTTTGTTTTCCACTTTTTACGCCACCCCCTACCCCCAAAGAAACGTCATGCTTAGATTATCAGAAATAGTGTAAAAAACTAAATCATTCGAAACTCGAATATTTTAATTTATGAGTTAGATGTCATGACGGAGATATTATGTTGACCCAACTTGGTGAAAGTCTTGAGCTGCAGTCATAAAAAAGAATATCAAAATACAAATATGGAAAAAAATAATGTACAAATCGTATAAAATTAGCTTCAAATTAATGTAATGTAATGCGAACTTTATGCATCCCTATGTACTTTTAATGCATGTACACTGATGTGAAAATTACATTAATTTTATGAATAAATGATGGACAAATAATGACACTCACGGAAAATTTGAGTGGTTGCGCTGCATAATTAATGCATTTGTATTTTTTTCAAAACAGACATCTGTTTCCTCAGATTCCTTCCCCCTTACAGTAGACGTAATTTATGGGTGGTTCCTAAAAAATGTGTACATATGTCAAAGAGCAAAGTTTGTGGTCGCTCATGCGCTTTGGTGAATTTCGAATCGAGATTGCGATGGTATCTTCTTATCCTTTTGTCAGTAAAGACCGGGAATTTATCAGACCTATTGTCATCAAAGTTTCCTTGATTGCTGGTTGTCATTTCTAGTCATTTCATTCGAAATTCACCAAAGCGCATGAGCGACATAATCAGTTCGTTCGGGTCTCAAATATGTCCATAGACGTTTTCATTGTGCTTTTCTTGTAATATTCAGTTGTAACATCATATATGTTCAAATTCCGTCCACTCATATGCTTTGTATCAAGTCGGGTTAAAGCAATGCAGCATCAAATACTGGTCGCATTATATATATTACTTAGATTTACTTTGCTTTCCTTTACACGTACATTACATAAATTCTAATACTTAAAATAATTCATACCAAATGGGTTGAAAGAGAAGTCATTTACCTTTCGGGACAAAATTGAATAAATTAATTTTCTTAATGTTGATCTATGTGTCTTTATGGTAACTAACGGCTTGGCAATATTTAAACGCGTGTATTTTATAAAGAACATAATAAAATCTTTCAATTTTACAATTCAATGCACGAATATGAAGTTAACATGCCCCTTTATTGCATTATTGCTCTGTGAGATCTTTTTCTTATAATGCAGAGAACTACTCATTCATCATATAAATGTCAAGGACAAAGCATAAGTGAAAAGAAATTTGTAGTTTACATTTTTTCCATTAAATTGAATTAAACTATGTGCACCTTTTTCTTCACTCACCGCAATCACAACGAAAGTAATTAATTCGCTGTTACAAAAAAAAACCGGAATCAATCTGGTTCAGTTGGATTTTCGCTTTTATTTGCGTCAGATAATGCGCTTATCTGTTTTGATATATGCGGCCTACTCGCAAGCAATATAAAAAATATCCGCATTTGGAGAAATTTTTTCACATTTTTTTTTATGGTTGAATTCATTATTTCTTAATTGATAAAGAGAACCTTTGTAGCCAGTTCAATGAAACGACAGTTGAAATGATTTCCTCTGATTGAGCGCCTAATGCGACACAATTTTGAATTCAATTCGCTCGAACATTCTTTTCATAACAGTAACTTTTCATATCATTTATGAACGAAAGTTTAATTATTTTTATGCATCATCACTACCTTTTAAGAAATTTACTTTACTTAGTTATTGAGGATAAAATTAAATAATGTCGAAGGTTTTCCTTTGAGCCAGTTTTCCTTTGGTCTCATTACAAATAATTCTAACAACTAACACCACTAACACCTGAGTCAAATAGTGCTTTTACAAACTAGTGCCTAATCTCTACATAAGATTGTAAATAACATAACATTATTATATCTCTCATTGTAAATTCGGGCTGATAACACTACTTGACACTATTTTTGTAGCAGATATGATTCCAAAAACCTCCGACCCGTTTTTCCTCTAGAATCAGAATATGTTCTCAAAATTTCTCTATCACGTCTAAATTTTGAATTATATCAAACTAAAGTTACATGGGACCTTCGAATGTTAGAAAGAGATGTTGCGAAAGTCTCTTTCTAACATTCGAAGGTCCCATGTAACTTTAATTTGATATAATTCAAAATTTAGAGGTAATAGAGAAATTTTGAGAACATTTTCTGATTCTAGAGGAAAAACGGGTCTGAGGTTTTTGGAATCATATTTGTTACACGAAAATTTTTAACATTTGTAACCTAGTGTAATAAGTCTTACTTTACTTTACTTACTACTTTTATTAAGTAAATCTCTGATCTAGAATTCTTTTTTAATTTTTTTTTTAAATATCACCCAGCAATAAATTGGTTTATGAGGACTTGCAAAATGGTTCAGTGTATTTTCGTTCCAAAAATGACAGTTGTGGACGATAATATCCCAATTTTTCTTGCACCAATTTTATTTAATAGTATATTAATGCATAGACGTGTATATAAGCAGTGTATACGCACGAGGAGCGAATGCATAAGCTGGAGGTGTGTTAGTTTAACTGTTCACGTTTTCAGGTGTGTCGGTTTAACTGACTTATATACGGCCTTAACCGTCTTAACCAACTTATACACTTTACTAATAGCCTGCCTGAGGCAAATATTCTTATAGTGGTGAGTTGAAATATCCAATAAACGTTACTCGTGAGCTACAATCATAAACGCACGTTAGTATCATTGCAATCTACTGCTACGAATTATTTACAAAAAAGACAATTGAGGTCTGGGGCAGAGGTCTGCATGGTTAACTGTTTCACTATTTTTTTCATTTCGGAAAATGGTTTAAAATTGTACTTCGTTATTTTAATAGTTTTTCATAAAACTAAATTTTGAAAATCAAAATATAGTAATCGGTGCAACCAAAAAAATGTGGTTCTAACTATTACCACGAAATTTTTTGGTTTTACTTTTAACCAAAAATTTTATAGTTAGTTTTAAAACTAAAATTTGTTTGGTAAAAAATTAAACCAAATTTAATTTAGTAATAAATTTGACCAAAATATTTTTTGGTAATTTTGAAAACCTTCAAATCTATTCAAATGTTTGGAAGTTTCAGGCATTTTACCACAAAATTTCTGGTATTATATTTAACCAATAAATAAATGGTTAAATTTAATACCACGAAAAAAATGGTTAAGCAGCTAACCATAATTTTTGTAGTTAAATGAGTAACCAAAAATATTTGGTTACTTCTATTACCATAAATTAATAGTATTTCCGAGTACCAATTTTTGGGATGGTTCTTCGAGTAACCATTTTTTTATAGTGGTAACTTTAACCAAAATTCAATGGTTACTCGAATAACCAGAAAATAAATAGTAAAACAGTTAACCATGCAGACCTCTGGTCTGGGGAACATATTTACAGCTTCTATTTTGAATACATTAACAACTTCCTTACACATTCGATCACTACTGTAGGCCAAATCTCGTCAACACTAGAAGTTTTTAAAATTTCAGTTTTTTTACGGAGAAAAAGACTTGCTAACATTTGATGAATTGATTCTGTGAATTTACGACAACTTAGGGGCGCATGCGAAAAACGCAGTGATGCGATTACAACTGTTTTCCGGTTTAGTTGTGGCCCTAGACCTTTCGACAACTAAATTTTTGCACGAAGCTACTCGTCACCGAAATATTGTATTCGATGAGGTTTCTTAAAAACATTGAAAGTGTAATGAATGCTATCAACGTCACTTCATTTGAATTGTTCAATGGCGGCATTGGAAGGAAGAAAATATTTTCGTTTGATTGTTTTGTACAAACCCCTTGTTCCCTTGGCTGAAAATCAGGGTCTTATAAAATTAAATGTATGTAACCCCTATAGGCCCTATTATTATAGTATTATCCAATATTTTATTATTACTTGATTGTGTTATTTGAATTGAAGGTGACATATTAGTGAGCTTCTCGATCGAGAAGCTCACTAATATGTCACCTTCAATTATAGTATTATGATTAGTGATGTGTTTACTTTTATTGAAATGGTATGAAAAAAGTTAAGACAACTAGATTTTTTTTTATTAAGGATAGTTGTTCTTTCTAATTCTTTAGAAAAAACGCGCACGGAGGCCACTGTTTGGGCCCATTGTGCTCTAGTAACAACTAGATAGGCTTCTATGTGCGCATAAGGATCTGAATGTTATTGCTTAAAAAAAGGTTTTTACACTAATACTTGATTGAATTGTTATAACAATACAAGAAAGTAGCATAATCTTGAACATTTCTTAGTGCTAAATGAGGAATCTTTAACTTGCTCATAGTTATGTTTCAGATGGTTTACTCTAAAGAACTAGACTAGGGAACAGAGGAAACACTTCAATATATTGTCGTCGCTTATGTAATTCAATTTCTTTCCATGGAAAACCATGGACCAAATGCAATGAACAATGTTCATTGAACATGTAATTTTCCGACTTGATGTAATAGTAAGTACCTCTAGTGTTTCCTTTCTTAGGCGAATTAAGCTGTGGATCTAGATTACGATTCTGAGTTAAGTCAATAACTGATTTAAGCCAATACGAGTTCACTACTGTATCAATACAAGTTAAATCCTCTTTCCCATGGGATTAAAGTTAGACCATCTAGTTTTTCCCATCGTTCCGGTGGTTCACGTTTTAAGGAACACTAATTTATGACAATGATCGGTGTAAAATGTCGTAGACATCGACACGTCGAGCAACGCGTGTTACAACAATCAAACCTTTATAATCCTGCCATAATTTCTATTTATGTAAAATGTAAGTCTTAAGGAACACAGACCGATAGCGAGTAGAAGAAACTTTCTCCCAAATAACTGTGTAGAAAAATATAGTGTTGCAATTGACACCTTTTGAAAATTTCTAAATTGCGATCGAACATTTACAACGATTCGCCTTTAGAAAACTATGAAATTCTCATGAGGAATATGTTAACAATGTTCAGCTTATTGGCGCATTTTGTACTTGTGGAATATTCATACTTTTTATCTCATTGATGTCAAAGCGAAAGTAAATTGCATGTTACAAGTAAAAATTAGCTATGACATAAATTGAGTGTTTTTCTGTCATTCATCTGGGTCAAATGAACTTTGTTTCATTTTATGTATTGAAGATTATTAAGTATTTCGATGAGGTCAATGGCTATTCATCGTAATAGATATCAACACGTGCTATTTATGTGTGCTATGTCTAATTGATTTGATTCATTCGTGATGCATAAAGTTGTGTTATTATACTGTAAGCTGACATTAATTTCATTATTGCTCCGGTTAAGTAGTCCAATTTAAAAGTTTGACTTGTCGTGTCAATTTTCCATTATTTCTTAATACGTTAGATGAGGAAAAAATATTAAATCTTATGTAATGAATCAAACATTTTTTAAAAATTATAATTATGCTAGAGTTGATGAACGATAATGAAAGTTAGAAAAAAAATTATGATATCAGCCAATTCCGCAAATATCTACTTGAAAGTGTGTTAAATCGGCATTGAAAAAATTCAATTTTCGAAACCGGAAAAATCTAGAATCGCTCAAATTTTTTAATTTTACTCACTATATTTTCCCCAATGTTGCATCACAACAAAAACCTTTTTAAAGGTAGAGTGAGACGCAGTCCGTAAGTCCGCTTCCAAAATTAATGATATCGCTTGAGGTGACGCTATCGCAGAAAATACGCAGAAGTTCGTTTGAATGGAACCTTGTGTTCAAAGTTTTGATTTCCTGAAAAAATTAGAGCGCTTTCTTTGAAACAAAATTACGTTGTGTTAAAAAAATTGCGTTATAAATGCCGGGCCCAACGACGAAATAATTTTTCTGTACCTTCAGTTTTTGCGCTGCAAAAATTTGAATTTTGTTTGTTATTGCGTAGATTGTTTAAGGTAAATGAAAATTTTTGCGTGTAAAAACTGAAAGTATTGAAAAATTATTTCGATGGTGGGTCCGGCATTTGTGACGCAATTTTTTTAACACAACGTAATTTTGTTTCAAAGAAAGCGCTCTAATTTTTTCAGGAAATCAAAACTTTGAACACAAGGTTCCATTCAAACGAACTCCTGCGTATTTTCTGCGATAGCGTCACCTCAAGCGATATCATTAATTTTGGAAGCGGACTTACGGACTGCGTCACACTCTACCTATAAAAAGGTTTTTGTTGTGAAATCAGTCGTTTTGGAAGTTTTCAGTTGTTAGAAAAATTTCTATTTTTTGAAAAAAATTTTCTCAAAAAAGAAAATTTTCTTAGAAAGAAAATTTCTCCGAAAAAAATTTT
>CM055404.1:1974531-2000882 GCA_029228625.1 Pseudolycoriella hygida | reverse complement strand
AAAAAAATCTCCTCCCCAATCTCTATAACTTCCCCGAAGAAACCAACTGTCTAGCTATTCTAATTCAGAAGATAGCAAAAAATTCAAGATGGCGTCACTTTGACAGCTGGCAGCCATTTTCTAATGATGCCAAAAAATTCTCCTGATGAATCTATATAACTTTCTAGAAGAAACCATCTCTCTACGTAGTGTCATTGCGGAGATAAAATTCGAAAACCGAAAAAGCATGAACGAAAATCCAAGATGGCGCCGCTATGACAGCTGGCAGCCATTTTCTAATGATACAAAAAAAATTCTCCTGATGAAACTCTATAACTTTGTAGAAGAAACCGTCTCTCTAAGTAGCGTCATTCCGGAGCTAAAATTCGAAAACCGAAAAAGCATAAACGAAAATCCAAGATGACGCCCCTATAACAGATGGCAGCCATTTTCTTATGATCCCAAAAAATTGTCCTGATAAAACTCTATAACTTTGTAGAAGAAACAGTCTCTCTAAGTAGCGTCCTTTCGGAGCTAAAATTCGAAAACCGTAGAAGCATAAACGAAAATCCAAGATGGCGTCGCTATGACAGCTGGCAGCCATTTTCAAATAATACCAAAAATTCTCCTGATAAAACTCTACAACTTTGTAGAAAAAACCAACTCTCTAAGTGTTATCATTCCGGAGCTAAAAATCGAAAACCCAAAGAAGCATAATTTATACCTTACAAAAATCCAAGATGGCGTCACTTTGGCAGATTTCTGAAAATCCCAAAAAAATCTCCTGATCAAACTTGATAACTTTCCCGAAGAAACCAACTCTCTAAGTATTGTCATTCCGAAGCTAAAATTCGAAAACCAAAAAAAACCTAATTTATTGCTTGGGAAAATTCAAGATGGCGCCAGTTTGACTGCTGGCAGCCATTTTCTTAAGATACCAAAAAATTCTCCTGACCAAACTCTATAACTTTCCCGAAGAAACCAACTCTCTAAGTATTGTCATTCCGAAGTTAAAATTCGAAAACCAAAAAAAACCTAATTTATTGCTTGGGAAAATTCAAGATGGCGCCAGTTTGACTGCTGGCAGCCATTTTCTTAAGATCCCAAAAAATTCTCCTGACCAAACTCTATAACTTTCCCGAATAAACCAACTCTCTAAGTATTGTCATTCCGAAGCTAAAATTCGAAAACCAAAAAAAACCTAATTTATTGCTTGGGAAAATTCAAGATGGCGCCAGTTTGACCGCTGGCAGCCATTTTCTTAAGATCCCAAAAAATTCTCCTGATCAAACTTTATAACTTTCCCGAAGAAACCAACTCTCTAAGTATTGTAGTTCCGAAGCTAAAATTCGAAAACCAAAAAAAACCTAATTTATTGCTTGGGAAAATTCAAGATGGCGCCGGTTTGACTGCTGGCAGCCATTTTCTTAAGATCCCAAAAAATTCTCCGGACCAAACTCTATAACTTTCCCGAAGAAACCAACTCTCTAGCTATTGTCATTCCGGAGCTAAAATTCGAAAACTCCGAGCATTACCGAAAAACCCTCAAAATTGACCACTTTTTCCCATGCCACGACTTTTCCAGAATTTTCCCGGAAAAGCGACATATGAAATTTTTCATTTGGGGCCGAGACTGACGTTCCCTGAAAATTTTAAGGAAATCGCTCGGGCGGTTCTCGAGAAAAAAAAAAGTAGATAGATACATAGAGACATAGATAGATAGATCGTTGACACACCACACAGGAATAAAACTGTTATTAATTACAAAGGTAATTTGACGACTTTTCCTTAGGAATTGGTCATCTTTGATTGGCGATATCTCAGCCAATTTTCAACCGATTTTGATGAGTGAGGGCTTGTTTGAAAGCTGCTGCGACGTTTAAATAATTTGGAGGGGAAGGGAGGCGAGGGGAAAAAACTCAAAACTTCGCCTATACGTGGTGTCTTGTCCCAAAGGTTTTTGTATGGAGGTTTTTGGGTTTGTGGACGTTTTTTTGGGGTGTGGGGACTGCGTCACGCTCTCCGCTACCGCTCCGAGCATGATTTAAAAAGCATGTATTGAACCGATAGCTATTTAATAACATTTATAAGTAAAATAAGAATTGAACGCTATTATAAATGATCGCTATAGATTGCTTTCGCGCAGTGTTTCTCCTTAAAAATTATTAATCTAGTAATATCAGTAATATAAAAGAGAAGGCATTAATCGCTGACATGACATTTGTCGTTCTCCTGTGTTTGTTTTCTCTTTTTCGCTCATGCAATAAAGCATCATATTGCCATTTGAGGGGAAATCTCGGCAAACCTCGATTGTTCCCCTCAAATGGCAATAAAATACTAAAAGTGAATGCTACCTCCGTTTCCATATTTTATAGCGGTTAATTCTTTATTTTTAGCGATCAATTCTTCATTTTTTGCGGTCATTTTAAAATTATCGGTTGAAATTCTTCCCATTTAAAATACTTAAAAAGTACAAGCATTTCCTCGTATACCATAAATTTCGCACATGCGTATAATAAAGGGAGATACTATTCGCACGCAGTGCGAATAAAATTTCTTAGATACTATTCGCAGGCGCCTGCAAATAAAATTTCTTGGACACTATTCGTAGGCGCCTGCGAATAAAATTTCTTGGATACTATTCGCAGGCGCCTGCGAATAAAATTCCTTGGATACTATTCGCAAGCGACCGATATTAAAAAAAAAATAACAAAAATTCTAGACTTCTTTATGTTTTAAATGCAAATCAACAATATAATCAACAGCAAGAGCAAACAAAGTGATCCTTAGATGCTGGATCCTTTACGAAATTAAAGTTGAACCAATCTACGCAGATCCAACATTAAACTTGGTACACGCTTAATACTAAATTACATTTCGAACAAATCCACGGGTGACCCTTTAGCATAACGTAATGCCAGACTCTGCTATCTGCATATTTGGTCAATACATCCAAAACCACCCCTTCATTCCGCAGCCTTTGGAAAACATTTTAATTCGAAAAAAAATTTTATAGTGATTTGAACCGTTCCGTTAAATTTTTTGTTTGTTAACCAGCTAATTATAGCGAATGCTTGTTCACCTTCTGTTTTGTCTTCGAACTTAATGTAGTAACGTTCTTCATTGATTTTTTTGTTGATTTAGTTGAAGTGGAACGCTTCTTCCGATTAGTTCCTATAGAAATCATTTGAGAACCTTTTGGTCGTCCTACAGCATTTCTTTTTGCAGGAGCACTGATGTTTTCGATGCCCGTTAGAATTCCAAATTTTTGGCTTTTCTTGAAAACAGAAAGTTCGACGGCACTGTGTTTCGGTGAATCCACTTCGATGGGTTTTTGTTCTGTTTACTGGGTTTCGTTACTTTCTTCACTGCCTGCGTTTAATGTCACGAGGCTTTCATTCGGAATTACTGAAGTACTTGCTTACAGGTCCAACGGAGCTTCCAACACTCGTCCGATTTCGTTCCATTCTTCTTCTGGGAGACTATCGACGACTGATTCATCAGCATAATTATTTTGATTGCGACGGAAATTTGTTATTTCGTTGTTCAGTCGCTGCAGCTTAGCCATGAAGCGTGTGTGTTCGTTGCGAGGCAAAATCGCCCCAGGAATTCGAATTTTGTTTATGTGACGTACTTTTGTTATATTGATCGACTCGGCTTACATTGCCATTTCCTATGAGTTTATGCAACCCAGCTGTAACAAGGATTGCATTGCTCGCGGATTCGTATTCTCTTTTAGCAATTAGGACACTTTCCAAGTCGTCGAATTGCTTATTCAATTAAATTGAATCCAATTCATATTTTATTGAAGGCAATCTTATACCCAAGACCAGGCATCCCGAATAACGTTCAATATCTGAAATGAATTTGGTTACTCACAAATTCAAACGAGTTCGGTTATTTGGCTATTTTCTAAAAATTTGAACTCGAATCTGATGGTATTGTTAACGAATTTTATTAAATTTCTCATTGAAGATAATAATCATGATTTGTTCCAAAGTATCTTCACCCAATACTGTAGTCGTTTAGTACAAACTTCAAAACGCTCGCAGGTACACCGAGAACGATGACGCCAGTTTATGCAAGATCGGATCTGAAAATCTTTTGTCATACCAATATTTCAACACATATGTGTATAAACTGGCGTGCATCGTTCTCGGTGTATCTGCGAGCCAGAACAGTGTAGAACGCTGTTTTTCCGTTTTGAAGTTTGTACTAAACGACTACAGATCCAGATTGGGCGACAAACTTTGGAACAAATCATGATTATAATGTTAAATGATAAATTTAATAAAATTTGTTACGAATACCATCAGATTCGAGTTCAAATTTGTTGAAAATAGCCAAATAATTTGAATTTGTGAATAACGTTATTCGAGTAACCGAACTCAATTCGGTTATTGGATTAATGTTATTCGAGTAACCGAATTCATTTCGGTTATAACGTTATGGATGCCTCCCCAAGACATATCCAAATACTCACTTTTCGTAAGATTGTGAATAGTATCCAAGAAATTTTATTCGCACTGCGTGCGAATAGTACCGGGCTATAATAAACTATGAATTTCTGTACAGTTAAATTGTATAGTATTTCTTCGATTTATTCTTTACCGCTGGCGAATAATATTTCTTAGGTTTTATTTGCCGGCGCGGGCGGATACTGTTTCTTAAGCTTGATTTGCCCGTGTGTTCAAATACCAGAACGAAAAAAAGTTAAAATTATTAATGAAATACCGATAATACAAAATTAACAGGTGGGCACATAAAGTGACGTTTTGACGGTGGATCTACACATTTTAATTTGGAATAGACGCTTTTAGGGCGACTCAATTTAAAACTTTTATGCGTTTAATACGTAAGCGACGCATTTGTGAATGCGATAGCGTATTTCGTTGATGGCATCATTAATAAGTATTTACGCAACAACTCTCTCATCACATGATTTTTTCTCGATTCTCTCCAAACTGTATGATTCTCATTAAAATTATTTGTTACTGTGGGGTTGGCTCTTTTGTTTGCGTAAATTTCAAATAGAAAAATTTTAAATCGTGCTAAAAAGCGTCTATTAATCCGAACAAGTAGTTCGTTGAACTTGATTGTTCTTAAAGTTTTGTATGGTTTTGGTTTGTGATTGAATAGATTGAATAGTTATATTGTTGTTGTATTGCAGGGCCTTACTGGCTCAAAAAAGCCTTTCGGGGAAAAATTCAAAAGGCCCACCTATTCGGGCGACTACTTCAAGTTAGGCCCATACGTACGTATCAATACCTGACACACTAGTTTTTCCTGCTATCAAGAAAAGTCATAAAATAAATTTCCAGTTCTATAAGAGTGTAACTCTATGATCAAGGTTGTATTCGCTAATTTTCTCGCTAATTGAATTTTAATATATTATATGACTAGCTTGGTTACCCGGGCTTTGCCCGGGATATGGTTTCACTAATTTATGAAAATTGGTTACCAGTAAACATGTTTCTGATTTCAAACCTTTACGTCTACGAACTGATTGCTAAAAGTTTCTAGGAAATCAGTATTTATATAAAATACATTAGTATCCCACTTTGAGCTATTACCTGGCAAAAAGTTGAAAATTTGCTTCGTATCATGCGCACATGCGTATCGTTTGACCCACGTCAACTACATAGACAATCACAATTTGCGTGGTGTACTTTTTACCCACAAAGAAACACTTTTCTCATATAACTCCGACCCGTCCGATCGGCAGATTTTGCTTGTCTTTGAAAGTCAAATCGCATAAAAAAACCCCATCAAAATCGTGACTTTGCGATTGAAGTGGATAATAAAACAGATGAAAAAAGTAATTTTTGAAAGTACAGACATTTTGGCTTTTTCCTTAAGTGAAGTTTTTTTTTGTGCAAGGCGAAAAAAAATGAAATGGCGATACTCAAAGTACCAAAAATACCAAAACCTGCGCAAAAGAGTCCTCTACCATCTATCAAAAATAATTTTTCTTAGTCTTAGTTGATTTCTGGGACCCATAGTTTTATGAGAAATTGAGTTCCCCTTGACGTCTACTGCAGCAAATCAAAAATTAAATTTTTGACCTCAACCAACTCTGACATAGACCCGGAGATTAAAGGTTAACGGGCGGACCTTTTCGTGGTGCCCGTGCTCCAACCAAGACTCCAATGGGTAAAAATGTTCCATTGGACATCATCTTAAACACTTCAATAATTGATTTTTCGGCCATCGGTTGATCCTAGGTTAGACCTGGACGATTGCCAAAAATATTTGACCCGTAGTCCTTTACAAACCTTCAAAAATAATTTGCTGGTCCTTAGATGACGTCTGGGACAGTTGAATAGACAAAAATGTTTCCTCGACATCCTTTACAATTATTCTAAAAATATTTTTTTATACTTGAATAACTCTAGGATCACACTGGAAAACATAGTTACATTGGTAAAAATGCTCCCCTCGACTTCCTCTATAACAATCCAAAAATTAATTTTTTTGTCGTTGGCTGACGATAGCGTCGACCTGGAAGCCTAGAGGCCTGGGAATCACTGGGAATCAATAGGCAAAAGTGTTTCGCCCTACGTCCTCTACAACACTTCAAAAATTAATTATTTGGCCATCGGTCAACCGTTGCACCGACCTTGGGTCTCGGTTGAGCTGAGTGACTTATTGTACAGAGAGGCGTTCCAAGGTGCAGTGAGGTGCACCAAGGTGCAGTGAGGTGCTGTGAGGTGCACCAAGGTGCTGTGAGGTCCACCAAGGTGCGGTGAGGTGCAGCAAGGTGCGGTGAGGTGCAGTGTATTTTGGGTTTTATATTATAGATTTTTCTTCTACAGAGCAATCTAGGCAACTATATGAAACTTTTTTGTGAAAAAACCGTGATTCCCAAATCATTCGTTGATTAGATATGTTAATGAAAATGCAGAAAATCGCATTCCGCTAATATTTTCGCTAACTTGAGCAACTTGATTGAAAAAATAACTTCATTCAACATTTTCGAAGGAAAACTTGAGAGCTTTGCTATTACGGGGTCGAATTTGGGCAAAATCGGTCGAAAGCTTTCGAAGTTACGATCGAAAAAGTGATCAAAAACGTGGTTTTTGAAGATCGGCGAAACTTTTTGACTCATATGTCGGTGAAATTAGCACGGAAACCGCTCTCCAAGGTTTTCAATGAAAAATATGGAGTTTCAAAAATCATAAAAAAAAATGGTGAAAATCGGTTTAGTGATTCGGGCTGTAGGGTTGTTACTGCTGGCCCAACTCACGCTCCTACACTTCTTGACGCTACATGAAACTTGTTAGTTTTTCATGCATATTCCTCAAATTGTGAAATTTTCTGTGCAATGTTGTAGACAAAAAAAAGTCAAACTTTTTTCCCCATTAAAGTATGGGAACGATGCTTCTCTTTAGGACTTTAGGTCGACCTTTTTTTTAAATTTTGTTCACAGTTGCTTCGGACGGGTTTGTCAATATTGCCCCTTTGCCAATTTCCAATACAATTTAATGTCGACGTAATTTAGATTTAGTTCGAGTCTTTTCGTAACATCTGCTCTCTTTGCCACATCTATTCTGATGATTGCGGGTCAATTGCATATGTTTTTCAATATATGGCACAAACGTTACGTTCCTAAGCGAGGGGTGGCGCACTTCATTTATTCCATTTATTCCCAAAATTTTTTTGTTGTTTTTGCGAAATATCTGAACCAAACACATCACAAGTTAGACAAATAAGGTTTGCACAAATTGTAAACCATTTAGACCATCTTGAGATTAAATTTTATTTTTTTGGGAATAAATGGAATAAATTTATTTATTCGATTTATTCCATTTTTCAACCAAAATTCTTTTAAGTATTCAAAAGTGGGTTTTTTTTCACTTTTTGACACATTAGTATGGTTTGTTGTGTGCGTTGCCATCAAAATCAAGTCTATTTGAGGTTTTGACGAATTTGAAAAAATTATCATTTATTCCAATATTTATTCCATTTATTCCCATTTATTCACATTTACTCCCATTTATTCCATGAACCACAGAAGTGCGTCACCCCTCGTTCCTAAGCCTACCCAAGATTAATAAAGTGGGTATTGAGGTGTTTGGTGCCCTTGACGAACCGTACCCAGAAGAATGACGCGACCCATTCACAATGAATTCTGTGTACAAAATATATGAGTCTAACTTCAGGCGGAGATATAATTGACACCTGATGAAATCTTACTTCTTTGAATTTATTATAAACTTAAGCGCGATAACGCGAAATCATCGTGCAGGGACATGATACCAGGGCTTGAGACGATTTATGTCCCATTTGAATTGTTCGACTGTGGAGAGTGCATCTTAATTTCGAAGCAAGTGGCTATGAAGTAGATGCGTGTCATAGGGTGAGAAAGTTTTTTTACAATAACTCGAGTAAGACCCAGTGGAAACAAATGATATTCGACAAAGTAAAATATTTTTTGAGAATAACTATAGATTCCTTGTCTGATATCACCAATAATTCTTCTTTATCCTTCGGAAAGCCATAAGAACGAAATTTGCAAAAGCTGTTGTTTTCTCTCGTGATTTCTGATGATATTCTCTTTGTAATCGAGAGAATTGATTGAACCACTCTATGATTTCTTCAGTTGAAGGATCTGACCCACCCAAAAGGTGACACCTAGTTTTTATAATTGACCAATGGTTGAGATTACTTTATAGCTTTGATAAAAAAGAGTTCCACATAACACTCTACTCAATATTTTATGGAAAAAAATTGAAATTATTTTAATTGAAAAATATGAAAAAACTGAGAAAAATCGAAATTATTTCAAATGGACAATATTATAAAACTGTCTACCTTCAATTAGATTTGAAATGAATTTCGCTGTGTTCTTAACTAAATTAACGTGTTCGTGTAGTGTGAAGCTCACAATATAACTGATCTTTTTTATCACTCGAACATTAATTTAGATCTTGAATTTTACCGACAAAAAATCTTGTTATATTTGCCTAAATTCATTGTACAACAAATAATACGGTTAATTCCGTGACGAAAACATTTGAGAATTAAGTCAAAATACGGTCACTAAAACAACAAGTAAAAATGTTGTGGCTTTAAAACAAATAAAGAATCGGTTTTGTTTGAATTAACTGTTTTCTATGTCATTTTCAGTTCTTAATACATCTATGGCAATACGAGTATTGTTCGTTTACTCCTTTTAAATAAGAAGAAATTATTTCGTAAAATAAATGTATCAATCAATGTCACGGTGGGAATAGGACTCCAGTTCGAAGAAAGGTTAAAATGTTAGTTACACTCTACAGTTCTTGTCCATTTCTGTTTGTATTCTTCGACGCGTTAACCAATTATACCTTATCGTTTACCATTGCCTTCAGACACGTCCGAATTTGCATCCAAAATTTGGGGGGACAAAATGACTATGAAATAAAAAGATGCATGTCCATCTGTCTCTCAAATAGAAAAAGAATTTATTGTTTGTGTGCTGATTTTACGCATACTTAGTGAAAAGTTCAAAATTGAACCGCGCTAGAAGCGCCTATTTAATGTGGACGTAAGAGTTAAGGCAATAATATTTTACTTAAATACGTTCAAGTCTTTTCGTAGTATCAACTCTCTTTGTCACATCTATTTTGATACGTACGGGTCCCTTCATATGTTTTCAACTTAATTTTGAAAATAAAGAAATATTCACATACAGACTGAAACATGAGCTAACTAAACTCAGCGCCAGACTCTCCCAGCGCCATGTACTCGGTACACAATTCTATTGTAAGTACATAGGTTAATCCCCCACTGGAAATACGGGATACGGTGCAGTTTTCCTGTTAATCAATTATAGTTTTTCAATATGGCTGATACAACCGCAAATTGTGATTTTTTATTGCCACTTAAAATTGACATGGTCAATCATTCATTTACAAATTTATTTTGTCTCTTCTCGGAGAAAATTTTGAAGCCGCTTCGTGCTCGTCATTGTGTTTTATCTTCGAAAGCAAAAGCCGGCTAACGTGAATGGTTTCCTCACCAAACTGTGAATACTGTTGTTGTTGTTGTTTTCAACCCAATACGTTTTCGGTGAATTCCCCAAAAGAAGTCCGTTTTCAATTCGAAACAATTTGATCGAAATAATAGATCGTATCAGTTGTTTTACCTTGGGGGTGGCGCTATCTTAGTTTAGGTGATGAATGGGTTATCTCAGTGGTTACGTATTGGCTTCCCACCAAGAGTACCCTGGTTCAAACCCCGGTGAGCACAAATTCTGTAAAGTAACGTTCCTAAGCTCACCCGTCACCCAAGCCTCATAAATGGGTAGTTGGGGTAGCAATATCGCAACGATTTGTACACAAGGAAGTATGACTTCACCCATATTCGATGCACTGTGTACGAAACAAGCAGATTATTATCCAGCTGCTACATTAAGGTGTGTGTAAACGTCAAAAAATAATGACAAATTCCATACCGTTAGGGTTTGTGATTCAATTCTGTTCGATGCTCGCTTAGATGTTGCCAGATGTACATACTAGCGCACGACAAAATCGTAAAAGAAATAGTCCTTCAATCGAAGGCGTGGTTCGGAATACACGTTAAGCATGTGGTCCCTAGCGTGGTTAATCCACACTGGCTTGCAGTTACTCAGTGTAACACCCCGGCAGTCGAACCAGACAATTAACAGTGCCATTGGGATTAATATTATCGCCATGACAGTATATTTGTCATCGAAACTCAAGGAGGAGTCACAATATATTCATCTGAAAACTAACAAACTAACAAGCTTGAAAATTCTCTTAAATCGAGTTCTTTTTCAACGGTTGACGTTTTTTCCCAAATGCCTCAGAGCTACAGACGAGTAATTATTGCATTAATAATAGGGCAATGCACTTGAAAAATGTGCATTTACTACGAAAAATCGTTTTTACAAATTAAAATGATTAATTTAATGTTTCAACTCGAAGTTGATTGATTACACCAATTTCATGGATGGCTTCTGTATGAAAAAAGTGGGTTCGACAAATGAAAGCAAAAAGAAACATAAAAAATAATAATCGAAAGAGTTAGACGACGAACCCAATAAATAATGAACAAATTTTAATTGTGTCGAATTGTTCATTAGAATAAAGAGATGTAAGCCGTTGTTTGGTGCATTTATCACATCATAAATTACCTGTTAAACTGACTCATTACTGTCAAATTCAAATTTAATTGAACATAATTGCCATAATTTTTTCTTCTCTTCTAATGTATCTCATCACGCACATTAAAATCGTATAAAATTTGTTTAATGCAGAAATAATTATTGTTTATGGTATTTATGATGTGTTAAATTCCCATGAAACCGTAAAAAATAAATTCATCCACTTGTAAATATTGATTTTGTTAGAAAATATTTAGTGATGAGAAGCAAATTCGATGCGCATCGCAACAATCTCTCTCTGATTTCAAGACTCCTGCAAACGGTGCGCTCCACTTTTCGAATAATTTATTTAATTTATTCTTATATTTAGTTTAATGAACAGAAAATGCCATAATAATAATAATAAATAAGTGACATTTTCTAAAATAAAAAAAACTGTGAACGCGTGGTAGCAATAGGCCCGTGACGCAAGTCTTATACGCTAAAAATTTTCAGGTATTTTTTTTCGCAGACTAAGGAGTATAGACAGGAACTTTTTGACTTCCCCCTTGCGTCGAAAAAAAGAGCCCACATTAAACAAATTGAGCGCTGAGAAAGCATTCGCTGAGTGAACATTAATTTTGTGTACACTCACCCAGCATACTCCGCGTGAAGTCTGCTTACGTGTAACCCATTGGTCCTGAAAAGGTGCTTACTGAGATGGGGGTTAGTCACTACCGAAGTATTTGACGACTTAGTGACACCTGACGTGACTTGGAATGCGCGCGATTCCCACTATACATGATAACATATACATTACGGCTTTGCCTCGATTTAGTGGTTAACACGTCTGCTTGCTACTATGAGATCGAGTTGCCAGTGCGTTGGTTCGAAACCCAACCGCAAACGGATTTGTTCCGATTGTTGGATTTGTAAACAAAACAAATCTGATTAAATCGGTTCAATTCATGTGAAGTTGAGTGTACCGCCATCGTATGGCTTACCGGTGAAAGACATTGTTGTGAGGTGCCGGTATTCTACTCCTACTAATTTCACTCCTAGTACATCTCAAAGATGGCACTGGGTTTGTCGTACAGCTTACTACTGGCACAGTAACAGTAAAAATTTTTCGGTAATGGAAGAATCTCAAAAAGTAGAACCGCGAAAGTAGCGAAACTAGTAAATAAAGATCTAGCCCCTTACTCTTCATGGGTTTTAAGGCAGATTATTATTATTACATGAGATTTTTAATTTTTTAATTTAATTAAATTTAATTTATTTATTTATCAACGGCTTGTACATGCTTACTGATAATTATGACACAGAAATGAGAGGATTAATCCAATCATGACAAAACTCAAGGCTCAATGGAACCAAGTCATAAATAAGTAAGAAGAAAAATTTCAAACGAAAAAAAGTAAAAACAAGTTAAAATAAACAGAAAAGAAAAAAGAGAGAGACGAAAAGAAAACTATATATGAAACATGAGATACAAATATATGAATAACCGCTTAACCGCTTCCATAAAGTACAAACGAAATATTATCTGCCACTTGCATGGAACGAACATTGCCGCGAAATATATTCCTAGACACTGAGCCGCTGTAAAATTGCGCAAAGTGGTTGAATATCATACACAAGTGGTTGAGGGGTTCGTGCATTCCATAATCGGCTCGGTGGTGGTTGATATGTAGAAATTCGCTGCTACGAAGCACACGATTGGGACGTTGAATTTTTACGTGTGAACGCAGTTCTGGTGCATCGATGCGTTCAGATAATACGTCATAAATGAAAAACGCACTCATGTTAATCTTCCTCCTTGCCAATGTTTCAATCCCGAATTTTTTCACAGCGAGCTCTATATGGTGGCAACCTGAAGTTCTGATCACGTTTAACTGTGTGCCCCAGTGCATAGATTACGAATTTCTTTTGTATGGACTCAATGTCGGCTATTTTTGTGGCACTGTGCGGTTGCCAAACCTGAAAGGCATACTCGAGGTGTGACCTTACATGCGCACAGTAAATACTCTTGAGAGCTTTAACGGAACGAAAATCGTGACATATTCTTTGATGAATTCGAGCAATGCATAGGCTTTCCCAATTACGTACTCTATGTGAGAGACGAAATTCAAGCTCCTGTCCAGTAACACTCCCAAGTCTCGAATCTCAAATACTCTGGTCAGATCACTTCCTTCGATGTTGTAGTTGTAATGGATTGGATGCTTGTTGCGGTGGAACGAAATAGGATGGCATTTGTTCATATTGACCTCAAGGCCATTACGTTTGAACCACATAGCGATTTCGTCCAAGTCACGTTGAATTGCTGAGCAGTCCAGCACTGTTCGCACTTTCTTGAAAATTTTCAAATCGTCCGCATATAGTAGACACCGTGAATGTTTTATCACCTTCGTCACGTCATCGAAGAATAAGACAAAAAGGAGGGGTCCGATGCCAGAGGTAACATCGAAAGTTCTTGATGCCTGTCGACCGATCTTCACATATTGCGCTCTACCAGTGAGATAAGAATCAATCCATTCCCACATTCCTGAGTGGATTCCCATTTTACGAAGTTTCGGGATTAACAAGCCACGTTGAATTCTGTCGAACGCTTTTTGTATGTCTGTGTACACCGCATCCAGTTGATAGCCCTCTTCCATAGTGATAATAACTTTTCTTGTAAATTCCAAAAGGTTTGTAACAATTGACCGTCCTTTCTTAAATCCGTGTTGATTTACCGAGATTTTGCTTTTGAATTGATCTGAAAGGAATTTACAAACGATAGATTCGAACAGCTTACCAAATGTTGGCAGAATAGCGATTCCTCTGTAATTTTCGATATCGTTTCGTGATCCTTTTTTGTGTATTGTTGTTAAGTATGACAACTTCCATTTGTTCGGATATACATTAGAGTTCAGAGACATACTTATTTATTTATTTATTTATTTAGGGTTAATATACAGATTTCTCCAATAACATACTAACTCAAAATTACTTAAATAAATTGCTCATCTCTGCTGTAAATTAAGGCAGAGTAATAGGAAAACTAGAAAAAAGAAAAAGCTAAGTTATCAGTTGTTGTAGTTCAAAAGAAGGAAAATTAAATTCAAAATAATAATAATAATAATAATAATAATACAAAAAAAAATATTCATTCTAATCAATAATAATTAATAATTTTACTATTAAGAAAAGCAAATAAAAGCAGGGATCAAGGATGGTGTAAGATTTGATTAAGAAGAAAAAATCGAAGTGAAAGGTTTATTGATAGATCATAACGAAGCACCGCTTCACCAAATTAGCAAGAAAAAGCTGTGTCTGTGCGATGTCGAATTTGCAATAACAGTAATGAAATGTCAAACGCTAAAGGGCGAAAAACCAGGCATCAGTATACTAAGAACTGCGATGATCCAGGCACAATGGGAGAAGCTGAAATGATACTCTTAAACATGCCAATATATATGTCACTTCGGACAGTAATGCCCTTAAAAATATGGTCATGGTTTCTAGGGAGCCTGACAGACGGCGCTTTGAGCTGTAAATGATATGGAGAGGTGCGGTTAATGTGTTTGAGCAATTTTTAAGTACCAGTGGGGGAATGTTGTCTGGGCCAGCACCTTTCGACGTGTCAATGTTCTGAAGCTCTTCCTAAATCAATTCACGTGTTAGAGGCATAGAACTAATATCAACGAGTCTATCAACTGCCTCAGCGGATGTCTCAGCGTTGCCGTTGATAATCATAATCATTGATAATCATTGGTGTAGACTGACTGGAAGAAATCGGCAAACATGTTTACTATCACTTCTCTCTTAGATTCTTTTTTGTCGCCTAATTTCATATGGGATGGAAAGCCGTCTCACTTCATTTTATTGTTGACGTACGACCAGAATTTGGATGGGTCATTTGTGAAATTATTTTCAATTTCAACCTTATACGATTGATAAGCATTTTTCTGAGCAGCTTGCAATTCATTTCGTAACGAGCAGAACTTAAGGTAATCAGAGGTTTCATGGGTAGCCTTATAGCGACGATGTGCATTTGATTGTCGATTCTTAAGATGAATAATCCGTTTCGTGAACCATGGCGGATGATCGTTTGTTTTAGCTCTTTTCAAAGGAATGAATTTGTTGAAGCCGTCAATCATGATATCGTAAAATTTGTCTACAGCAGTATTCACGTCACTGCTATCAGTTGCTAAAGTACTGGCCCAATCAGTCGATTGAAAAAATAAATTGAGTTCTGTGTAGTTAGCTTTACGGAAATTGAATTCTACGTGAGTGCGTGGCTCAGTATTTTTAGAATTTCTCATAAGTTCGCTCACTCGAAGTGGTATTGTTATGTTCATCGGATCATGGAAAAAATCGACTCTACTCATTGGATCAGCCTTAGAAATCGTTATACTGTCTGTTTCGTTCGAAAATACGAGGTCGAGTATGCGGCCTTGGAAATTACGAATATCGTTCAGCTGATGTAGACCGTGATTCATAAAAGTGTGCAATAGTTAAGCTTTTATGCTACAACCTGATCCACTCGGAAGCAATGCATTCCCCATATTTGGGTTTGTAACGAAATCAACATTATTGTCAGTGTTGTCGATCGTCCAATTGACATGACCTAGATTAAAGTCGCCCATAAAACATAGAATATCGGAGGGACTGTACCCTATCTCGTCAAATATTTTCTCAAGTGCCAGAACATAATCAAGGTAAATATTGGCCTTAGATCCGGAAGGAATGTAGATGGAGCATAAAAATAGTCTAACATAGTCGATCGTCAGCTTCACCAGAATCAACTCCACATTATCAGTTAAAGGGACAACTATACGTTCGGCATTGATGTTGCTTCTTACAGCGATCAGCACGCCGCCACCAGAAGAAAGGTCGCTGTTTTTATAGGAACGATCGCATCTGAAAACATCAAAAAGTTTGCTGTCGAACAGCTCACTGTCGAAGACACCTGGAGTGAGGTTGGTTTCACATAAAGCAATGACATGACGTCATATTCGCAGGTTGTGGCGGATAAGAATAATTCACTGGTTTTCGTTCGCAGTCCACGTACATTTTGGTAGTAGATTGAAATATCGTCCTTTTTGCCTGTCATGTTGTAACTACGTTTGTCATATGATGTGTATCAGCATAGATGTCGCAAACAGAATAGATGTGGCAAATCGAACAGATTTTTCGAATAGGTGCGAACTTATAAGAATTGCAAATTTTTGCAAAGTTTTTAAAACTATCAGAATTTCAACGACCTACAGAAATTACATGTCGAAAACCCTACCGAAGTACGGCAATTGTAGAAGTGGATATATTCCGTAAAGGGTTCCTTAAAACCCTGAAACACGTGTTCTCTCAAATTTGATTCTCTACTGCTTTCTCTGCGACAATAAGTCTCCCATCCATAGTTGAGCAAATATAGACTAAAAATCTGCTTTAATATATGGCCAAGAAACTCAATTTCGTACATTGCATTGGTCCCAGTGTCCAGACCACTGACCCGATTTCCACAATATAAATTTTCCCAGTTTTGTGGAATTAAATGCTTTCATTTGACACAAAAATGAACAAATTTCCATGCCATACTTGCTGAGATATTTGCTAAAAATTTCACCGACCCTGAAGAAGTCTACTGTTAGTAGACGAAAGCTCGGATAAAAATAAAAATAATTTAAAATAACCACGTATCCAATTATTTCAAAAATGAACCATGTTTTTTGTCACTTTCATAAATAAATTTTGTGTTGTTGCGATCGTGGGGGTTTTAACTGTGCGTGATCCTGTTTGTGTTGTGTACTTTTTCGATTAAACCGTTTGAAAATAATTTGAATTTTGTGGCGACTGAAAAAATAAAAGTTATTAATGTGTTATAGTTGTGATATTGCTGTATTGTGGAAACGTGTTGTAACCATTACCAATTTGTGACCCATATCGAAGTGTCTGACATTGACCTTGTGAAATTAATCTGCTGTTGTTGTTAATGAAAAATTGTGATAAATGAAACCCCTGTGTTTCGATGAAATTGAAAACAATTTAAATAAATTTTAGTCTGTAGGGGCGATAAGTGTGTCCCCAACGTGAATACAATTTTTGTCAGTGAAGTATTGTGTGTTGTCAGCAAAGGAAAAATTTTGATCATGGGCGCGCGGTAGCGATGCGCCCGTGACGCAAGTCTCCATACGAACAAAAAATTCGGAAATTTTTTCGTAGACTTCGGAACCATATAAGTGTTGAAATTCGACGATTCGAGCAGCGAAATAAAACAACATGTTTCCTCCATGAAGTCACAAAAAGAAGTAGTTTATTGAACACAACACAAATGACAAGATGTACGGCCCTCTAGGAAAGCCGTCACTAATACACATAAGCCATGTACAAAGTACAAATGAACTATTTTCAACACACTCCCTGAATGAGTACTTTGTACACTTTAATCGATAAACAAATTACAAACTGAAGAAACCTTAACAAAAAGATTAAAAGAGCTTTGAACAAAAATTAGACCACCTAGCAATTTTCGCGCCAATGAACCGTCAACTGTTTAGTTAAATTAAGCAATTGAAAACTTTAAAATTCCACCACAAATTCACTAAGACTTCATAAAACTTCTGTCGCCCAACTACGGCGAAACAGTAGAGCTGCATTTTGACGAACCAAATGACTAACGAGTTTGCATTTTAACGACCCAAATGACTAACGAGTTGCATTTTCACGAACCAAATGACTAACGAGTTTGCATTTTAACGAACCAAATGACTAACGAGGATAATTTTCTATCGATGGAAGATCTACAATCCTCTTGCGATACAAAAATCACCAACCATTGCACCCAACCAATTCACTGAGTGTTTCTTCCACTTATCGTTCACCATTAATACCACGTTTGACCATCCATGACAAAACCAATTCACTGAGTGCCAAATTCAACATAAATTTCCAGATTGTCAGATTGGAAGATCTACAATCCTCTTGTGATACAAAAATCACCAACCATTGCACCCAACCAATTCACTGAGTGTTTCTTCCACTTATCGTTCACCATTAATACAACGTTTGACCATCCATGACTCAACCAATTCACTGAGTGCCAAATTCAACATAAATTTCTAAATTGTCATAGTCAGTCCCAACCAATTCACTGGGACCGAAAACATTCGTTAAGCACCACCAAATGCAACCAATTTTGATTCAGCATTTGTACACAAATTATTTTGAACATTAAGCATTTAACACTTGATGATATCCACGACGGCGTACCAAAAATAAACGTTTAATTTCGGATGACAACTATTCACTGTTCCATTCATCGACTTGTTTCACAGAAATGATCCACGAATTTCTCAATAGATATTGATCATCCACGAATGAAAACTATGTTCAAAATTATTTGCGGCTTCTTGACTTCATTTTCAATTATTATTTCGTGTTTTCGTGCTGATAACGTGTTGAAATTCGACGATTCGAGCAGCGAAATAAAACAACATGTTTCCTCCATGAAATCACAAAAAGAAGTAGTTTATTGAACACAACACAAATGACAAGACGTACGGCCCTCTAGGAAAGCCGTCACTGATACATAAGCCATGTACAAAGTACAAATGAACTATTTTCAACACTAAGTTTTGACTTCCCCCCGGAAAATTTTTCCTGGATTCTACGGAAAATTCTAAGGCGAAGTGTCTTTCCACTCATTAAAATCGGTTCGGTGGATCCGTAGATACGACCTTTAGAAAATGATCATTTCCTATACAAAAAGTGCTGTTTCATAGAAGCCAATGTTAATGCAAACATCCTACGTTAGTTAGTGGATTAGTTCCAGGGCCATTTGTACGAAAAACCGTGAAAAACCACTTTTTTGGCTCGTGCTCGAAAACGGCTCGATAACTTTTCTTGAAATTTTGCAGGGACCTTCGGGTGGGCATTCTACGTCATATTCAATTCAATTCAATTCGTTTATTTAAAGTCTTACTAGTACAGTCGACTGTATAAATATAACAATAAATTACAATAATAGTAACATATAACAATAATAGTAGTAACAAGTAATAAGAATAGTAATAGAAATATTTAAAATAATTTAAGTTTAGAGTTAGGAAATAAAAGAAAATTTTTGAAGTAAGAATATCAACATCTACAACAGCAGTGGTGTCGTCATTCGTTTCCTTTTAACATAGTTTGGTTATTCTAGAAGTGTAGTCAAGAGTCCACCTGAAAGAGAGCGATTAGTTTGAGCTAGTCGACTAGAATAGTAAGTGTGCACAAGTCGTAGTGACTTGGATTTTACTTTCAAAGTCGTGAGACTCGATATGACTAACCATCTGGTTAGAGCAATTTTCAAGCTGCAAATAAATATTGGGTATATTAAATTTTATTCAACATAATTTCGGATAAATCAAAGCTTTAACCAGTCTCCGAAAACACTATCTGGTATTTTAAACAGTTCGGCACGAAATTGCTTATGCGGCAACGTTGGGTCAATGCTCCTTGCTGCTATGTTAAACATACAACAAGCATTGTTAAATGGGGAATTGTTGGCCTTTAATGAAGTGATAAAATTCGGACGCCGTAATAAGCGTGTGCCTTCATTCAGAAGTATCAGTGATCTTAGGTATGGCGAATGGTATTTACCCGTGATTATAGAATGAATAAATAGAATGATAGCGTTAAGACGACGTCTCGACGTTTTTAATTCTAGCTGTTCACATCTATCAATATTTTTTTTATTTTATTTATTTATTTCGTCAATGGTCTAGGTCCCCTGACTACTGACAATATTATAACATTGGCAATTTAAATAAATTTTAACTAAAATGATGTTTACATTGCGCTGTGTTGTTCTGTTCGTCTGTGTTGTTCAGTTTGACTGACATAATGAATGTGTGTGTCCCTGAATGATCCCTGAAAGAAAAATGATTAGCGATAGCCAGTCGACCAGACTAGCAGATATTTGTACAAGTCAAATAGACCTCGAGTTTGTTTTTCAAAGTCGTGAGACTCAATTTGGCTAATCATATTCTGATTAGAGTGAGAACCATTGGTTCACTGTAACCAATACAATCACGATAAGTCATTCGTCGACGGAAATACGATAACAAAATCAATAATTCAAAAATTCATCAGATTTCTTGCGTTTTATGAATTCCAGGGTGAAACCAGTTTTTTCCACGACACTTCTTCAATCGACGCTATTACGTTATTCCTGAGTAGATAATTGCTCAATTCTTCTTCGGTAACTGACGGATGTAAGTTGCGAACATAAGCAATACTTCGCGGACTATAATCCCTATGCGGTTTGATAGGTGAGACATGGTTTCTAGCGGACCCGATGGTTCAGTGGGAACTTCTCTAAAATCTTCGGAATTATACTTTGGCTCGGTCTGAGCAAGGCGTTAAAACGTATGACTCCGTTAAATGTCTGTTGTCGTCACCGAGAAGGAATAAAACCATTTGTTTTTGTACACTCTCTATTCGGTTTCTATGAATGAGGTAGTTTGGCGACCAGATTATAGACGCAAATTCTAGTATAGAGCGAACTAACATTTGGTAGATGATTTTTAATGTATACTTTGAGAAGTGTTGCGATTGCCGTTTTACGAATTTTGATGTTGAAACCGCGCGATTCACGATATATTCGTAGTGCGATTGGAATGTTACAGCTTCGTCGAAAATCACACCCAAATCCATTGTTTCTTTGACTCTATTAACAGATTCTCCGTTTATAGTGTAGTCGAAAACAATCGGGTTTCGCTTACGGGTGAAAGTGATTACTTTACACTTTTCTTTGTTGATTTGCAGTCGGTTTTCGTCACTCCATTTCACAAAACGATGAATTCCTTCTTGGAGGTTCAAAGCATCTTCTGTACTGTTTATAATTTTGCCAAGTTTTTTATCATCGGCAAAATTTAAAGCAATAATCTCATCCATTAAGGGATCCGAGTCATCAAAAAATACTATAAAAAGGAAGGGACCGTTTACTGAGCCTTGTCCCACACCGGACGCTACTCGTAGTTTTCTAGATTTAGCGTGGCCTATTTTTACATATTGCCATCGATCAGACAGATATGACTTGAACCAAAACAGTGTCTGGTTAGGTAGCGGATATTGGGCTAGTTTTCTTACTTGTTTTGAAGTATCAACATGATCGAACGCTTTCGAGACATCTGAATAGAACATGTCCAACTGAGAGTGATCGTCGAAAGCTTCATAGATGCGGGTGGTTTGCTCAAGAAGATTCGTCTCGATATTTCTGCTGGAAATGAATCCGTGTTGTGTAGTCTTAATACGAGGTTTGATTATAAACCTTAGTTGATCACGTATGATCATATCAAAGACTTTCGCTATGTTTGGCACGGTGTTAACTCCACGATAGTTTATCATGTTTTTTTTGCCCCTGATTCATATATTGGAGTGAGTTGTCCAATTTTAAATGCTTTGGGGTAATACATTTTCGAAATCGATGTAGAGAAAATCAGTCGTAGTGGGTCGGTAAGTTGTTCGGTACATTCGCGTAAAAAAATTGAAGCAACGCCATCAAAACCGCTACCTTTATTTAGATCCATTTTACTCAGAACTGATCTGATGTGATGATCGGTAATTACGAAATCTAGATAGTTTTCGTCAATTCTGTTTGTGATAAAAGAATCAAGATTTCTGTCTTCATCATGTTCCGTATACACATTTTCAAAATAATCTGCGAACAAATTGGCTTTCTCTTCGTCTGACTTTGCTATTTTGTCGTTGTAGAACATCACGTCCGGTAGACCGTTTGTCTTTCTTTTGCCATTTAGATGCTTCCAAAATTCTCATGTATTTCTGATCTATGTTTTTCGAAGTTAGATACAGACGTTAAGAATGTTTTATTATCAGCATTATCATTGGTTTGGCGAGCTTTGCATAGTTTTTTATATTCTTTATTCCTTTTGTTTTTTAATGAGGCGAGTTTTTTGTCGTGCCACGGTGGCCTATTGGACGATCTTATTCTTGATTTAGGAACGAAATTGTTGAATGTATCTCGTAAGATGTCATAAAATACATCTACCATTTTGTCAACGTCATCTTCGTGATTTTGTAGAATTTTTTGGAAATCAACTGTTGATAAATGTTCCCGTATATCGTCATAGTTTGCCTTTTTGAAAGAGTAAACTTCATGTATGTTGAGGTCATCATCTATTGCAGGAGATATATTTGGGGTAAAATCAATTACGCACATGAGTGGAACGTGACAGACATCACTTTTATGGGAAGGGATCATAAGAAAGTCAGCTTATAAGATTAAAAAAAAGGGGGGGGGAGGGGTACCGGCCTCGTTTGGGCGCCAGGGCTCCGGAAAATAGGCGGGGACTCAAAAAAAAACTTTTGATATGTTGTAGAGGAAGTTGAGGGGACCATTTTCGCCCATGGAAGTAGTAGCCGCCGCGCTTCGGTTTGGCGGCAGCGGCGGCTCAAAAAAAAAAACTTGATATGTTGTACAGAAAGTTGAGGGGATCATTCTCGCCAGTGGAAGTAGTAGACGCCGCGCTTCGGTTCGGCGGCGGCGGCGGCTCAAAAAAAATACTTTTGATATGTTGTAGAGAAAGTTGAGAGGATCATTTTCGCCCATGAAAGTAGTAGTCGCCGCGCTTCGGTTTGGCGCCGGCAGCAGCTCAAAGAAAAACTTTTGATATGTTGTAGAGGAGGTTGAGGGGATCATTTTCGCCAATGTAAGTACTTGCCGCCGCGCTTCGGTTCGGCGGCAACGGCGGCTAAAAATAATGCAAAACATTACAATCACAACGAAAACTCTTTTTGAAAGGGAAACGTGACGCAAGTCCTCGTCCTTTCTTCCAAAACAACTGATATCACAACAAAAACCCTTTTTAAAAGGAAAACGTGACGCAAGTCCTCGTCCCTTCTTCCAATACAACTGATATCAATTTGGGTGACGCTTACAGCTTCGGAACGCAAAAAATTCTTTGGAAATATTTTCACTTTTGATTAAAAAAATGCGTCACAAATGCCGAACCTCTCAACGTAATAATTTTTCTGTGCTGTCAGATTTCGCACGCCAAATTTGACTACCCATACTCCACACATCACGGAATAGAATTTATTAATGACTTTCCGCGGCTTTTAATTTTTTTCCCCGTTACGTCAAAAACGGCTGGGTTGGCTGTTTCGGTTGTCTTTATGAACTCTACACACCATCTCTTATCTAATCCTCTGTTCCATTAGCGTTCAAATGAGATATACCTTTATTTTCTACCAAATTTCGTTATAACATTATTATATCATAAATACCGAACAGAATACACCGTTTCGCAAAAACAGCAAATAATATTTTCGCACGTATAATAATTTGATGCATATAAATTACGTCTATATCATTTACATGGTTCACATAATGATCAAGTAGGAACCACTCACCAGTCGAGAATTAAGTTACTTTCATAGTTGTGAGAAAAAGTGGGTTGCAAGCATTATAGGTGAAAATGATCGGTCCGTTACACCTAAAGGCGATTTTAATTTCAATTTTTTAATATTTACGAGTACTACACTTTTCGAATGCAATTTTATTATCTTATCGGAAAACTTTTTCTTGCTACTTGACTAAGTGTTTCGACTATCGCAGTCTCTGATCAGTTGCTATAGAAACATTCAGTGATATGTCATATACAGTTTGAAAACTTGCTTATAACCGGAATATGCAAAACCTTCCTTGTCTTATTGCAGCGGACGGACGGACGGTAGCAGCTTTAATCAAAGTCTGCCAAAAATTAACGAATTTTCGGGATTTTCGTGATAAGGCTTCGACTGAGTAAACTTGTCCGATTTTCAAAATCTTTTTTTTTTCTGAAAAGCAATCAAAAAAGCGAGTTCAACTGGTCAAAAACTTGGTTTTTTGATGGTCGGTGAAACTTTTTCGCATATGTTTCTGCGAGAAAAGCACGAAAATTGCTTTTTTAAGGTTTTAAATGAAAAATATGAACATCGGAAACTAACCATAAATATTTGGTGAGAATGTGTTGAGTGGTTTGGGCTATAATGGTCCAACTCGAACTGAAGGGAATGTTTTTGTTGTTCTATTTGAAAAATGTTCACCTTGACATAGTAGTATTTAGGCAGTTCGCATGTGACTTTTTTTCGGTGCGAAACCTCTCAGGATCAATCGAATAGCTCTGTGATTTTTTGTCCCTGATAGCTTTAATATGACACCTGATATGAGAAATTTTGTTGAAAAGTCTAATTTTGTTAGCGTTCCCGTTAGTTTTGTAGGATTTGTTCTTATTTTTGTAGCTTATGTTCGAATTCAATAAGAAACATAAGCTACGTAGACATATAAGATGTAGGAAAACCCTAAATGCAGTAAAAGCAGAGATGTAACAAAAGTCTGCATATACTATAGCTATGAATTAAAAAACGAAGAATGTAGTGAAAGTTTATAACATTACTGATTACGTCTTAATTTAACTACATTAGAAATTGTCGGAAAATAAGTTTCAAAAATCCCGTCTGTAAGGAGAGACCACCGACCAATGCTTCCATGGGCAAAAATATTCCGTTCCATTTTCTCAACATCATAGCAAAAACAAAATTTTCGGGCTAGGGCCGACCTTAAGGCCGTCCTAGAGCCTTAAGTAGACAGACCATGCTTCCATGAATAAAAAAATTCCCTACAATGTCCACTAGAACATAGCTAGACGTTATGGGTAATTCCATGCAAAAAGTGGAAAATGCGTTACGTGCAAACGCTCTAACGGGTAAAATGTTTAGATATTAGAATTCCTTCGTTGAAGATTGAACATTTGTAGAAACTTCTTTCATATAACACAAGCCTCGTATGTGCTTTGTTTAGCAAGAAAACAACGTTTGCATATAACCTACCAATGGAATTGCCCTTATAATTAACGATACATTCAATAAAAACAAATAACTATCGTGTACGGTCGAGCAGTTCGCGTTAGGCTCTCTCCATCATATAGTCCAAACCGCTCACCCCATTTTCACCAAATTATTATACCTAGTTTTCGGTGTCCATATCTTCCATTTAAAACATCGGAAAGTAGTTTCCGTTCTTTTTTCGCAGAGACATAGGCGAAAAAGTTTCAACGACCATCATGAAAAATTAAACAATTTTTCGGCAATAACTTTGGAAGTTCTTGACCGACTTTGCTCATCTTTGAACTTGAACTCACTTTTTTGATTGCCTTTAAGGAAAAAAAAAAAAGATTTTGAAAATCGGACGATTTCTACTCGGTCTTATAGAAGTAACGAAAATTCGTTAATTTTTGGCAGACTTTGATTAAAGCTGCTACCGTCGTCCGCTGCAATAAGACTTTTCTAAGGAAGTTTTTGCATATTCTGGTAGTACATATAGCAAGCTTTCAAACTGTATATGACATATCGCTGAATGTTTCTATTGCAACTGATCAGAGACTTCCGAAAATCGCCTATTTTTCACCTATATCGGCTAATAACGGCCAATCAACAACTCCTACATACTCAAGTATACATATACTCAAAATTTGGCTAAAAATTTTTTGATTCGAATCAACTATGTTGGAGTTATAGTTAAAAAAACGATTTTCTGTACTTCCTGACACGATCTTATTCAATGAGCTCTATCTCCTGGACAATTTTTTTTTTACAAAACTGAAAAATTAATTTATTGAATGAATGACATTTATTTAGCAAAGCTATTAAAAAATACAATTTGTTTGGTAACACATGATAAAAATAACAAATGTTATAAGATGTTAAATTAATTTTGGTTTAAAGTTTGGTCACAAAAGTTTAACGAATCGAATGAGATATGACTTCACCAATTCTGCAGACCCTTGTTTCGAAGATTTGACGATATTACTCTTAAGTGTGGAGTTTGTATAACCAAGCCGAGTGTGGCATATTGGTATGTCATGCTCAACTTTCGCATGTGGTTAGGTAGAAAATGGATTTACAAGCATTTACTGCTGTTAAAAGTAATATGAGGATTGGATTTCCTTTGTGTTTTTGTACGACTAGGTTTCAGCAAAGGCCAAAATTCAGGATTCAGAATATCATTCCCACGTTTATGGAACTTGTTGCACAAACTACTATTTCGAAACGAATTAATTTTATGATATCAAAGGTGGTGAGTCATAAAAAACATATCCTTTTAAAATTTGTCAATTTGTCAATTTTGTCGTGTTTCGTGCCCTGTGTCGTTTATTATTGTCGTTAATCTCGTCAATTTAACGAACAAAGATTTCAATTAAATTTTATGATTGTATACAAAAGGCCTTTGATTCCATCATGGAAGTAAGTATTTTTACTT
>CM055404.1:1943101-1974031 GCA_029228625.1 Pseudolycoriella hygida | reverse complement strand
TTCCCTAAAACCAAGAAAAACGTGTTATCTAAAATTTTATTTTCTACAACTTTGTCCTTGGAAGCAACTTTCTAAGTCTCGTAGTTCTGGAGATCTGGGTCATCCTGCCTAATTATGGAAGTGGCCATATACCAGGATTGGAGCATATTTCCCCAAAACCCTGAAATACGTGTTCGCTTAAATTTAATTCTCTATAGCTTCGCCTTTGGAACCAACTTTCTAACTCTCATAGTTCTGGAGATCTGGGTCATCCTGCCCAATTATGGAAGTGGCCATATACCAGGATTGGACCATATTTCCCCAAAACCCTGAAACACGTGTTCGCTTAAATTTTAATTCTCTACCAACTTTGTCTTGAACAGTAAATCCTCCATATTGCATAGTTAAGGAAATATAGACGAAAAACTATTTTCGTATATGGCCAAGAATCTCAATTTCGTCCATTCCATTGGTCCCAGTGCCCATACCCCTGACCCGATTCCCATAAAATTTTTTTCCCAGTTTCGTGACATCAAATGCTTTCATTTGACACCAAAATGAGGAATTTCCGTGCTATACTGGCTGAGATATTTGCGAAAAAGTTTCACCGACCCTCGAAAAACCATGTTTTTGGTTACTTCCTCGACCATATCTCCGGAACCACTTGATCGATTTTGCTCACCTTCGAACTTGAATCATGGGAGGCATGTACCTTTCAGGGAAAAAAAAGATTATGCTGATCGGTTGAGCCGTTTGGAAAAAAAAGTGGAGACGGACGGACGGACGGACGGACATTTTTTTTATTGCTGATTCGTCATCTCTAGACGATAATAGATGCATCCCCCCCACTCCCACCTCGATCTACCCCATGTTATAATAAAATTGTTTGTAGTAAACGTATAGGACCTCTTGTACTTCGTACGGGTCCAAATATCGATTATCGATAATCGATATTTCTTTTTGATAATGATATTTTAATATCATTATTGAAATATCGATAATTATCGAAATATCAAGTGCTGAAAATGATCAAGTTTTTAAAAGCAACAGTTTCTTCCGCAAAAAAATTAGGTCTAACGTTTGAAAAATTTCCGTCTGTAAATTGTCCGCGAAAATTTTAGGTCTAACGGTTGAAAAACTTAAGTGTGACATGTTAAAAAAGCGTTTTTTCCACTTTTTTAATTTTCTGATATTTTGATATTTTGATAAATTTTGAATTTGATAAATTGAAGTTTGTCGCGCCGTCTCTGTTTTGCTTTGGCATCAGTTCTTTGGGGATTCGACGACCGCGATTGTTGATCGGATGTTAATTTTCAATTTTTTTGCTGATGACGTAGCTTCGCAGTGAACAAAAATTGTTTGAAGATTTCAATATTGGCATCGAATTCGGTTTCATCGAAAGATTCGCAGTTTTGAAAATTTTCGAAAGATTTTACAAACTTTTCACATTCAGAATCCAATGCTGATTTGTTGGTTCTGGTGTCATCCTTTGGCGTTGTTCCATTCAGTCTTCCTCTTATTCGACCGGCAGCTTCTTTCGCATGACCTCCGCACGTCGCAAGCCAGTGGAGGTGTTTCATTCATCACTTATTTTGAGATGCACAATAACTTTTGCATCAATTAAATAAAATACCAACTTTTATCCTATAATCGTGGTTTCTGGTAAAATCAAATTTTTCTTTGCAAATTCTGCTTTCAACAATGCCTGCAGAATGTTCAACGCTGCATCATCTGTAATCGATCCAACTTTACCATGCAACCAATTTCGTGCTGAATTACTACCTGACACACTTTTTGATTCCTTCTTAAAATTATGACTTAACATTTCCTTGACTATTTTTTGTTTTACTAAGTGTTCACTTTCTTTTATTGACGAACTTCTGTTATAATTTTTTAATAACTTTATAATTATTCATTTACTATTATTCAATACTTTTGACGAACTTTTGTGGTAAATTTTGTTTACCTTTGATATTCCTCTGTGATAACTTAATACCTTTTATACTTATGGCCCATTCTATGCAAACCGTGACGCCTGTAATGAAAGGAACGGAAATACTGCCTTAACCGTAGGAAATAGCGAAATCATACGTTCAGCAGAAAATTAGACATTACAGTTGTGAACAATTTTTTCATAGAACACAACATTTGGACTCTTGGGCGACTCAGGAGAAATTTTCGTTCCTTACATTACACACATTTGGAATGGCCCTTATGTTAACCTAAATGACTATTTACAACTATCTGTTAATATTAGTCCACTTGCATTAAGTCGACTTTAAATGGAAATAAATGAATGAATGAAATGAATGTTCACGTTTCCCTCAACTCCCCGAAAAATTTGAAATTTCTATCGCGCATTCAAATTTAGCGCAAAAAATTTATGATTTGGGAATAACTTAATTTGCTGGGTACGCTTGAAAGTGAAACTGTCATCTATTTCTTCAAAACTAGGTTAAAAAGGAATGAACCGGCTGTATGTATCTATCTATCTATGTATCTATCTATCTATCTATTAATAATTTTCGATCTCGAGAACTAGACAGCTGATCTCCTTAAATTTTCAGGGAACGTCAGTCTCGGCCTTATCTTAAGAAAATGGCTGCCAGCTGTCATAGCGGCACCATCTTGAATTTTCGTTTATGCTTTTTCGGTTTTCGAATTTTAACTCCGGAATGAAACTAATTAGAGAGATGGTTCCTTCTAGAAAGTTATAGAGTTTGGTCAGGAGAATTTTTTGGTATCATAAGAAAATGATTGTCATAGCGGCGCCATCTTGGATTTTCGTTTGTGGAGTGTTCCAAAGGTAGCCGAAGGTGACATGAAGTGTTACGAAGGTAGCCGAAGATGATACGAAGTGTTCCGAAGGTAGCCGAAGGTGACAGGAGGTGTTCCGGTGGCAGCCGAAGGTAACACGAAGTGTTCTGATGGCAGCTGAAGGTGACAGGAAGTGTTCCGAAGGTAGCCGAAAGTTACACGAAGTGTTCCGAAGGCAGCCGAAGGTGACATGAAGTGTTCCGAAGGTAGCCGAAGGTGACACAATGTGTTCCGAAGGTAGCCGAAGGTGACAGGGAGTGTTCAGAAGGCAGGCGAAGGTGCCACAAAGTATTCCGATGGTAGCCGAAGGTGTTGAAGAACAATTTTTTTGTTTTCTTTTCATATTCACTGCTTACTGTTTTTTTTTTTTTTTGAAGACTCGTACAACTGTTTTTCGATATTCTTGTATTTCCTGATTTTATGTTTTTCTAATTTTAGCTCTTCCTAATTTTTCAAAATTCCTGATTTTGGGGTAATGATTTTAGATTTCCTAATTTTATTTTTTCTTATCTATGTGTAATACCCCCCAAAACAGACGTCATATTCTGATCATCAAAATCAACACATTTTCATGTAAAAAAGATAAATACGTTAGGTAATTTTCTTTCATAATACATGAATACTGTTTCCGTGGAACAATAAGGTCTAGTGTTGGATCGTAGAGATTAGCATAACATATTCTTATGTATCAGACAACGGTAATTTTCGAAACATTTAAATACCAAAACTTGAATTGTTTGAAGCAGACGTCTGATAAAGCATGATATCAGCCCCCCTTGTCTGTTTTCGAAGACCCCCCCCCCCCCTGCCCCCCTAATAGCCGCCCCCACTTGTGGCCAGCACACGAGGTCTCGCCGTTTCAAATTAATTCTAAAATAAAACATCACATTAGAAACCACTCTATGCATTTCGTTGGTACTCTTTCGTTTGCTTATGTTTCGTTGGAGCAGAAAACTTTTCAAAATGTTTTCAGAAGTTTTGATTTTCGTACTCTTTTTCTTTGCAGAAATAAATCCAGCGACAACAATAAATAGCGAAATAGCAAAAAATCGACAAAGTAAAGCGATCTCAACAAATTGCCCTCGGTCTTGTCCCACAATCAGCACACCAAATGAACCAGTCTGCGGGTCAGATGGACTCATTTATGCGAATATTTGTGAAATGAAAAAGAAAACTTGCTCAAGAAATGGAGTCGTTGGTGTAACGGTAATTATTATAATATATATATATATATATATATATATATATATATATATATATATATATATATATATATATATACGTTAGATATTAATACCACAAAACAATAATTTTAGGAAGACTCAACAGGATGTGAACGATCTGAAGGTTCGCTTAAATGATCTGAAGTAAATTTACGATAAGTTGGAAAAATCATGCTATTTTGTTTATTAATTTCTGTAGGATCGACATGTTTGCATAGGTGTCCAACTGAGAAAGATCCCGTCTGTGGTACAGATGGTCGAACATATCTTAACAAGTAAACCAGTTTTGCTATGAAAACCAATATTAGCTAACAATTTTCTCTTAGATGTATGCTTCGAGTTCAAGCTTGTCGTGTTGGCACCGCAGCAGTTTCACTAGCTCATGTTGGTTCTTGTAGTAACACGAGCGCCATTCGAGAATCGTGTCCAGTTGACTGTAATAGCGCACCGAAAGATGGTCCCACCTGTGCCTCCGATGGAAATGTCTATAATTCCACATGTGAAATGAAATTATTGACTTGTGGCCAAGGTGTGGTAAGTACGAATAAATCATTCCGAAATATACCTTCGAAGTGTTTGTCCGCATATGCAAGGTGAAAACTATGGTCATTTTAAGGTTAAGGACATTAAGTCGTTTTTAGAGCTACATCGGTTGATATCCACATCCGTACGAACTTCGTAACAGGACTCCTGTTATTACTACAAACAGCTTTATTGTAACATGGGATAGATCAAGGTGGGAGGTGGTATACATTTTTTATCGCCTAGTGATGACGAATCAGCATTAAAAAAAATGTACCTTCGTCCGTCCGTATCCACTTTTCCCCTGAAAGGTACATAGGTCCCATGATTTAAGTTCAAAGATGAGCAAAATCGGTCAAACAGTTCCGAAGATATGGTCGAAGGAGTGGACGTCGATGAAACTTTTTCGCAAACATCTCGACAAGTTCATTTTGGTGACAAATCAAAGCATTTATTTCAGAAGACTGTGAAAAATTTTTTTTGTGGAAATCGGGTCATTGGTCTGGCCTCACCGCGGGCTGCAAACCTCACAAAAACACAACGGCCCTTTAATGAACATAATTCAAGGTTTAGTTTTAAGTAGAGCATGGACTCCAATTATCCCAAATATTTTAGAATTTATGTAGCAACCATAGCCATATTAAAAATCTCAAAAATCAGTATATTTTAATCCCTGATGAAGAAAACTGATTGTTTCCGAAAGCTCGGAAAAAATAAAATTATTTTCAGTAAAATATAACCACGTATCCAATTATTACAATGAATAAAAAACCCCACACTCGTCAAAAACATTATTTAAAAATTATAAACAGTGACTATTGGCTAAAGGCCTTGTAATGTTATCGATATGAGAAAAAAAATTCAAAAAAATGTTCATAAAAAAATTCCCCTCAATTTACTCCACAACATAGCAAAACAAATTTTTATACTTTCACTGACAAAAAGTTTAGCTTTTTTCTCTACAAAAATGCAGAGAAACCCTCGTCATTAGAGAGTATTCATGAAAAATCACCAACTATCGTGTAGTGTCGTGTAGACATGGGCGATAATTACTTTGATTATCAAATATCGATAGCTATCGATATTTTTTTAGATAATAATATTTAATATTATTTTCGATATATCGATAATTATCAAAATATTAAATTCCGATAATTACAGCTGTTAACAATGAGAAAGGGAGAATTTTATTAAATTCAAAGTAGCTAGAAATATCATGCTAGCTTGGCTTACCATCCATAGTTATTTACGCAACAAGGGAGCAGGCCGAAAGTGCTTTGCCGTGTTGCGTATTAAGTTTTTCATGCTTGCTACCAGGGACGAAAGTTGAAAAATGTAAGCCCAAGGGGCGGAAGCGAAAGCTTTCCCCCCGTGAGATTACATTTTTCTTTTCGTCCCTGATAGCAAGCATGAAAAACATTACACATACATTGCGATTTGTATGCATTTGACAGTTCTTAAATTCGAATCAAAAATTTCGAATCGTCAGTGCAGAAAAAACAGTGTTTTTCGACCGTTAAAACAATTTCAAAATTAATACAATTTTGAGCAGTAATGTTTGATTATTCAGTTGTTAATCTTTTTTTAATAGAATAATCGGTGTAACCCAGCGAAAGTTCACAAATTTCGGCCTAGTAAAAAGTGATTCTGAATTTTGTATTTCAACCTTCTTCCACCGCTTCCTTACGGAGTATTGACAAGAAATTTGTTTTTATTTATTGCTAAGCTGTTAAAAGCAAAAGTTTAAAATTTCGAAGTTTGATTAAAGAAATTATTTATAAAATCCCATTTAATTTATGGTCATCATACAAATCTTCCGATTTGTTCATATATGACATCTCGATCCCCTGTTTTATTTTACACAAACACATTTGCACCGAACATGTGACATTGTAATATTTATAACTTAAGTATCTTGACTGGCAAATACCCTAACTCATTAAAAACAGCTAGGTTAACTCCTGTTTACGAATCTGGTAATTCTTCTTAAATCTTGAACTCTAGGCCAATATCAGTCTTACCTGTGTTTAATAAAATTTTTGAAAAAGTAATCTATCAAAATGTTCTTTCATTTCTCAATTCCCAAAAAATTTTTTATTCGCGACAATATGGTTTTAGGGCTAAAAGTGGTGCACACACAGCTTTAATTGAGTTAGTTGATCATTTGTGCAAGGAAACTGATGAAAAGAAAATTACCACTGATCTTTTCTTAGATCTATCGAAAGCTTTTGATGCAGTCGACCGTGGGCTCCTTTTGATTAAGCTGGAACATGCAGGGATAAGAGGAGTAGCAAACCAGATATTTTCTAGTTATCTTAGTAATAGATATCAATATGTGTCGGGTAATGGATATGGTAGCTCAAATCTTATGATGACATTTGGAGTTCTTGGGCCATTATTATTCTTGATCTTTATAAATGACTTTTACAAACTGCCAGTTAAGTCCAAACCATTCCTCTTCGCTGATGACACCAGCCTATTTACGTCTTCCTTCTGTATCACCTCAAATGTCAACCATATAAATACTGACCTTGAAATTATCTCTGAGTACTTCAAAACTAATAGATTAACGTTGAATTTGAAAAAATTCAAAGTGATTCACTTTAGATCGCCTCGAATGAAAATTGCCTCAGTACCTGATATTGTGTTTGATTAAGATTAAATCTGTTGGTTTAACAAAGTGTTTGGGTGTTATATTGGACAAACATTTGAACTGGAATGACCACATCACTCAACTTTGCACAAAAATTTCTAGTCAGATTGGTATTATTAGAAGATTGAAATCGTTTGCCAGAGAAGATTTTGAGGATGCTTTATTTTTCGCTTATTCATTCACGGTTATCCTACTGTGTTGGTACATGGGGAAGTGCTAGTAAAACCTTGATCAAGAATATTGAAGGGCTACAGAGAATCTCCTTAAAAGTGACTCATAAGCTCCCTATTAGGTTTCCTTCAAATTTTTTGTTCAGTAAATATTGTCCAACTATTTTGAGGGTTAAGAATTTGTACCAGTACTCCGTGTGTAAGTTTGTTTATTCGTGCCTTCATAATCTTTGTCATCGCAATCTTGTTTTCAGAAAGCCGATTCACCGGTATCCGACAACATCTAAAACTTTGTTAAGTATTCCATTGTACAGAACGCTTATTGAAAGTAGGCGTATCTCCTACTCAGGACCTGTCCTATTTAATAAACTGCCCAAATTGATCCGTGAATCTACTACACTATCACAATTTTGTTGTTCGTTAAAGTCACAATTATTGCATTGATGTTTTAAAGAATGATCAGATATTGTTCGTGTCTCAGCCCACCTAGCACTTACTCATAACGATCCTTCCTTGCCGATTAGAGGTTGGTTTAAAATTCATGAATCACTGCGTTTTCTTCTCTCCTGCTTATTATATTTTTGTCTTCTTTTTGATTTTGACAGATTCGACCTTCCAAGGTATTTTGTCCAATGACCTACTTAGCATAAACCTTATGTAAATTGAAACTTAGTATTCCATGATGTATTTTCTTGATTTCCTTTTTTCTTTTGAAGATATATTGTTCCTTAAAATTGGTTTCCAAAGTGGAACTTTTTGATTTTGTTCATCTTATAATTTTGACTTGTTTTCTTTGATGATATCTTGTCTTTGATTTTGAATTAAAATTATAAGTTGTACATACTTCATGATATATTGGTGGTAATAAATGAATTGAATTGAATTTTGTGTCATATGTAAACAAAAAAAAAAAAAAAAAACAAATCAGCAGATCATAAATTAAAGTAATTTTTATTAACTTTATTACTCAAACTTCACAAAATTTTAACACTTTGTTTGTTATAGCTTAGCAATTTTAATAAAAATAAATATCTTGTGTAGAAGACAAATTACAAAATAAATTATAAAGAAATACAAAATTAAAAATCACTTTTTACTTGGCCGAAATTTGCGAATTTTTGCTGTGTTACAGCAATTTATTCTATTAAAAAAAGATTCACAATCGAAGAATCAAACACAGACGAAGAACTAGATACAATTTTATTAATTTCAAAATTATTTCACCGGTCAAAAAACACTGCATTTGCACTGACGATTCGAAATTTCAAGATTTATCAAATGAAGAACTGTCAAATGCATATAATACTAGTAAATACCCCCGCCCCTAGGGTCTACGCGGACATTAAGCATTCTTGTTCGCTAGGTCACAGATTTGCGACATTAATACTAAAATGTATGTAAGAGTGTGCAATTTTCTCCGTACTACCGTTTCCCCGTACAAACGTTAGCACCGTGCTACTTTTTCTTCGTACAACCGTTTCTCCCGTCCTACAATTTCCCCGTACTGCCATTTCACCGTTCTACCATTTCCCTGTACTAACATTTCCCACGTACTACCATTTCCCCGTACAAATGTTATCATCGTGCTACTATTTCCCCGTACAACCGTTTCTCCCGTCCTACAATTTCCTTCTCACTACTATTTTACTCGTACTACCATTTCACCGTTCTACCATTTCCCCCGCACAACCGTTTCCCCCGCACTACTGTTTTCCCCGTACAACCGTTTCCACCGTACTACTGTTTCGCGTACAACCGTTTCTCCCGTAACACCATTTCCTCCTTATTATTGTTTTCCCCGTACTACCATTTCACCGTTCTACCATTTCCCCGTACCAACATTCCCCCCGTACTACCATTTCCCCGTACAAACGTTATCATCGTGCTACTATTTCCCCGTACAACCGTTTCTCCCGTCCTACAATTTCTTTCTCACTACTGTTTTCCCCGTACAACCGTTTCCACCGTACTACTGTTTCGCGTACAACCGTTTCTTCCGTAATATCATTTTCTCCTTACTATTGTTTTCCCCGTACTACCATTTCACCGTTCTACCATTTCCCCGTACCAACATTCCCCCCTTACTACCATTTCCCCGTACAAACGTTATCATCGTGCTACTATTTCCCCGTACAACCGTTTCTCCCGTCCTCCAATTTCCTCCTCACTACTGTTTTCCCCATACAACCGTTTCCACCGAACTACTGTTTCGCGTACAACCGTTTCTTCCGTAATACCATTTTCTCCTTACTATTGTTTTCCCCGTACTACCATTTCTCCATACAACCGATTACCCCGTACTGCTTCTTCCCCCGAGCTGCCCCACCAATACTGGTGACTTTTACTAACAAAACTCTAAGACTTTGCCAAAGAAACCTATCGCCCAACCCCCATACATTCCAAGATAATTTTAAAAGCATAAAAATTGACCCAATGTCCAACTGCCAGACATTTTCACCAATGCTGGTGACTTCCACTCACAAAACTCTGAGACTTTGCCAAAGAAACCTATCGCCCAACTCCCATACATTCCAAGATATTTTTAAAAGCATAAAAATTGACCCAATGCCCAACTGCCCGACATTTTCACCAATGCTGGTGACTTCTACTCACAAAACTCTGAGACTTTGCCAAAGAAACAAATGGTCTGTCTCTCATACTTTCCAAAATACTTTTAAAAGTATAAAAATTGACCCAATACCCAACTGCCCGATATTTTCAGCAATACTGGTGACTTTTACTAACAAAACTCTGAGACTTTGCCAAAGAAACCTATCGCGCAACTCCCATACATTCCAAGATATTTTTAAAAACATAAAAATTGGCCCAATACCCAACTGCCCGACATTTTCACCAATACTGGTGACTTTTACTAACAAAACTCTGAGACTTTGCCAAAGAAACCTATCGCGCAACTCCCATACATTCCAAGATATTTTTAAAAACATAAAAATTGGCCCAATACCCAACTGCCCGACATTTTCACCAATACTGGTGACTTTTACTAACAAAACTCTGAGACTTTGCCAAAGAAACCTATCGCGCAACTCCCATACATTCCAAGATATTTTTAAAAACATAAAAATTGGCCCAATACCCAACTGCCCGACATTTTCACCAATACTGGTGACTTTTACTAACAAAACTCTGAGACTTTGCCAAAGAAACCTATCGCGCAACTCCCATACATTCCAAGATATTTTTAAAAACATAAAAATTGACCCCATGTCCAACTGCCCGACATTTTCACCAATACTGGTGCCTTCTACTCACAAAACTCTGAGACTTTGCCAAAGAAACCAAAGATTTAAACATCAACCAAAAAAATGTACATACAAAGAAAATCAATGCATCATTACGTTCCATACAAATAATTCCTTACAAAGAAAATATTTGAATACGCCACATAACTTCGTTTCATACATATAAAAAAAAATATTTGAATACGCCACATAATAAACAAACATAAAATTTGTATTGTCACACAATCCATGTAATAAATACATTGCGAATATTACTGAATGAAGCCACGTGCATAAAATAGTTTTTTCGTTTATTCCATTCCACATTTACACACACACACATAACATAACTTTATTCTTAGTTCTTATATTTTGTTACCCATTCTGACCTTGTACTAATGCTGAGAAATAAATACCCATCAAACATATATATTCTCCCTGAAATTACTTGAACAAATTTCTCATACAAAATTACTAATCATTTTTCGTTGTATAAATGTTATACTTCACAGAAAGTACTCAGTTTTAAATACCTCTTTTCAATTCGCTTGAAAGTATTGCCGGTTGGTGATGTCCAGCGCTAAGCGTCGTTGCAAAACGATGCTAGGTGCGGATGGCGATACTGTTCTTATATGGGAGACTGTACCCATAATAAGAGCGCTTTATTTTTGTTGGGACTGCTTCATTGCGGTCCCAGAATTAACAAAAGGAACGTCTCTCGTTCTCTGCCTCTAGGTTTCCCTTGGGGTTTTCTCTTCTCCTTCGAAGTTAGGTTTGCATTGCTTTTTTGGGTTAAAAAAGGCAATGCAAAAGGGTTTAGTTCCTCGGAACTCTTCAAGCAGGTCGGACGTAGATAGATTCGCATGGGAATCTTCTTTTGCATTGCCTTTTTTTGAATCATATAAGGCAATGCAAAACGACTTTTTGCTTTAGTTCCTCGGAACTCTTCAAGCAGGTCGGACCTATGTTGGTTCACGCTGGAAATTTGTAACTGACATTTTACAGGCAGACAAACAGACAGACAGACAGACAGACAAACAGACAGACAGACAAACAGACAAAGTTTTGACTTTTATAATTAGTAATCCACACAACTGTGTACAGAGAAATGATACCTAGATGGCGTTGCGTGGCACGTGCCATCTAGGTATCATTTCTGTGACTGTGTATGCGTAAAGCCAGCAGAACCAAAGTAGATTGTTATCCACATATGAGACTGTTGAAATGTTCTGTTGTAGTGAAAACAGCATATTTTTTTTAAATCTGCTGATAAATCTGAAAGTAATTCTCATTAGGGATGAATGAATGAATGAATATTACTTTTATTGTCAACTATCTTCTAGCCGACATGGAAAAAAGAGTAATTATAACGGAAGTCATAATCCTCGTTAAAAAACCAAAAACGTTATAATAATTGCTTATAAAGTAAAATTACGATAATATAACAAACGAACTAAGCAAAACAAAGGTACCAAAGAAAGATATTGTCGTCAAAACCAATCAGGTTGGAGTCGGAAGTCAAATACATGTAAATTGAAATACAACATCATGTTGCCAAAAATGGGTCGTCTAATGGGATGTGTAGTCAGGAAAAAAATAATCTTTCTGCGAACAAAAAAAAATTTTTAAGCTTTTAAGCATGTCAAAATATATAAGTCAATCAATTAATCACCGGGCTTGGTGCTTTCTGGTTTCTTTTATATAGTGGAAAGTAAGCACCTAAACAAAGACACTAGCAAACACCAAATGTTCCAAAAACAGCGTCATCTAATTCACGCACCGCAGCACGAAAGTTCATGTTCGGTAATGATGGATCGACGTGAGCGGTAGTGAGGTTAAAAAGACGTGTTGCAAAATTGAAAGGCGAATAGAGTGTGTAATCATGTTTAGATGGCTTTAGTCTTATCATTGAAGGGTTCCTCAGTGTTCGGCTTCCATCATTTAGTGAAACGTTCTCGCGGAGAAATCTAGAATTGATTCTGCCAGTCAAAATGTCATGCATTAGGAAAACCGCAGAGTTCGTACGGCGCCTTCGATGTCAGGTTCAACTCTTCGCAGCGATCCATGTATGGTCGTAGACGGTACCTATCTTGGTTTTCATCAACATATCGGTTGCGATTTCCGTATAAAACGAATTATCGTTGTACGCTTTCCAGTGATTCAATATGTGTGTCTTGATACGGAGCCCAGACTGAACCTGTAAATTCCAAGTGCGAACGAACTATAGCTGAATAAAGCATTTTAGCTGTGTCAACGTTGAAGCGGCCGTAACATTGTCGTTTAACGAAAGATAGCATCGACATGCCTTTCTTGCATGCTAGTTCGAAGTGGTCATTAAATGATAGCTTGTGATTTGCAACACCGAGGTCATTGATGTTATTGACCCGCTTGATTGGCTCACCATTCAGCAAATACTCAACGAGAATTGGGGATCGCTTCCGCGAAATCGTCATGATTTTGCATTTATCGTCATTAAGTTCAAAGTCGTTCTCATTACACCATTTTAAAAAGTCATTTATTGATGACTGAAGAATATGCGTGTCTTCAACGGACGAGATATTATTTTGAACGATCTTTTTATCATCCGCGAAATTTATGTCCCTTGTGATTTCATATTTTGAGTCTGAGTCGTTGAAGTAGACAAGGAAATTCAATGGTCCTAATATTGATCCTTGACCAACACCGGAAAGAACATCAAATTGCATTGAAAATAGTACAGCCGCCGAATTTTGCAGTTACCCGATTTCGCCTGACGTCTCTATGACATCTGTCTGGTAACCTTCAATTTCAAGAAATAAAATGTTTCTCGAGTTCTTTCGGTCGGCTCCCAATCCCGATAAAATTAATTTTTCACTTCACACGGAAAAATTTGATTTTGACGGAAAAATTTGATTTTGACGGAAAAATCATGTGAATATTTTGATTTTGAATACAATTTCTTAATTAAGAACACAGTCAAATGTAAGTTTAATGACAACTTTCTATACTTTCCATACAAAATTGTAATTCCATTTTTAGTCAATACGTGTGGTTCTCCCTTGGATATAAATCTCAAATAGTAAATATTTGACTTAAAAAGAAAGGGGCTGGGAACACACACCTTTGCTTAACTCTAATTGCCGATATTTTGATAATTTTTGATTTTTCTGATAATTTTTGATATTTTGATAATTATTGATATTTTGATATATCGATATTTTGATAAATGTCAAATTACTTTGATTATCAAATATCTTTATTTTTATCGATACCACTATTTTTCGGATAGTCCCTACTCAATCGATTTTCACTAATTTTTGTTGTGAATTTCTGGAAGTCCATATCTTTTATTCAAAACCTTGAAGAGCGATTTCCGAGGTAATTTCGCAGAGATATTAGTAAAAGTTTCACCGACTTTCAAAAAACCACGTTTTTGACCACTTTTTCGACCGAAACTTCGAAAGTTTTTAACTAACTTTGTCCAAATTCAATCCCGTAGAAGTCAGCGCCGCAGCATTATTCTTTTACTCTTCTTCTACTGCGTCTACTTGTAACCACATGCTTTGGAGATTATGGGAAGGGTAATACGAGCAAAAGAAATTGTGCTCGAAAATAATGGACTGTAGTGTAGTGTGCCCTCTTCTTTAACATTCAGTTTTCAATCACCCATCAGGAGGTGAAAGGATCGACCTTTTTTGAAAATATCAAAACTCAACACAACCTGAATTTGATTTGATTTTATTTGGAAATCAGATCCTTACAAAAACAGCTTAAAAACTACACTAAATAATAAATACTTTTGAACAAAATTATTGCCCAAATGCTCCAGATCAAAACCCTAATTCTCGTTGCTGCATTTTCGTTTAAACATTTCTGTTTCAAATTCCCCTTTCGGGTCAGTCTAGCCATTTGTTACTTTAATGAAGAAAAGCACATTAGCTAAATTCAAATCTAAATGCTCTTCAGGGGTCAAGTAAAAGTCTCCTAAAAGTCTCGTTCTCAGACCTTTCAAAGCAGGGAAAGCGCATATAAAATTTCTTACCGTTTCCTACTGTAGGCCGCAACCTATGCAAGTCGGATCGATAACGATTCGCTGAGATGACAGCCCAAGCTGTTATGGCCTGTTAAGTTCCCAGACAGCCTGGGCAGCTCCGTTCTGCTGAGACTCAACAAAAATTCACTATTTTTGGCGTCGCATCTTGCCAAAAAATCCTTCGATATCTCTGCATGTCTTGAGCGCGTTCCATCTTTCCTGATTTTGCCTTTTTATTCTACTCATCAGACCTACGCTATTACGAACAACAGGATCTGGTCCGATGAATGTCGACCTACTCCCTTCTTTTGCCAATTCAGCAGCTCTCTCGTTTCCTCGTACTCCTGAGTGTCTTTCAGCATTCTCTCTTTCTCTTTTGGGAAACCGTGTTTCAAATCTTCTTTCGAAGCAAAAACGCGCTTCCATCGAGTCATCCGGCATTTTAACTTCTCCGAACTCTCGCTTGAGTTGAGTCAGGATGTTGGCATGCCCTAATCGGTCTTGCGGAATCAAGTTCTGGATTCAGTACACAAAGTGCGCTTGAATCAGATATAAATGAAAAGTTGTTGCATAAATGAGATTTCTATTCTGAAAAATGTTTTTGAGGTCAAAACTAAATTTTTTTGTTCTGCACTTCATAAGTTGTAAGTTGTGAATTTTAAAGTAAATTGTTAAAAATTATGTTTTCCCATACATTTTCCAAATTTGTGTAAAAGTGATGAAAAAAAATTGCTGCGTACTGGCGTTTTGATATTTGTTATCGATAAACAACAATAGAGTGCGGTCCTTTTGAAATTGTATTTTTTATCGAAAGTACACTTCAAAAAAATAAAATCGGCTTAAGAACTTATTGAAAATTTTTTTTAACATTTATTTTGAAAATTATTGCGCTCAAAAAAAATATTCCAAAAATTGGGATCATCAGTTTTGTCAACGTGATAAAAAAAAAAAATTAAAATCCCTATGTCAACCGTCAAAATTTCTCTTATTCAAATATCAAAAGTAAACAAATTCGCTCCACTTATGTGGCATCCACTTATCCCACAGTATCTCATTTCTGATATAAAATGAAACCGAATATAAAATCACAACATCATTTAACTTGCTCATCATAGATACTTACTGATCAATAGAAAAAAAAATCTCGTTTCGATGAAAATGTGTCTGTGCAATGATTCGAAATTTTTTGTGTTTACCTTTTTTGTTTTGACAGTTTTGTTTTTATAGTTACTTTGTTGGCAGCTATGACAAAACATCTGTTCAAAAAATCCCATTTTTGTTTATTAGTATTTCAAATATGATACCTCACCGGGATTGAGCACGTTTTTCCCGAATTGAGGATATTACATTAAAAAAAAATAATTTTCAATAAGTTCTTAAGTTGATTTTATTTTTTTGAAATGTACTTTCGATAAAAAATACAATTTCAAAAGGACCGCACTCTATTGTAAGCAAAAAATTGTTCTACGGTGTGTCTCTAAATCTTAAAGTTTTTTTTGTTGAGTTCCACTTGTCTCCGATTTTGACCAAATTCAGTATATCAAAGTAGCTTTATAAAAAAAACTAAGAGATTTTGAGACATAGCGTGTAGAACATTTTTTTGCTTTCAATTATGTTGTTTATCGATATAAACATGAAAACGCCGGTACGCAAAAAATTTTTACTTTTACACAAATTTGGAAAATGTATGAAAAAACATATTTTTTATAAATTTTCTATAAATTTAAAAACAAAAAGGACAAAAAATTTGTGTGTTGTGTAGGCAACATGAAGTGCCAGAACAAAAAAGTTTGATTTTGACCTCAAAAACAATTTGCAGAATAGAAACCTCATATATGCAAAAAAATTTTCATTACTCCACCTACGAAAATTGTAACTTTCGCTTCCCAAATGGGATGCGAAAATAAAATATTTCAGATCTCGGTTGATTGGGGTCCGAAAGTACTTTCGCCCCTCTAACAAGAACCGAATTCGAATCTAATTTTGTCAAAAAAGAACGCTTCCATAATGTCGTAATCTAAATATGTGTAAGCTTCTCTCACAAAAGTTGTGTTCTGCCATATTGAATCGGAAAAATAAAATCAAATTCATTATTGTTTCAAATTTTCAGTTTGAAAAATCTCTTTTTTTGGATCGAGAAAGTGTTTAATGAGAATGTTTTTTTTAGTTGTATGAAATCAAACATTGTATATCTCAGACGTTATTTGTAATTTCGGAAAATAGAAATTCAAACAATTTCAGTTTGTATTTTTTGTTTACGATTGGAAAGAAATGATTTTGGCCATATTGGATTATCAAATCGAATGAAATATGATTGCAACAACTCGTAACTGTTTTTTCAAAATCTTTCTTTGAATGAAAAAGTGCTGCAAAATTATTGAAATCTGCTTTTTTGGTCGAAAAAAATTAAATAGCACTTGAATAAATAGCTATTGAATACTTTCTAAAAATTAAAATCTTTCATGATTTGGGTTTGTTTACATAATTGAAGTTTCATGGTGGAAGTGGGAAAATTTAAATTTGTTGCATTCAAATGGAAGCTATTTGTCACAGAGTCACGTTTTTTTAAATTTCTTTATGTGGAATTGTTACTGGTTTTCAAAAATGATTTAGTTTGGGAAGCAATATTCGTAGGTGTTGTAATGAAAAGTTCTATGGATAACATGGGATGAAGTAAAAAATTCAACCTGTGCGATTGTTGCCCTTGCCTTCGGCACGGGCTGCAAACTTCGCACACGGTTGAATTTTTACTTTTCATCCCTTGTGATCCAAATAACTATTCATTTAAATCCGATTCAAGAACAGTAGCAAAATTTTTTTTCAGATTAATTCATTTTTTTCGGCTTGTGTTAGTTGATTTTATGGTAGATAATCGAGCCTAGATCAACGTTTGGGAAGATCATTTTTCGAAAAAATTGGATTCAGATATGTGACGGACGACTTTTTTCCTTCATTTTGGTTAGATTGTGAACAGCTATACCTGTCTGAATTTTTTGAAAATTGCGGGGTTTAGAAGGATGTTCTACCCAGTGTCCGGACGGGTTTTTCAATATTGTGCTTTTGGCAATTTCCAATACAAATATGTATTAGAATTTTGAATTTTGTCACTTTTTCTAAAGTAACACACCAAATCGCAGGGTAAGTGGCTAGGTATGGAACCAATGACACGATCAATTATCTTCAAATTTTCGATGAAAAACTTCTTTAATTTTCGATAGTGACCTCTTTACTTTGTGGTTATACCGTGATTGATAATCAATGATAGTCCTAGGGGTCCTAGGGTAAAATTTAAAGTAATATTCCAATAATTACAGGTAAGAACGAATCGCAAACATTGTCAGAGCACACGAATGTGTCGTGAGTCGTGTTGGCGAGTCGCTCGACCTACATGCGGATCTGATGGCCGACTATATGCGTCGGCTTGTAAGATGAGAGCAACGAACTGCGGTAAGCACATTTTCGAGGTTCCAATTTCATTTTGTATGGCACAGGAAAGAACTGGCACAGCTGGTAACCAAATTGACGACTGCCCGACGGATTGTTCAAAAACGGAACAAAAAATGGTGTGTGGAAGCGATGGAAATATTTACAGTTCCATTTGTGAATTGAAAATGTTGAACTGCGGGTGAGTTTGTTGGAACTGAACTTTGCTCAAGAGCTTTGTTATTTTTTCAATGATTCAAATAGAGCACAACGAAAGCAAATTCAAAGTGTCTCAATGGAGCGATGCAAATTGAAAATGAACCGATGCAAAACACTTTCGTCTTGTGTGGAAAAGTATGCTGGCTTACTGTCTAGTCGGAGTGACTCCTTCTGTGGAACAGATTCAAAAACATACAAAACGGAATGCGATCTGGCGCAAGCCACATGCTTGTTAGTAGCTTATTACGGTCTGACATACAAAATCCGTACAAAAAATCTGGATGTTACAAAATCCGGACGCCTCAAAATTAGGAAGATACTAAATCCAGTGGATATAAAATCTGGACGATACAAAACAAGGGTGTTACATAACATGGATTTTATCCGGATTAATCAGGACAAAATCTGACCGTTGAATTTGAAGTTGAAAAGCAAATTATTTAATACATCGTAAATATTTATCTTGTTAGTTAGGTAACGAAGGTTGTCATATTCAAACAGAGCCGCAGGCCTGAATTTTAATTGCGCAATAGAAAAGCGGGGTCGAGGGGCGGCAGCCCCCGCTGTGGAAAGGTCAAAGAGGGGTACAACCCGGGCTTCCGAACCTGTGGAAAAAAGGTTCGGTTCTCGGTTCTGGTTCTAAAGAAAATAAAAAAAAGGTTCGGTTCGAGGTTCAGTTTTTAAAAAAGAAAAGTGAAAGGTTCGCTTCCGGTTTTGGTTCTTCAATCAAAGCAAAACCGGTTTTCGGGTCGGTTATTTGTAACCTCATTTAGTTTTCTTATTTTATTGAGAATTTTATTGACATTTAAAATCGAAGAAAAAATAAAGTATTTTTTTGTACTTAGCACAGGAATTTTCGATTTGATTGATTGATTGATTGATTGGCCTCTTTTTTTAGTAATTACAAAATCAAGCGTCGAAAATGCGCATTCGACTGTCACTTGGGTAGCTGGCACTACGAACACAATTTCCGAAATTTTGAATAATTCGGGACGTGTAAATCGTTGTGCTTCCCAGTATTTGAGTATGGTTTCTTCTGGTTCAAATTTCAATCTTGCGGTCCCATCAAAGTCTTTGATAAATGTTGGTATTTCTGGCAACGAAAAGTAATTTGTGTTTGTGTTTGTGAGTTTGAGTAAATGAAAAAAAAATACTCGTTAAAAAATACATTGCAAATATGACACGACGATATTGAATGTGACGCAAACATCTTTTCGTTTTCGAAGTTTGAAACACAAAAATTAAAAATTAATCAATTTGATTTTTTTTAAGCCGATCGAATTCAGCTTCGGTTCGGTTCTCCGAACTAAGAATTGTAAAGTTTTGGTTCGGTTTTGCGGTTCGGTTCTTTATGTTAAAAATCTCGAGGTTCTTTGGTTGGGTTCGGTTCGGTTCGGAAGCTCGGTACAACCCCTCCTTGCGGGTTCTAAGGGGCATGAATGTGAGGCAGCCTGCAGGGCGTTTAGAGCTCGCCGCAGGCGCGGGGGTTTAGGGGGCAGACACCAAGAAAATTATACTAAATCTTTCTACTTCATTTCAAGTTTTTGGTGTGATATTGTAATTTGATACAAAATCCGGACTTTATAAAATCCAGATTTACAAAATCCGGCCAATTTCAAATTGCTTACTCTGCCTTATTTTGAAGCATCTGAATTTTGCATCGTCCAGATTTTACATTCACCGGATTTTGTACCTTCTTGATTTTGAGGCGTCCGGATTTTGTAACATACTGATTTTTTTGTCCGGATTTAGATCGTCCGGATTATGACCGGATTACGACCCTTATTACACAGCCAATACAGAAAATTTCAAATTTGAATTTATTACAGGCGAGGAGTTACGTTAGCTCATGTCGGTGACTGCACAAAACTCAAATCAATAATTTTCCACTGCACCGAAAAATGTAGCGAAGAAGACAAAGTTACTGGTCCAGTTTGCGGTTCTGATGGAAATGCGTACCGCTCCCTTTGTGAATTGAAAGAAAAAACTTGCGGCAGTCGAGTCGTACCAGTTTCTCTATCAAACTGTCCAACTACAGCGGCTTGCAATGCAAATTGTGACACTGAACAAAAAAACTATGTGTGTGGATCAGACAATAAATTCTACCGTTCTGAGTGCCAAATGAGAAAAGATAACTGCGGAAAGCATATGTTTGTCGTGCCATTGAAGCGCTGTTTGACCGCATTTTCGTTTAAAGGCTGCAATCGGATGTGTCCACAGGAATTCGATCCCGTTTGCGGTACAGATGGTAAAACTTACTCTAACGAATGCTTTCTGGCAATCGAAAATTGCCGTTCGCGCAGTTTAGTTCATTTACGGCACTATGGAGCTTGTGGTAAGCCGGAAGAACCATCTCAAAACTATTTGTACTAGGTGGCTTCTTTCGGTGGTACTTAAGTAAATGGAAACGAAAAAGTAAACTGTGAAAGGCTCTGATTTTATTAAAAATATAATTTTTCGTGCATCATTGTGCAAACATTGAATGTACATTGTTCGTAAGTCATAAGTAACGATTTTTGTAAAAAAAAACACGCACGCCTTACTTGTGTTTCAATGATGCAAATTAAAATTTGTTCGCTAAAAATAGACTTTAAAACATAGCAATTGTAAGTAATTTATTTGTTATTTATTATGTTCTACTTTTAAACGAATATGTCTATTCCAATAAATAAATAAATTCGGAAAACGTAAAAGTTCACATTTTTGGATTACAACTACTTTTGGAGGCGACAAAATAAAAAAAAATTCAAAATTTCGCATACTCAGAGAAATGATACATTGCGTGGCACGCCAGATGATGATAACACTTTTATTGTCTACTATTGCTAGCCGACATCAAAATAGTTAACAATAAGACTGCAGTCATAGCGTTCCTTAAAGCTTAACAGTAAATCAGTGTCTATATGCAATAATCTTGTGACAGCCACTTATCAGTTAATTCAAAAGAAACAAAAGAAAGAAAGACAAGACAAGCTAAAAATTAAGGGAAAACATAGAAAAAAAAACGTTCAAGCAAAATGCAACACAAACAATCCATAATACAAAAAAATAATAATTCAAGTCAAGAACATAACCGAGATTTTGTGAAAAAATTGAACTATATATATTTTCATAGTCACAATTTTCAATATATTTCTGGTCGTCTAGTACGACGCTGACGCAACTAAAAGAAATTGCGTAGTAGACGACTAGAAATGCATGCAAATGTGACTATTACAATTGAGTTTTTTGACACGAGCATTCAAATATGGGTGCCTGGCGGGACGAAACGACTCGTGGTATATCGAGTTTTATATTTTTTGTGAATTCTTTATCAAAAATAAGGTTTAGTCTCCGAAGTAAGTAAATTCTTGTATCGCTTGCCTGATTTTTTATCGACGTTCAAAATTTTATTTTGCAAAAAAAGTGAGTTGAGCTTTGACCTTTCCCAAAACTTATTTCATTTTTTTACTCCTAAAAATAATAAAAATTATTGCGTAATCACTTTTTATCCAAATGCAACAGGAACACAAATCGATTTTTTTGACGAAATGCGCCCCTACTAATAAGACACGAACGAGTGAGCTTGCGAGTGATGCTTGCGAGCTGATGTGTGTGTATCACTACAGAAGCATATAATTTTATCTCATCGTCGAAATATGGCAATAGTATAATGTGCAATCGTCTCTAAATCATTATCTTGATGGGTGGGTTAGAGCTTGAACACAGCTAGCTAGCACATGAACTCAATTTTTTGATCAAAGTTCAAATCCTGGTGATTGATTTTTTTTTTGAATAATTACCACTTTTGATTCTTCCAATAAAAAGGTTTTTAAAAGTAACCGTAGCATTGAATTTTAATGTAATCCATCAAGAAAAATAATAATCCTTTGCAACATTCAATCTATTAATTAGCAACATGATGTGATATCTGAATTTCCTCATTTTGATTTTTGACGACTCCATCCTTTTGGTTTAGCCGTTTTGACGACAGCCTAACGGCGATATTTTGTGTGATATTTCTTATATTTTATTTTTCGTTAGGCCATTTTGACGACAGCCTTGTGATCATTTTTATACTTTATGCATTTTTTAATGTTCTTAATTTTAATTTCAATGTTTTCCTTATGTAGTTCTGTTTGTTTTGTTTTTTAATTACTTTTTGGATTCATGTTATTGTAATTTTACTGTGTAAGTAGTTATTGTAACGTTTTTGGTTTTTTTAACGAGGATTATGACTTCCGTCATAATTACTCTTTTTTTTACCATGCCAGCTAGAAGATAGTAGACAATAAAAGTAACATTCATTCATTCATTAGATTTCCATTAGTTTGTGGTTTTAGAACAAAGTAAGGGATTTATTTGAAATCATTGTTGTGAAATTAAAAAAATTATTTTTAGGCACTGAAAAAAGTTTCAAAATGTGTTTGAAACACTGACTTTGAATTTTTCTCCAAAATCTTTTTTTCTTTCAAATTCATTCATAACTCAACTCCTCCAATTAAGAAAATTTTTGGTGATCATAGCTTGAAAAGTTTGTCATCGTCATCATCATTACAAGTTTTGGGTCATTGATTAGATTCGCTATGCTTCTAACAACCCTCATGTCAGAAATCTCGAAGTCCTGAATCAAAACCGTTTGAATAGCTTATTCGAAAAAAAAATCGAAGACATAAAAATGGTGAAAACTTAACATTCCATGTAAGTGTGAAAGAGACAAACATGGCTGTCGCTGTATATTGCAATCACATACACTACATACAAAGTCGTGCATTTGCTACATATATTACGTATACTACGACAATAATCCATTCAGTTTCATATTGTCAGTAGATTCATCGGTGGAGTGGTTATCACTGTTTGACACAGTTTGCTATCATATGGGGGATCCGAGTTCGAATCTCCACGGCGCAGGTGTTTTTTTCTTTAAAAATTTGTTCGGTAAAGAAATTTTCCCATGAATACGTAAAAAATTTAGCTCCCTAGCCGACATAAATTAAGGTATGGCTTAGAGTTTATATGGAGAAGAATTTAATGTATGGAATACTACTGAGATAAACCTAATTTTCTATTTAGCATTCAATATCTGACTACCGCATCACCACTTTGTTTTATTTTGTTTCCGATTGGAATACTAAACGTAAGATTAGTTTTATTAGAAAGTGAGGTTCAATTCCTATTATTCTGTTTATAATTTTAGGAAAGTTGAAGTTTCGTTGACAATAAAAAGCGAAAGCCAAAAAAAGCTTTTTTGTTCATACTCTCAATTCATTTGGTTCCACTGGAAATATTTGCAATCCGCAATAATACTCTATGTAAGACTTCTTGTTAGGTATTGTAGCTTGTGAGTCCTTAAGCTAGTTTTTTGTGAGATATTGAGACACTTTTGAGATCGTTTAAGGAAAGACAATCTAACGAAACAAAACAAAACATGCTGATTTCGGCGTATCACGCCCTCACATACCAAACATAGTATGTGATTTCATCAGTACACCTATGTCTTGCAGGACAATGTGTATATCAGCGCAGACACAGAACAAATACAAATTTTGAACTTTCAGCGCTAGCTTTTATACATTGAAAAACTTCCGCAATCTATTAACTAAACTCTTCATTTTTGTTAATTTTTTTGGAAGTACAGATGCGGCAGATTGTGAGATGGTTCATTTCTTGACCATTTACATTAAAAAATGAAAATCGTCACTGGATTGCACAAATCTGGAAGTTCCATCTTAGATGGTATTAACTCCAGGAGTTTATAAAAAGTCTGTCTATCAGCTTTTTCATTCTTTTCACTCTGTGAGCACTTTTGAGATGTTATGTGAGACTTTTCGTCAGATGTTGAGAATTTGAGCTAGATTTTTGTGAGCCCTTCGTGAGATATTGAGACTTTTTTTAGATTTTTCTTGAGACATTCAGACTTTTGAGATTTTCGATACTTCAGTGTGAATTTGTTTCCGATTTTCATTAGTCTTTCGTGAGACATTTGCGACTTCATGTGAGGTTTTCGTGAGATATTGGAGATACGATTTTTATATGAGAACTTTTTTGTTTGAGATTTTAGTGTGGTTTTTATATTATTACTAGTAAATACCCCCGCCCCTAAGAGCTATACGGGCATAAGCATTCTTGTCCGCTAGGTCTTAAGTATGTTCCTCATACTAAAATTTATGCAAGGGTGTGCAAAATTTGATGTAGATGAATAAGAATTGGATTTAGTGGTATTTTAGTAGCTATCACAAGCTTATGCAAATCTGTTTTTCCTCCGTACCACCATTTCCCCATAAAACCGTTTTGCCCAACTACCGTTTGCTATGTATACAACCATTTCCCACGTACTACCGTTTCCTACGTACTATGATTACGCCCGTACTACCGTTTTCCCCGTGCTACCGTTTCCCCCGTACTACCGTTTCCCCCTTACTACCGTTTCCCCCTTACTACCGTTTCCCCCGTACTACCGTTTCCCCCGTACTACCGTTTCCCCCGTACTACAATTTTGTCCGTACAACCATTTCTCCCTTACTAGCATTTCCTCCGTACTACTGTTTTCCCCGTACTACAATTTACCCGGTATTGCCGTTTCCCCCATATTACCGTTTTCCTTTACTACCGTTTCCCCGTAGAGGTGAGCGGGTCGGTCTTTTTTGAAACCCGACCCTATTCTATTTTCAAAAACCCGATAACCCGGTAGCCCGAAAAAACTGAAACACGACCCGAACCCGATCCGATTCAGTTTTCAAAAACCCGATAATCCGGCAGTCTGTATAAACAGAAACCCGACCCGATTCAATTTTTAAAAACCCGATAACAAGAAAAAAACTGAACCAGATGAAAAAAAAATCGCGAAACATATTTTGTGAAAATCTTTATTGAAAAAACAAATAAAGTATGCTGCCCACTTATAGTAGGTTGCCTTTGTCACACAGCATATTGATCAATCACATTCGACAATTGTTTCAAAGCTTTAAAAGAAATTATACAATTTAAAAAAGAAAAAATAGAAGAGGAAAATGACTATCTATAAATGTGGTTGTTAATTATATGAATCGACTTGACAAGAACTTCTTCACATATTTTGTTAATTTCTGAAAAGTTTAGGCCAATTTCGTTGAAAAGATCGAGGACACTTTGACCAACAGAGAAGTCTCAAAGGTGTCGGTTGTCGATTTTCATGCTGCGCCACACAGAGAAAACATGAAAATTTGTTGAGAATGGCTAAACTTAAATTATCGAACTCATAGACCAATTGCACTAAAATGCGGCTTTTTACTTTTTTACGGTTCTTACTCGCAAAATCTATTTGATTGATAAAATGAGTATTGCATTTCCAAAATATAGTCTGACACCGTGTTGCACACAATTTCTAATTAAGACGTGTGCTACAAAAATCACTTCTGCAACGAGGTGTACACTAAACTTTGTGCCAAATGCCCGTATCACAATGAGGTTAGCATAAATTAACTGAAATCACTGTACATCGAACAATTAATTCTTAAACAAAGCTTTTATCCATCAAGTTACATCGAAAAATATTACTATTATTCTATCCCATCATACACTATCTCATTACGCTGACACATACATTCATCAAAACTATCTAAGTCGGAGTTCGGTAAAAAAAACTTCGGGGCAAAATAACCCCAGACAAAATAACCACTGGAAAAAATAACTCCGACAAAATAACACCGATCAAAATAACCCCTGGATGCAGTCACCGTAATAACTGTGTTGTGATGACGAAACAGCGCCGCAAGCCTTAATTCAATAAAAAAAGCGGGGTCGAGGAATGGCAGCCCCGCAATGGGGTGGTCAAAGGGGGAATATCCCCTTTGCGGGGTTTAAGGAGCAGAGCCTCTTGCGGGGTTTGAGGCAGAGCCCCATGAACGTAAGGCCTCCTGCATGGCGTAATGTAGCCCGCCGTAGGTGAACTGAAGCTCACCGCAGGCGCGGGGTGAGGGGGCAGAGCCCCCCAATACGATACAATGTCCTCTTAATGCAATAATGACTTCAACAGCTTCTCTAAAAACTGGACAAAATAACCCCGGGGGGATTATTTTGACCAGAGTTATTTTGTCGATGTTATTACGTCCGGGGTTATTTTGACCAGGGTTAGTTTGTCGATGTTATACGTCTGGGGTTATTTTGTCCAGAGTTATTTTGACCTAAAGCCATCTAAATCATGAGACTACTTTCTGTAGCATTTCATTTCGATACAAGTGCGGAAAAGTATATCATTTTTACAGTTTAAATTTCAATGGTAAACTATTCGGAAAATTGTCAGTCTTTCACTATTTACTATAATTTCATCAAAAGAAAGTTACCGGGGTTTTTGCTAAATAATTACAAAAACCCGACCTGACCCGATTCGATTTTGAAAAACCCGTAAACCGTCAACCCTATAAAATTGATTCGGGTTCGTGCCGGGTTTTTTAGTACATTCGGGTAACCCGCTCACCTCTAGTTTCCCCGTACTTCCATTTTCTCCCGAACTACCCGTAGTAACCATTTCCCCGTACAACCGTTTCCGCACGGTACTGCTTCCTTGGTGACGCAATACTATTGTTTCTAGTTATCTTTCTCTAGTTTTGACAAATCATAAGATACCACGTTGAACGTCATAACATTTGCTTGTTTTTGTTAAAAAATAAATTCCTCAATTTTGTTACGTTACAGTTACAGTGTGTGTAATGTGTGTGTGTAATGAATTTTGTTGGATTTTTTACAAATTTTACGTGTGGCACCATCACATCTTTTTTTTATTTGGGTATAGCGACCGATATTTCGAACGTTGTCCATTATTAATAGCTAATTTGCAACTAAAAATCAAAAGAAAGTTCGTTACATTTTTCGAATTTACATTCAGCTCTTAACAATAAGTGTTCCATCTGTTGGTGAAACAATTAACTAAAGATTTAACGACGTGCGCGACGTACTAGCTGACTCCAAAATGTAAAGTGAATCAAATCGGATAATTTTTTTATATATTGTCAATTTGTAAGTCATCGTCGTCATGTTGTTTTTCCGTGAAATTTCGTACGAAAACAAATCATTGATTCCGTTTCGATAAAATATCTAACATAAAAAGTTTGATTGTGTTGTAGTTGTGTTACTTCGAATGAAATCGATTTGAGTTGTAAAACAAATTTTTTATTTAAAAATTCGATCTCATTTTGCATTTATTTGTCAAAATGGCGACTAGTCGGACTCGTATTCCTCAATCAAATATCTCTTCAATTTTATCGAAATTACACGGCGCTTTTTCGGATGCATGCAGTCCACAAAAACTGTCAACGGATAAGAAAACTCTGGACAAAACGTGGAAGTTAATGGATAAAGTTGTGAAATTATGTCAACAACCAAAAATGAATCTAAAAAACAGTCCTCCATTCATACTGGACATTCTGCCCGACACTTACCAAAGGTTGCGTATGATTTACACGAAATACGAGGATCAGATGCATGTGCTACATGCGAATGAACATTTTAACGTTTTTATAAATAATTTGATGCGAAAGTGTAAACAAGCAATAAAACTGTTCAAAGAAGGCAAGGAGAAAATGTTCGATGAGAATTCACACTATCGACGCAATTTGACCAAATTAAGTTTAGTGTTTTCTCATATGTTAAGTGAATTAAAAGCGATTTTCCCAACGGGAATGTTCGCTGGTGATCAGTTTCGGATTACAAAAGCAGATGCAGCGGATTTTTGGAAGGCTAACTTTGGCAATAGGTGAGTTCAGTGAGGTAGTCAGCTGTATTCTGCTTTTAATAAACGAAAGACGAACTAGTCTTCCTTGGATACCATATCGTTTTGAATACTTTTCTCAATCCACCGACATAAAACTTGGGATTAGGGAATCCAACCGGTTTTTCGGATTTTCATTATAGGCTTTTTCCGGTAAATGTTTTGTTCTAAAAAGTGCTGTTTTTCTTCTTGATTTCAACATTATAAGTTGAAGTTTTCGGGTAAATTTCCTTAAAGTTTTCAATGGCCAATTTTCCAGATTTGACATAGAAATGGGTAAGTGGCCATCAGGACATCCCAAAATTAGGACCTGACCTTCGAACGTATTTTTTTATGCAAATGTATGAATCCGATATCTTGAACATGTTCCAATGAAATAAATAGCTTCGAGCTTTTAATTTTCTTGTTCTATGGAGTGAATGTGATGTGCTCAGAATGTTTTTGGCCTTCTTCAACAGATCTTGTAATATTCTCGAACATAAGTTGGTTAGAACAGTCTAGTATGCTATAAGAACATGAAAAATATAATACGTCACTCGCAAAGAGTATGACTACTACTGGAAATGGAAACCGATCAAACGACATCTAAATCTAATTGATCAATCTCTCTATTAAATTTTGCAATTTTTGTATTATTACGAACCAGTATACTAGCAAAAAACCTATTTAGCAGGTTATCCCAATTAACCAAATTCTTCCGAGGAAAGTCGTTCGGACATTGAACAAACAAGATTTTGAAAACTTTCATTGTTCTTCGTCCGAACGAATTTCCGCGGAAGAATTTGGTTAATTGCGTATACTGGTTATACTGGTCATTTAAAGGCAATGTCAAAATGTTGCTCAAGTTACTTTAATTATTCGACGCTACAGCCACTTGTGGTCTTTGTCCTGCTCGAGGATCCTGGTCTAACGCTGACTACCCTTTGCCGTGTTTTGCCAATTTCTTACTCCGAGCGTCCGAAGATCTTGTTTGACGCCATCAATCCATTTTGTCCTTGCGTGCTAAATGTCCCTCCCACCTCAACCTTTGGACTTTCACCAGTGTCACTATATCCGGGTCGCCAAACTCACGTTCCAGTTCAAAGTTGTATTGCCGACGTCGTATCTCAAACTCGCGCATCGCTCCAAGTATGGTGCGGAGTACCTTGCGCTCGAACGTCAGGAGCAACTGTTCATCGCTTTTCTTCATCATTCGAGATTCGCATCCGCAGATCAATACTGGGCGTATAAGCGTTTTTTAAATATGGCACTTCGTTTTCTTTGATATTAAGTTTGAACGTAAATGTTTAATTAGACTCATCCAATGCATATTGTGTTTCCTTGTTGATTGGCTACCGGTTTCCATGTACTTGGTTTTAGATTCGTTTATCCTCAAACCCATTCTCTCAGCTTGGATTTTCAGATTTGTGAAAGTGACAACCGCTGCTGCATGTGTACGATTGGTTGGATCCAAGTCATCTGCAAAGCCCAGAACTTAAACTGTTCCATTCACCAGCGTTTTGCTGATTTGCACGTCTCATAGCGATTTCTAAAGCCAATTTGGAGAGTAAACAAGACAGAGCGTCTCCCTGCTTCTCTAACAGCAAGCCCATCTGACCTGTCGTTTTGCACCTTGACACGAAATCTGGTGCCATCCAATGTTGCTTTCACAAGACGAATATTTTGTTTCAAAGCCCAGATGCACGTTGCCCACACCTCCTTATTTTCCTTATTTTTGAGGAATCCTCCTTATTTCTCCTTATTCTCCTTATTTTTGGTTCAAGTTTAAGATTTTTTTAGTTTACACACTTTATCAAAACACCACAAATGTCACTGAGAATGCTAAATACCCCAACATGCAAAAAAGGTATTTTATAAAAAGCATTGTTTCATTTGTTCATTGTTTTTTTTTACACCACCGGCAGTTGTACTGTGCGAGAAGGATTCATAGTTTATTGTTACTGTACATGTGGTGTATTTCGGGCGTGTCGTGTAAAGTGAAGTCTTTAATGGAAAAAATGTTAAAATGGACAAAATAATCGAGCTAATCAATAGATATAAGGATTCGTTTCCGATAAAAAACATTCCGTATAAATACATTTCCGAAACAATTACACAATACCTATCGTCAAGCCATGGAAATGCAGACCCGGAAAGAGGCTTCAACATCAACAAATTGTTGTTGGGAAATCGGGAGCAACTAAAGCCCGATACTATTACGGCCATTCGAGTGGTAAGGGATGCCATTTCTATTTACAATAAAGTAGAGGATTTTCCAATAAATCGAAGATTACTGGATCTTTGTGCATCAGCTCGTCAAAAGTATTTTCTACATCTGGATGTAGAAAAACAGCAAAAAGAATTGGAACTCAAAGAAAAACAGAATCAAGCCAAGGAAGATGACATCCGGAAGAAGAAGGCTGAAAGCAACGTTAAAGTTCAAAAGCTTGAGACTCTACTTGCAGAGGAGGCTCTTAAGCTGAAGGTTGCTGATAGGTTAATTGATGAAGCAAATGAGTCTTTATCGTCTCTAGTCGAACGAGAGTTCTGGTATAGAACGCAGCAAAGAAATTAATAAGACAATCGACAGACTCAAAAATGAGATCAAAGATATTTCTACGAAATAAATTTTAAATAAGTTTGATTGATCATGCTCGGAGCGGTAGCGGAGAGCGTGACGCAGTCCCCACACTCCAAAAAAAAAACGTCCACAAACCCAAAAACCTCCATACAAAAACCTTTGGGACAAGGAGCCATATATAGGCGAAGTTTTGAGTTTTTTCCCCTCGCCCCCCCTCCCCTCCAAATTATTTTTAAAAAAAACTACGTCGCAGCAGCTTTCAAACAAGCCCTCACTCATCAAAATCGGTTGAAAATTGGCTGAGATATCGCCAATCAAAGATGACCAATTCCTAAGGAAAAGTGGTCAAATTACCTTTGTAATTAATAACAATTTTATTCCTG
>CM055404.1:1931656-1942601 GCA_029228625.1 Pseudolycoriella hygida | reverse complement strand
TAAAAGGTAAAGTGTGACGCAGTCCCGAATGTCTACTTCCAAAATTAATGATATCAGTGGAGGTGACGCTTGCGCTGAAAATACGCATACATTTCCTTGACGACAACGTTACCCTGTGTTCAAAAAATCGCGTCACAAATGCCAGACCCACCAGCGTAATAATTTTTCAACACTTTCAGTTTTCACAAGCAAAAATTTAAAACTCAAAACAATCTTCGCAAAAAGACACGAATGTTAAATTTTTGCAGCGTAAAAACTGAAAGTACAGAAAAATTATTTCGTCGTTGGGTCTGGCATTTGTGACGCGATTTTTTTAACACAGGGTAACGTTGTCGTCAAGGAAATGTATGCGTATTTTCAGCGCAAGCGTCACCTCCACTGATATCATTAATTTTGGAAGTAGACATTAGGGACTTCGTCACACTTTACCTTTAAAAAGGTTTTTGTTGTGATTATCTCTAAAATAGAATACAGATGTTAATAATCTTACGTAAATCTGCCTATATTTTTATTTGATTTTGGGTTGCTAAGAAATTTGGAAGAGGAAAAAAGAGAACGGATATGTAATACCTTTGCTTGCCTCAAAAAATTGCTCAAAGAACTCCTTATTTGTCCTAATTTTCTTCTGCCAGAACTCCTAAAATTCTCCTTATTTAAGTCAAAATTCTCCTAAATTCCTAAAAAAAGGAGGCCCAATTTTGAGTGGGCTCACTGCAGATGTTTCATCGCTGCATACAATTCCATACACTTGGTCCTGTTGTAGGCTTGTTTGAAGTCGATGAAAAGATTGTACGTCCGGACTTGAAGTTCTCTATCGTTTTGCAGAATCAGATGAGGGGTGAATATTTGGTCAGTTGTTGAGCGATCTCGTCTGAATCCGCGTTGATAGTCAACAACGACAACAAAGTTAGTTTAATTTTCTGGGAACCGCTTTCACAACAAACTGATCTGGTTAAACAATCAATTGAACGCCTAGGTTATCACAAGGTTTTTGGACCCGTACAAAGTACGAGGTCTATGCTTTTATCATTACGTTTGTTATCAGTCGATTTGAAGGGGGATTAGGGGAAGCATCGACCATGTACCCCAGATCTGCCGTAATTTGTATAAGAAACTTCGTGCGAAAGAGAGAAAAGAAAATCTATACAAAATTCCACACAAAGTTTTTTATCTCTTTCGCACTAAGTTTCTTATGCAAATTATGGCAGAGATGCCAAGTCTGCAAAATAAATTTTGTCCGTCCGTCTGTAAACACAATAATTCGAGTAAATCTTGACCAGTTTTCAAAATTTTTTCCCCTGTAAGGTAGTACATACCAAAAACGGCTTTGGGATTGCAGATGTGCATTTTTGGACGAAAGGCCTCCAAAGTGGTTTTGGGTCGTTTGTGTATAGTTTGTATATATTTCAAAAATATTGTTTTGTTCGAAAGGTCTGGGAATGCTCGACAATTTATGGAAGAAAATTTTTTGAGCCTAATCTAATTGGAATTAGTCAGAGCCTTAAAACTGAGTCTCTAGTAGGGCCCAAAGTGTTTTCACTGCATAAATCGGGTAAATCTTATCCGTTATTCATAAACCTTTTTTTCTGAAAGGTAATCGAATCACTGAACATGGAATTGAATTTGGTCAATATCGGTCAAGAACTTTCGAAGCTAAAACCTGGTTTTTTGAAGTTCAGTGAAACTTTTTGACTTATATCGCTGCGTAATTAGCACGGATATCGCTCTTTAAGGTTTTCAATGACAGATGAACCTCAAAAATTCACGAAAATTCAATTAGTGAAAATTTGCTGAGTTATTCGGCTATGCGACCCTACACAATATTTGGTGGTTTTTCGTGAATATTCATATAATGATGAGTTTTTTTGTGCAGCGTCTTAGGATAATAAGAGGCGAACTTTTTGGTCCAGGGAAATATGGGTCGGTTCTATAGTACAAAAAAAATGTTTTGAAAATTTGTGTGGAAAATATTTGAATTTTTTTAAAGTGCAGAGATTTGCAGAGATTTATTGCGCCGTTGCTTCGGACGGTTTTTCAATATTACTTACTTACTTTACTTTACCGGCACTACTCCAACCGGGCCAATCCGCACCTAACGTCTCCCAGCTGGTTAGTCCCACAGTTCTTAAGATGGCAAAGCAGCGTCGCTCCACCAGGATTTTGGTCGCCCTGCACTCCTTTTGCCCTCAGGTTTGGATTTCAGAATTTTTTTCGGAATACGGTGTTCGTCCATTCGTTGTACATGACCGAGTTAACGTAGTCGGTTTATTTTCGTTATTCTAACTATGTCGGGCTCTCCAAAAACTCTCTGAGCTCGTGATTATATCGTCTGCGCCATCGGTTCAGTTTTCGGTCGAATACTGGTCCAAATATTGTACGCAGTACCGGCAGTACCTTCCGTTCGAATGTGTGCAGAGATTGTTCATCTTTCTGTGTCAAGCACCACGACTCCGAACCGTACGTAACTACCGGTCTGATCACAATTTTATAAAGTGCTCATTTTGAGTTTCGGCCTACTGACTTGGACTTTGAAATGTTCAGTAGGCTGTAATAACTCCGGTTGCCCAAAGTAACTCGCCTCTTTATTTCGTCCGCGATGTAGTTGTTAGTGTTCAGCTCCGATCCAAGGTATACGAACTTGTTGACCATTTTGTGTGTGTGTTTTTTTCCTGATATCGATTCGTAGGTGGGATGATCATGTATTCCGTTTTTCCTTCGTTGACCTTCAGCCTTTCCTCTCCAAGGCCATAAAGTTATCAACATAACAACAGTAACAACATCCATATTTCGTCCAGTTATGTTTAGGTCATCTGCAAAACTAAGCAACTGACTGGACTTGGTGAAAAGAGTGCCGCTAGAGTCTATGTCCATGGTTCGAACAGCTGCTTCGAGGGTCAAATTGAAAAGCAGCGTTGCAAGAGGATCTCCTTCTATACGCGTGATGAGCTCGTGCATCTCCATACATAGCACGTTGCCGCCATTCTTGAAAAGTTCTCCGGGTAGGTTGTCAGTCTCCGGGGCTTTGAAATTTTTTAGCTTTAAAATTTCAGCTTCAACTTCTTGCATCGTTGGTTCTTCTATGTATGGTTGCGCAGTCTTAAATGGCAATTTGTCGTCGCGGTTGAGTGGTCTGTTCGGGTTAAGCAGTTTTCAATACTACCCTTTCAACAATTTCCAGTCCAACTTAGTGTGGACGTAATTTCATACACTTTTGAGTTAGGCAATATTTCTATTCTGATGCGCACGGGTTCCTTTAAGCCCTTGCATATACTTTATCTTATTTTGACCCATATCGATATATTTAAGATATTTAATATATTTAAGATTGTATCAGTTTTGACAGTTTGTGCAATTCAAAAGTGAAGAAAAGTAAAAGTTTCTATTTATTTTACGTTGAATGTAATTCCATCGGCCGGCTGTAGAAACTTACATATGACTAAAATTAAACACTTTTTCCTAGTTTAATGCATAAAAAAGATAACTACCGTGGGCACGTTATCAACGATTAGCAACAAAAGTAGGAAAGATGCCGCCAACAGGAAAAACCAAAGCCGGCCGGTGCGTGTAAGTCCCTTCAGAAATATTCAAATATTGTATTTCGTGTTTTTAGACCCGTACGACTTATACAGGCTTCCCAATATGTTTGTAAAAATTCGAATTTCAATTCCAAAGCTTTGCTCCTGCACTCAAATTGAAACCCCAATCTTTTCTCCGGTACATATACTGAAGTGTAACAATATTATACTAGTTAAGTAAGACATTTGTCAAAAACATCTCAATACTACGAATCAATGTAAAGCATTGATAGCATAGGATTACAGCAGAACTTTCTACGAGTCAAAACAGCCCATTTGGAAGCACATACGTAATGTTTTTCTGTGGCGGCGGCGGTCCTAATTATATTTTTTGTTGGCCTTACGTTCATTCGGCTCTGCGTAAACTCCGATCTCCTCTTTACATTATCTCAAAGATCACTGAGAGATATCCTATATTTTACCACAAGTAGCGGATGGTGAGAGCCGTGACCACCTCCGTGGCGTAGCACAACGGGCCCAACGAGGGTGACACTTTACATTATTAAATCACATATTCACCACTGAAGAGACGAAACATCATTTTATATTGCAAAAGAATTAGGATAAAATCTGGACAAAAGTCAGACATTTTTACTCTATTCCTGATTTTGACGAGGGGCTGATAAATGTAGGAAATTCTTTGTCAACCTCTCTGAAAAATCCCTTATACTTCAGTCGAATAATATCACCAAGATTGGTCATACTTTTCACCCACACATAAAAATATTTGTTTAAAAAATTAAACCTCACAAAATAAATCGAAAACGAACAGTAATGGAAAAAAAATCTTACAATTTGCAAAAGTAGCCGACATCCATTTTTGTAAATATTCCTCAACTGACATCAAAATATTTTTTTCTCATATTAGGATGGCAATATTCTAAAAAAATATTGGAATTTGCAAATAAATTCATATCAATAGTATATTATTAACCAAGGGATATAATGGCGCGATTATAGTCGAGGCGAAGTGAATGTCCGAGGAGCTATGCTTAGAGGAATATTCACGTACCGAGACTATAATCAAGCTATTTATCCCTTGGTTAGTACAATAGTTTATATCATTTGGGCATATAATTCGCCATTTGACTCGTGGCTTTTTTTGTTTCCTTTGAGATTTGACGTCATGATATTATATTCGGACTATAAAGAAAATTATAGTCGAATCGAAAATTATAGTCGGATTATAATGAAAATTATAGTCGAGTCGACCATAATATGCCTATTATCTACCTCCCAGTTTGTATGAAACTCGACTATAATATGGTCATTATACCCCTTTTTTCAGGTATATAAATGGCTAATTATATGCCCGAATGATTTAAATATTTTTACGCATCATAAATAACCGATTCCCGAAACTTTGAGGGTGCCCCTCGATTCTTATACGAAAAGGTTGAGAAGGCTTATTGATTTTGAACAATATTTACGTTCAACATCTTCACAACGTGTGCATAACACATGAATTCTTGCATAATTTAATGAGTTGTAGATGCATCGTATCTACGATACTTTACGATAAAATTCAAGAAAATCTTTATTTTTATGCAGGGCCGTATCTGTAGGGGGCCCGGCCCCTCTGGGAAAAGTGACACGCTCTTCTTTCTGTGAACTTGTTATTTACCCAAATTATAATCAATTAATACTTAGATAGATTGTTGTATTCTCAACGTAATAACATTAAATCGATTTATCGATTAAGTAACCCATCCACGTTTTCATTAATTATTAATTGGAAAAACAATTTTTTTCCAAGATTGTCATTTATCAAATATAGAGATTCGTAATAAACGTTCTAAAGTAATATCGTTTCAATCGATTGATTCACAGTTTTGGAGAATATTAACATTGCATCGTTTGCATGGTATGCGGACGACAGTAGATTCGAAAGTTTCGTCTATATATTTATGTATGGAATGGTTGTAGACTCTGAATGGGATTGAAATTAAATGAATTGGTTGGTTTCTTATTTTCCGTGGCTGTACTGTATCATTCTGCAAAAAATTCTATATTCACGGGATTTGTACAGCACAGCAAGAAAGTTCCGTCTACAGGAACGGATTGTAAATCTAAAAAGTACAATGTTTGATACTGTTTGGTGTGTCACTATCGTCGGAAGAAGAACTTGTTGTCGCCAAATCATATCTCAATAGAAAACCGAACAAACATGATGATTTAATTTTTTGGTGGAACGAAGCAAGCGAGTCTTTGAGTACTACCCAATTTATGTTTATCTGGTTTTAAAACGATTTAATTACAATCCCAAAAGAAGGCTCCAACTGTACTGAAATAATGTATTTTTTGGACCAGTACAAAGTACGAGTCCTATGCGTTTACCTCTACGTTTGTAACCAGTGTACCCTAGACGCCGAATCTGCAAAAAAATGTTGTCCGTCTGTAACATGATAACTCGCGTAAATGTTGACTGATTTTCAAAACTTTTTTGTCCCTTAAAAGGTAGTACCAAATGTAAGCTTGTGAATGCAGATGGGCATTTTTGGTCAAAGGGCCACTGAGCTAGAGCCGCCAAAGCGGTTTTGTTCATAACTCGAGTAAATCTCTTCCGATTTACAAAAATATTTTTTTGTTCGAAAGGCCTAGAAATACCCGACATTTTATTGAATAACAATGTTTGATTCTGAGCCTTGGACTCAGCCAGGGCCATAAACCTGACTCTTTTCTTTCCTGAAAGTTAATTTAAAATTGAATATGAAAGAATTTTTGCAAAATAGTAAACAGCTTTCGAAGTTACGGTCGAAAAAGTAGTTAAAAACGTGTTTTTCGAAGGTTGGTGAAACTTCTTGACTAACATATCTCAGAAATTAGCACGGAAATTGCTCTTCGAGGTTTTGAATGAAAGATATGGACCTCAGAAATTCACAAAAGCTAAATTAGTGAAAATCTGTTGAGTGGTTCGGGCTGTAGGCTCCTTAGTGTGGGCTCAACTCACCCTACGCAACCCTAAACGACATTTGGTCGTTTTTCTTGAAAATTTGTTTAGTGATGGTGTTTCTTATGCAGTGTTGTAGAGAAAAAGAAGCGAACTTTTTTATCCATGGAAGTATGGATCCCAAGTGCTCAGGGTACTTCTATGATCGGCCGTAGAGTGATTTTTTTTAAATTTTTTTCAATCTTTTTTTAGTTTTTTGAAATATGAAGTATTTTTAGGGATTAGATGTTTTCACGCCGTTACTTTGGGCGGGTTTTTCAATATTGCCCTTTCGTCAATTTCCAATCCAATTTAATGTGGACGTAATTTCATACTCTTAAGAATGTTTGAATTAAGGCAATGTTTACTTCGATACGTTTGAGTCTTTTCGCAACATCTATGCTGATATGCGCGGGTCCGTAGCATTTGTTTTTTATTAAAAACAGCTTCGCGAAATTTTGTTTTGGGGCAAGGGCTTCCTATAAAAGAGTTCTAGATACGGCCCTGGTTTCTTGAGGGACTTGGTACATACTAATCTCGATATAATTGACAATGTTTCTCAAATCAAAAGCGAAATGTAAAGAAACGAACAACGTATTCAAAAAGCAAATCTTGCTCGTCGACTCATAGTATAACGTAAAAAATGTGTCAGACTGATCGAAATAAAGTTGAAAAAAGCAAATAAAATAAATGAAATATTAAACCAAATGAATTACTTAATAGTCCGGACGTAATTCTTCCGGTCATCCACATACATGGTACTCTCGTTTTACACACATTTACAAACAATGTTTAATCTGTTGACTGTCTGCCTATTTCGATAACGTTCCACTTTTCTAGGCGTAATGGAAACATACATTACGAAATACCATATTAAATGTGAACTGTCTTGTCTGAATCAGTCGGATAATTACTAAGGGTGTACGAGGTATCTATAGACGCAAATCATATAGTCGCGTCGTTTGTAATACCAAGCTACATTATTATGAGCATTAACCAAGCTAGTAAATTGAAGCAATTTGTGAAAATGTTCTTTTACATTATTTGATTGACCTATGGCATGCAATATGAATTGTTGTGTAAATGAGAACATTATTTAAATGAAGAAAGGTTAGGGTCAATTAGACGAGTGTGTTGTACAATTGATTATACCTATATTTTTGATTAGATGATTTTGAATGAGATGATTGAAACATTTCGCATTCATCACAATTTTTAAACAATTATTGTTGACGATGAGTTGGTTTTCGCTAATGAATCGGTTGAGTAAAATGAACTAGTTGTCAGGAAACTTCAGTGATAATGTATATCAGACATTCTAATGGCGGAAAACTCCTACAAGAACAAGACAATTTTTCATTTGTATGAGAAGTGAGAGTCGTCGTCTACAAAAAAAAACGGTCGGCTTAAAACGACGGCTGGTATTGAATTTCGAAAAAAAAATTAACCATTTTCTGTACACATACAAATACGAAATTTTTCTAATACGACTACATAAAAATTCATTCATAACTTTCGATTTATGAATGAAATTCGGGTTGGCTAATTCAAAAAAGTTTCGCATCTGTCACTTTTGTTACATAGCCAAGGTAGTGTTGGATTCCATTCTTCAATGACCTACCAACTAAAACCTCCTTCCTTATTATCCACGCTCTCTTCTCCCCGGAACCACTTCACAGCATTACTTCGATATTATGTTTTCGGCATTTACGTCTAACCTACTAACCGTCATCAGCTCACCTCGCTCTTGTTCGATGCGGGGACAAACAAATAATAAATGCTCTTCTTCTCCCCCGCATGTCGTGCAGAAATTTGACTCCGCGAGTCCAAACCTGTGCAGGTATTTCCTTAAGCACCTGTGACCCGACAGAAATTGTGTCAGTTTAAAGTTAACCTCTCTATGTTTCCTCTGTACCCATCTCGTTATGTTTGGTATGAGTCTATGGGTCCACTTTCCTTGTACGTGGAGTCCCACTCATGCTGCCGCTGTTTCAGTGACTTGGCTCTTAATTGCGTCTTAACTTTTTTGGTAGTTTGACCCTCTCTTCTCTTCTTTCTATGACATTCGCTGTCTTCTGCCAGCGTTATGCATACGGGCATCGTCGAGGCTATGACACATACCGCTTCTAGGGATATCGTTCGGTATGCGCTTGCTACTCTTATGCTTGACAGCCTTTGGGCTCTAGTAAGCCTTCTCCGGTTGACTTTTCGTATTTAGCGTCTGTAATACAGACTCTGTGTGCCCCATAGCGCAGTATCGATAGAGTTACGCTTGCTAGGAGCCTCCTTTCGCTGCTGCGCGGTCCAAAGCCGTTTGGCATTGTTACTTTCGCAATAGAAAAACTTTAAGGTGGAAGTCCAATATCCAAAATATCCTTCTTCACAAAAAGCAAAAAGGCCAACGTTACGAAATCTACAGCAAGTGATGTTATTAACCAATACAACACATGTTTAACGTTTAATCGATATCATTTTGACCAAAAATTTTAAATGCATTATTCAATTCAATTCCTTTATTTTACGTCGTCTAGTACAGCCGACGGTATTGATACATAAATAGATATGCAAGGGACCCGTACGCATCAGAATAGAATATAGATGTGGCAAACAGAACAGATGTTACAAGAACTAAGTCTTAATAAATATTGACTCGACTCTTGAGTATATGAAACTACGCCGATATTTAATTGGAATTGCAATTGCCAAAAGGGCAATATTGAAAAACCCGTCTGAAGCAACGGTGTAAGAAAACCCTTCCGAAAGCACAAAATTCACCCACAAATAGGCAAAAAACTTCACCTCAATTCTCTCTACAACATAGCAAAAACCATTTTTTGGACTAGGGTTCCGCATATGATTCTAGACGCATAAAAAGCGTGGTCTGATCCACAAAACTCACCTAGCCAAATTAACCTCTTTTTCAGTAACATTATACTTGCTTAAAGCTAACAAAAAATTCACTAAAAAATATTACCTTTAGATGCCACTACCGAAGTGTTGCTTCGTGATAACAGTCAATAAATTTTATAGCTAAATTGTAATTTGAAAAACCAAAAATGTTAGTTACCACTTCAACATTGCAACCGAAAACCATTTAACTTCATGCAATGTTGCAAATTATGAAAAGCGAAACTTTTTTCATTTGTACGTTTTTCTGATTGATCACACGCTATACGTATTTGCAAGCTTCAATAAAACAAAAAAAAACATAACCAAAGACCCGTACGTATCAGAATAGATGTGACAAACAGAATAGATATGGCAAAGTGACTCGAACGTACCTAAATATACAAATAAGCAAACAATCCAACGTTTTCTGTTCTATTATAACTGTAAGAATTTCAAAGATCCATAGAAATTACCCAAGGTAATGTCAAAGGCCCTACCGAAGTACGTCTCAGACCATTCAAATCTAGAAAAGCATATATCCAAGGACTAAGTCGTTTTTCCCTAAAGCCCAGAAACACGTGTACGCTTAAATTTAATTCTCTACAACTTCGCCTTTGGAACCAACTTTCTAACTCTCATAGATTCGGGTCATCCTGCCCAATTATGAAAGTGGCCATATACCAGAATTGGGCCATATTTCCCCAAAACCCTGAAACATGTGTTCGCTTAAATTTAATTCGCTATAACTTCACCTTTTTAATTCTCTACAACTTTGCCTTTGACAGTAAATCTCCATATTGCATAGTTAAGGAAATATAGACGAACGAAAAACTGTTTTCGTACATGGCCAAGAATCTCAATTTCGTCCATTCCATTGGTCCCAGTGCCCAGACCCCTGTACCGATTCCCACAAAAAATTTTTCCCAGTTTTGTGACATCAAATGCTTTCATTTGACACCAAAATGAGGAATGTCCGTGCTATACTTGCTGAGATATTTGCGAAAAAGCTTCACCGACCTTAGAAAAACCATGTTTTTGGTCACTTCATCGACCATATCTCCAGAACCACTTCATCGATTTTGCTCATCTTCGAACTTGAATCATGGGAGGCATGTACCTTTCAGGGAAAAAAAGTTTACGCTGATCGGTTGAGCCGCTTGGAAAAAAAAGTGGAGACGGACGGACAGACGGACATTTTTTTTATTGCTGATTCCTCATATTTAGACGATAATAGATGCATCCCCCCCACTCCCACCTCGATCTACCCCATGTTATAATAAAATTGTTTGTAGTAAAGGTATAGGACCTCTTGTACTTCGTACGGGTCCAATAATTTGATATTTTGAAGTGCATAAGCCGTTGTGTGGTGTATGGTCGATTACATAATGCTTTACATATATTGCTGTCAGTATTTGTGAATACATTAATACAAAAAATGTGAGAAACCATGCATAAAAGTGTTCAGACCAAGATACATGCAATTCCCACTTCCAACGCATGCAATTCTTTTCATGAGGTCAGTAATTGAGCTGGAAATAATCCCGGTTGGAAA
>CM055404.1:1889400-1931156 GCA_029228625.1 Pseudolycoriella hygida | reverse complement strand
AAACCTATTAAGCCCCATTGGATGACCTCACTCATATCGAGAATAACCGAAAAATATCAAAAACTCTAATGGAAGTTGAATACCTCACACATTCAACTGTGACACTCACACACATACACATTATTTTATATGGGATTTGTATAGGAGCTTCCAGGATCCCTAGCGCCCAAACGAAGCCGGTGACCCCACTTTTTTAAAATCTCAGATGGCGTGGAATGCCCATCCGAAGGTCCCTGCAAAATTTCAAGAAAAGATATCGAGCCGTTTTCGAGAAAACTCCAAAAAAGTGGGTTTTCATACAAATGGCTCTGGAACTAACTAACTAACTAAGTAACTAACTAACGTAGGATATTTCCATTAACTTTGGTTTCTATGAAAGTGCACATTTTGTGTGGAAAATGACGATTTTCTAAAGGTCATATCTCCGGATCCACTGGACCGATTTTAATGAGTGAAAAGACATTTCGCCTTAGAATTTTCCGTAGAATCCAGGAAAAATATTTTCCGGGGGTACGTCGCAAGGGGGGAAGTCAAAACTTAGCTGTATATATGGTTCCGAAGTCTACGAAAAATTTTTTTCCGAATTTTTTGTTCGTATGGGGACTTGCGTCACGGGCGCATTGCTACCGCGCGCCCATGATTAAAACCCTTGTACTTCGTACGAGGCTAAAAATACGACAAATATAAATTGTTGTTTTATTTCATTTCAGAATGTCGAATTTTGAAATGCTATTCCGGACGATAAGAGGATGGACGAAATTTTTAATTTATGACTTAAAACAATTACTGTAATTTTGTAATGTATCAGAAATAATTAATTCCAAGAAGGAATATTTAATACTTAGATAGATGTCTCCATTTTTAATCCTAGGAATTTAGTGAAATAATTTTGTTTTGTTTTGTTAAATTTGATTTCCTTTGATATTCTAAATCGAAATCAAACTGAAATGATTTTATTTTATTTGGAAAATTGGGCGTTAACTATAAATTTATTAAGCAAGAAATAAAATCGAATTGAATAAGTTAATTTGAGGAGGCAAATCAACTTGATTTGATAAACAAGTACCAAATTTTGATGATCACAATTGATTTGATTTGATTTGATAAGTCTCTATATTTCATACTTGACCAAATATTCCCGAAAAACCACCTCCCATCTTATACGGCCGAGAAAAAGAATTTGACAAAATTTCACGGATCCCAACCCCCGAATCACGTAACCGATTTCCACAAAACATTTTTTAGATCTAATACTTTTATTTGACACCAAAATAAACAGTTTGCCGAGATATTTGCGAAAAAGTTTCACCGACCCTTGAAAAACCTCGTTTTTGGACACTCTTTCGACCATATCTCCGGGACCACTCGACCGATGTTGCTTATCTTCGAATCACCTATCAGGAAAAAAAAGTTTTTTAAAATCGGTGTAGATTTACCTAAGTTATCGTGTCCACAGACAGACGGACATTGTTTTTTTCGCTGATTTGGCATCACTAGGCAACACAAAAAGTTTTCCCCTTACTCACGGATTCGCAATGTAACAAACGTAGTAGTAAGAGGCATTGAAAAGAACATTCTTAAAAGGATACCCTATTATAGCTCATAACAAAGATGGTAGAGAAGTCACGAATAATGAAAATGCTAATGCAGCTATTCTTAATAGCCCACAAAACTAAAAAAGCAACAACGACTAAAACATAAACACTAAATTCATCGAAAAGACCTGTTTCTGACAAGATTAACTCAACTTTCCATTCATCAAACATTAACTTTGCAATCATCCACAGCAATTATCTTCACCAAAAACCTCATCGCCTTACCATACAAAATTTACATAAATTCATGAGTTTTCGATATGTTTCTTGTTGTATTATTTTTACTTGCTTGATGATGAGATGTTATTACCATTTGGGTCAAATTTATACGATATTAACCAAAGAACGTTTTTTTTTATTTCCCTCTAAAAAACAAACGTGAAAAAGTCATATTTTTCTGCTTAGAAAATTGAAAATTTGGATGTGTGGTAGGACATAGCATAATACTTTTGATAGATTTTTTGGCACCTTTCAAAAAACGTAAATGTAGAGATGATTTGATTTGGGTCTAAACATTTTGTTCAATTAAATGCTTTGTGTATTTTTGTAAGTTGTATATAACTCGTTACAAGTGTTGAGTGGGAGTTGTATAAAAAATAGACAAACATCTAGTGCAAGTGAGCTGCCACATTTATTGCATTCATACATTCCAATTTTAGAAAACAGCATTAAAGAATTGTTTCATGACAGATGTGAGAGCCGTCGATACCTCCGCAGCTAATAGTTTAAAGGCGTTAAAGTTCCTTAATACACAACAATGTTTGTTTTTCACTGTGAGCAGACACTAAAATTGCTTTATGCAACTCTGATGCGAAAATTGGGTCTTGTCATGGCTCGTTTGAGTAACGGATGAAGTTACTTTTAATCACTCGATTTTCGCAACGGAGTTAGTGTGTGCTCACTGCGAAAAAAAAATGAAAATGAGTGATGAGAAGCACCTTCTTATACGCAATCTTCGGTATAACTGGGTCTAGCGAATTACAACTGAAATGACTATGGCTGTTGTCTATACTCCAAATCTAACTCCATCTCAAGATTTCAAGTTTGTGTGTCATAGCTTATTGGCTAGAAATGCCATTTTGTTATGATGAAGGAACCATTTTGTTTTACAATGTATGGTTTTAGCATTGTATGGAACTACACGGGCTTAGTGTCTGAACCATTCAGAGAATTTGTTGTTGAGTAAACCCAACTATGAAAAGTCATTGGACACTTTTCAAATTTCTACGGATTAAAGCCCGCAAACTTGGAATCAACCTTCCGTCCGTCCGTCGGTCGTCCAAACGGCTCAACCAAAAACCCTAAACATTTTTTTCCCTGAAACATACATGCCTCCCATGATTGAAGTTCGAAGATGAGCAGAATCGATCAAGTGGTTCCGGAGATATGGTCGAGGAAGTGACCAAAAACATGGTTTTTCGAGGGTCGGTGAAGCTTTTTCTCAAATATATCAGCAAGTATAGCACGGAAATTGCTCATGTTGGTGTCAAAAGAAAGAATTTGATGTCAGAAAACTGGGAAAATTTTTTTGTAGGAATCGGGTCAGGGGTCGGGGCACCGGGACCAATGGAATCGACGAAATTGAGTTTCTTGGCCATATACGAAAACAGTTTTTCGTGTTTATTTCCATAACTATGCAATATGGAAATTCACTATCAAAGGCAAAATTGTAGAGAATGAAAATTTAAGGTACACGTGTTTCAAGGTTTTAGGAAAAATGCCTCAATCCTGGGATATGACCACTTCTAGAATTGGGGGGATGATCTATATCTCTAGAACTATAAGAGGTAGAAAGTCGCTTCCAAAAGCAAAGTTACATAGAATAAAATATTAGCGAACGTGTGTCTCAGGGTTTTGGGTGAAAATTCCTCAATCCTGGGATATAACCACTTCTAGAATTGGCAGAGATGATCCATATCTCTAGAACTATAAGAGGTAAAAAGATGCTCCCAAATGCAAAGTTGTGGAGAATAAAATTTTAGAGAACACATGTCTCAGGGTTTTGGGTAAAAATGCCTCAATCCTGGGATATGATCACTTCTAGAATTGGGAGTGATGATCCATATCTCTAGAACTAGAAGAGGTAGAAAGTTGCTTCCCAAGGCAAAGTTGAAGAGAATAAAATTTTAGAGAACACGTCTCTCAAGGTTTTGGGTAGAATTACCCAAATCCTGGGATATGACCACTTCTAGAATTAGGAGGGATGATCCATATTTCTAGAACTATAAGAGGTACAAAGTTCCTTCCAAAGGCAAAGTTGTATAGAACAAAATTTTAGACAACACTTCTTTCAGGGTTTTATAACCATTTATAACCATATAACCATTTATAACCATATAACCATTTCTAGATTTGAATGTTCTGAGATGTACTTCGGTAGGGCCTTTGACATTACCATGGGTAATTTCTATGGATCTTTGAAATTCTTATAGTTATAAAAGAACATAAAACGTTGGATTGTTTGCTTATAGTATATTAAGATACGTTCGAGTCTTTTTGCAAGATTTATTCTATTTGCCACATCTATTCTGTTTGTCACATCTATTCTTATACGTACGGGTCTTTGGTTATGGTTTCTTTTTAAAATCTGTGTTACTGTTTCAAAATGACCACTATGACCCACCGACCTTCTGGTTACAAGAACCAGACGATACCGCTACGTAAATCCTTCATATTTTTATACCGTAAAGAAGTTAACAAGAAATGTTAGATACATACAAGCACGAATAGTACGCGTTTTTTCCTAAGTCTTTCCGAAGGAAGTCCGATTTTTTAAATCGAAATAATTTTGTAAGTTGAAATATGATACGAATGAACGATGCGTTTTTCTTTTTGTGTGTTTGCTGAGGCTTTCCGAAGGAAGTCCGATTTGTCAATTTGGTTAACACATGCATTTGGATTTCACACGCAAAAATTTGGCTACCCGTACTCCATGGTGTCACTACAAAATCCGGAGGCACAAAATCCGGAGGCGACAAAATCCGGACGAAAAATCCGGAGGCGTCAAAATCCGGATGCCTCAAAATCAGGTGGCGTCAAAATCCGGAGGCTACAAAATCCGGAGGCGTCAAAATCCGGAATATTTTCAAAAATCCGGATAAAATCTGGACAAAATCAGGACGAAATATGAACGAAATTGTATTATTTAACGCATAGCATCTACATTTTCTTTGTACTAACCTTTTCGTATATGAGTTGCTGCGCCGCAGGCCTTGACCATAATGGGAAAATAAAAAAGCGGGGTCGAGGGGCGGCAGCCCCCGCAAAGGGGGGTTAAGGGGGAATATCCCCCTTGCGGGGTCTAAGGGGCAGAGCCCCTAGCGGGGTTTGGGGCAGAGCCCCATGCATGTACGGCCGCCTGCAGGGCGTAGCCAAGCCCGTCGCAGGCGCGGGGGTGAGGGGGCAGAGCCCCCCAATATTAAATATATCTAAGACATCCGCCACAGAATTACAACAAGTCTTCCAGCGCTATGATATATTTTTATTGAACTGTTTTTGTACAAAAGACGAACAACGGAATCTACAAAATCCAGAGGCTACAAAATCCGGAGGCTACAAAATCCGGACGCTCATCGGGATTTGGATTCATCAGGATTTTGACGTATCAGGATTTTGCAGCCTCCGGATTTTGACGCATCCGGATTTTGACGCCTCCTGATTTTTCGTCCGGATTTTGTCGCCTTCGGATTTTGTGGCTCCGGATTTTGTAGGGGAGCCGTACTCCATACATCGCGCAAAGCTAAATTTTTGGGGTGTGAAATCTGAAAGCGCAGAAAATTTATTACGTTAGGAGAGTCCGGCATTTGTGACACATTTTTTAGTCGAAAATATTTATTTCAAAAGAATTTTTGCGTTCCGAAGCTTTAAGCGTCATATAATAAGACCAATTAATCTCATTATTATCGTGAAATACTTTCACTCCAATCATTGCCAAAAATATACATTTACGATCAATAACGACCACCACATGCTAATAATAATCGTTCGTTCCTCGACATCCGTATCGCATTTCAAACAAATGATACGATCGCACTGTAATATTCAAATCTATAACGATGAACATTTCTCATCTCTCTATCGCATCGTATAAACCAAAAATACCCAGCAAGCGAGATAATAATCCTTGTATCCTATCCTTCTTTCCTAAAATAATGTTATTTATATATTGTAATGTTTTCATGGTTTTTTAACGAGGGCTATGACAGCAGTCATAGTCACTCTTTTTCCATGTCAGCTAGAAAATAGTAGACAATAAAATTATTATCAATCAATTCCAAATATTATTAAATTCCACTGTTGTTTCATATAGAAATAACTGCTTTTGTCGGGCTTATTTTGTTTGGGTTATTTTGTCCAGGGGTTACTTCGTCGAGCGTGATTTTGTTCAGGGGTTATTTTGTCCGATTCCCCTGAAGTTTCCATTCAAAAAGTATCGTTTGGCGTCTTGGAAATCCACTCGATTATCGATGTTGACTTGCAATCAAAAATTTAAACGAGACTGGCAAATTCAATCTAGTTAAGCGTGCCACATTTATAAACCATTTTCTTATACGTATTCTTATGGTTTTTAGACTAAAGACTTGTTCTTTTTCTGAAAATTTCTGACAACAACGAAAATTAATTATTTATTTCTGTTCGTTACAGCACACTAGTCCCTTGGAAAATGTTTAGACAAGAATTATCTAAAATTCATCCAATTTCATCTGGATTGGAAGCAATGGCACTAAAAACAACAATTGACCTAACGTGCAATGACTATATATCGAATTTTGAGTTTGATGTGTTCACTAGGTAAGAATTATTGCCTGTTTTAATTAATGGCTGTGGAGTCTAGTGGAGAATAGAGTACAAATTGATTCTAAAGAACAATTTTTATCGGAGTATTTCTTGCAGATTATTTCAGCCGTGGAGTACATTATTAAGGAATTGGCAAATTCTAGCTGTGACACATCCCGGCTACGTGGCTTTTCTGACTTATGACGAAGTCAAAGCAAGGTTGCAGAAATATATTCACAAAGCTGGTAGTTATGTGTTTCGGTAAATGTTAATACGATTTTATTTCGAATTTATTTGTTTGACAAAAATTTCGTCTTGCAGGCTTTCGTGCACTCGATTAGGTCAATGGGCAATAGGTTACGTTACAGGCGATGGTGAAATTTTACAAACCATTCCACAAAATAAGTCACTTTGTCAAGCTTTATTAGATGGTCACAGGTAATTCTTCACTTGATTACTAATTAGTTGAAGTTAAGGTGAAACTCAACTTACTGAGTCGCTACGTGTTATACATAACATGTGAACTATGTCCCTATAGCAGTAATTAGCACTTTTTTAGACATGTACGAAGTAAGTGTCTCATGCGCTTACTACCACGTTTGTTGAGTTGAGTAAATCTTCACAGATTTAATTTTTTTTTTCGCTGAAAGGTAGTCAAAAAGTGAGTTCAAGTTCGAAGATGAGCAAAATCAGTCGAATAGTAGAGGAGAGGAGATAAGGTGCATTGAGAAACGTGGTTTTTCGAGGGTCGAGGAAAGTTTTTCGCAAATATCTCGGCAAATGCATTAAGAAAACTAAAACTGCTCATTTTGGTATCAAATGAAAACATTTGATCTCAAAAATGTTGAAAAATTTTTTTGTTGAAATTACTTGAGTGGTTTGGCCACTGAGATCCGTGGAATGGATAATAGTAGATTATGCACCTCTTGCCAATATTGACGTGTGGCATTATGACCCACGCTTTCGGCTAGGGCCACAATGCCCCTTGGGATTTAACCTTTTCTAGAATCAGGAGGGATGACTAATATATCTAGAACTATGGCAGATAGAAATTTGCTTCCAAAGGCAATGTGTAGAGAATCAAATTTGAGAGAACACGTGTTTCAGATTTTTCCCGAAAAATGTCCAAATCCTTGTGATTTAGCCACTTCTAGTACACGTGTTTCAGGGTTTTAGAGAAAAATGACATAATCCCGGAATATATCCATTTCTACAATTGCCGCACTTCGATAGGGTTTTCGGATAATTTTTTGGATAATTTCTGTTTTAATATTGTCATTCCGGCAATTTCCAATCCAATTTGATGTAGACAGAATTTCATACACTTATACTTACAATGGAATTTTATTACCTTCAAAAAACCTACAAAACTAAAAGATTGTAAGAGTTAGGCACATACGTCCGAGTCTTTTTGCAACATCTATTCAGATGCGCACGGGTCCCCCGCATATGTTTAAAAATGATACCAGTGCGTCCCCGTTCGAATTGGGAACCGCTCAGCCTTTGCCCGTACCGAGTCGACCGCCGGTATTGTTTCCTTATAGCAATTCATGTGAATAAACTTATGTTATAATAACTTATTATATAAAATCCGAGTGTTTGTTTGTCTGTCCCTTTGTAAAGCTTTTACCGTAAAAAATGTTACATGGGCGATCGAAAAAAAAACACTTTTTGATATGGTGGTGGTCTGAAACGTGGAGAAAACTCGGACCTTGTTGTTGTTTCAAGAATGACCTGAAACGTCGAGAAAACATTGTCCGAGGTGAGGTGTTGTTCTGAAATAAGTGAGATATGGGTCAAAAAAGTGTCCAAAGTGAAAATAGGCCAAAAGTCGCTAAGTTTTTTACGGGATACAATTTTGTAGAACAAAGTTTTCCGATCCGGCTTCTTCCGTATGAGCTAGGCAGCAAAAAGGTAAAAATTTGGGGGATTGGTCACTTGATTTTTACGTAAACTAAAGTCAATTTCTGGGGTATGAGAGATAGATTATCGGTTTTTCAGCAAAGCCTTAGAGTTTTGTGACTAGAAGTGACCAGTATTAGTTTCGACGGACACTTGGACGGGATTTGGAACGTGATTTAGACGGGGATCGGGGATTTAAACAGTAATTTGGACGAGAATTTTTACAGGGAATCGGAAGCGGATTCGGAAGGCGATTTGAAGAGAGAACGGACGTGGGTGGTGGCGAGGATTTGGACAGAAGTTGGGACGGGGGTTAAGACGGCGTTAGTGGATGCCGTGTGATGGCTTTGAACAGACGTAAGTAAGGGGAATAGGATTATGACGAAAGCTTTGGACGGTGTTTAGTACGGTGATACGTCGCAGGCACATGAAGCGCCGCAGGCATATAAAGTGCCACAGGCTAAAAATAGGCAGGGGTCCAGGAGGCGGCGTTAATATTAGACGGCTAGATAAAATTCACAAAAAGTCGCTGATTCTGAGTTCATTACAAGTTTTCGAGGCAAGGTTAACGACGACCGACGCATACGAGAAATAGAGAAAAACGAATTCTGAGGATTAGGCTGAAAAGTGGATACAAAACCAGAGCAATCGAATTGTTGAATTTCACTACGTTCTACGGAATTAACGAAAACAACGACGATGTGAAAAAGATCAGCATGGAATATTGCTCACAAGTTACGAAAAGTTTGAAGCCCCTTTATAAGAATTTAAATCTAGAAATAGTCCATAGGGGTGGAAACAGTTTACGTCAACATTTAAATTCGCTCAAAGACCCGATCAAAAAACATCGTAAATCCGGCATTTACAAAATAGTCTGTCAGGAAGGGTGCCTGTTCATATACATTGGGAGGAGTACCAGGCCAGTCATAATTCGCTTCAATGAACACTTAGTGGATTGGATAAACGACAACGAGAAAGCATCAGCGGTTTCCGAGCACTTGTTGAAACGCAAACCCGAAATAAACAGCGATCATCTAGTTCTATTGAAAGAGTACAACGATGCAAGAAAAATAGACTACATGGAGGCGATTTACATAAACAAATAATATAGAAACCTTAATTTGATGAACAAAAATATGGAAAAGACATCGCCGTTGCTAGTGTTAATGGAACTCATAAGAATAAAAGAGACAGAACGAATTAGAATAAGAAAATAAACTTGACAGTTTTGTTATTGTTTTTGTTATAGCTCTGATGATGGGATGTCATCCCGAAATATCGGCTCAATAAAATCCTATTGGAGATAAGCATCAAAATTGTTTCAATACCCCAAGCAAAACAACAACCAAAAATAATAGAACGAATAAATGTTTGAAGAAGTGTTTGATGCATTCCGGTTACGTTGGGTTCAAGTGGGTTTCAATTGAATGTTTTCACCTTCAGGAAACGGTTTTTTTGAAACTCAATCAATTCGAGATGCTTCTGGTAGCCCTTTTATTGTTAATGTTATTATAAATAATGGATGATTCTAAGTGTGAAGATCAGTTTTAAAGAAGACACGACTTGATAATGGTCACAGAGTGACCGAAACTTAATTAGTTGAAAAATAAAATTTGGTACAATTTAAAAGGCGTTTTTCTGTAAAAAACTTTTCTGAAGTATTAAATTTGTAAATTGTGCCGATCTGCTCGAAAATTCCTCTATCAGTATTGAAGAAAACAAAACTGAAAGTTGTAAATCCCTAAGGTTATTTATTTAGAGCTTTCTATTTCTTCAAAGTACATCCGAAATATCGAATAATTTTGTGCTCCCACTGTAGTTATTAATTAACCGGATTATCTACTGAATAACCAGTGATTAACCGAAGTCGTTTCTTCCTCGTTGAATACTTGCTCTCCTAATTTCGGTTGAATAAAAACTCTGATGATACTTGTTTCACCACCGCGATCAGTAAAATAAAAAATAGAACTTTTTCTTCTCAACTCTAAAACTTAATTGTAAACATAAGCAAGGGACTCACCATGGAAAACAACCAAATACCTTGAAGAGCGATTTCCGTGTTAATTTCGCAAAAAGTTTCACCGACCTTCAAAAGACCACGTTTTTGACCATTTTTTCGACTGTAACTTCGAAAGTTCCTAACCGATTTTGCCAAAATTCAACTCTATCATCAATTTTTCAATCAGCTTTAAAGCAAAAAGAACATTTACTAAAATCGGATAAGATTTACCAAAATGTAGAAAAACACGTTGGGCACTAGTAGAGACTCAGTTTTAGTGCCCTGGGTGAGTCCAAAGGCTCAAAATCAAAAAATGTTCTTCCATTTGTCGGGCATGCCTAGATCTGTCAAACAAACAATTGTTTATGAAAATCGGAACATGGCCCGACAGTGCCCAGATTCATTCTTATAGATGATTTTTTGATTACCTTTAAAGAAAAAATAAAAGTTTTTGAAAATCGGTTGAATTTTACTCGAGTTATCATGTTGACGATGGAATCACACGGTGTTGACGGACAATTTTTTTTGCATATTTCTCTTATTTAAACCCCGGAACGAAAAAGTAACCAACTCGGGGGTGGAAATTCGACTGGTTACAAACGTCGCGTCGTGGTAAACGCAATAGACCCTTTTTCGAGTACATGTCGACGAAGTAGTTTCGAAAATTAAATTTCTCTACCCACCCACAACTATACAAGCGAAGCGGCTAAAATTTTCAATCAGTTTTTGTTATATGTACAGGTACAGGTTGTTGAATCGCAAGAATATAAATTTAATTTTTTATTACAGAGAAGGTTTCTATTTATACCCCGATGGACGACCAGTGAACCCAGACTTATCGTTTGCTGTTCAAAGCCCGATGGAGGATCATATTACTGTAACCCAAGAGCAATATGAGCTCTATTGTGAAATGGGTAATTGATTTTTTTACCTTTTTTTGTGTTGGCTGTTTTTGTTTGTTGTTGGTGAAAAAGTTGAAGGTTTTATTGGCTGTGTGCAGAAAAAAAATCTTGAAACACATAGAATAACAAGTCGATGTGCAACAAAAATCGTATCGAATTCACTCTAATATACGAAATCAATCAGAATGGGTCATTGTTATTTATTATTTTTTTTTCTTGTAATTGTTCCACAGGAAGTACATTTCAATTGTGCAAAATTTGTGCTGAAAACGACAAAGATATTCGAATTGAACCATGCGGACATTTGTTATGCACACCATGCTTGACAGCATGGCAAGTCGATTCGGAGGGACAGGTTTGATTTAATTTACATTTAACACAAAACATGATAACTAGAAGAAATATTTCATCTCTAGGGATGCCCGTTCTGTCGAGCAGAAATTAAAGGAACCGAGCAGATTGTGGTAGATGCATTCGATCCGAGAAAGCAGCACCATCGAAATTCCGCGAACGGAAGACAACAGAATGTCGAAGATGATGATACAGAGGTATAGCTTGTGTGCGGGGTATCATTTGCATTAAGGCATTTTCATACGTGTCTTGTGGACTTTTTGTTTTCTTTTTAAGACTTTCTATAACTTAATCAATCAATTAAACGAAAACTGAATTATTTGGCACGAAAAGCTTACAAATTTGCATAGAAAAAGTAGATGTAAAAGTTAAAATTATTGCATTGTGAGGAGGTAGCACGAATTTTTCTCATATTTCAGATTCATGCTTTAGTTTCGAAAATTCCGAGCTCTCTCGTTGCCCCGTTGAATATGAAAGCGCAGACATGGGCGAAAATCAGATTGTCATTCAACGGTTCTCATAGGCTGTGATTTTAGTTCATAGATTTGCTCGTCTGTACTAGATGGCGCTAGCAGTGACTGTATGATATATTTGAATATTCGTATGGAGAATGTTAAAGTTTTCCGAATAAATCGAAAATTTGGGATAGTTTTGCGTAAAATTATTTAAGTAATTAAAATTTGCCAATTACTTTGCAAAAAAAAAATTGTTTAAAGTTATTTGAAACCGTTCGCAACAATTTCTTCATTTAAAATTGCGAGTTTCCATTCCAAAATTGGCTCAATCGTAATTTAACTCTTTTCCATACAGATATTCAAATCTATCATATAGTTACTCCTAGTGCCACCTGTTGATATGTACATGTACATGCAATTGTCGGACATCACGACCTATTCTATAAAAATTCTTTTTTATCAAACCGAATTTGAAGGATATTTGAGTACCACAACACATATCTGCACACAGTTTCCATTCTATTGTTAATGATTCTATTCAAAACTTGAATTTTAGAGATGGTTGTATGAACGCACCACAGATTCAACAGCGATCTAAGTGCTTGGAGTCTTGGAAGCTCGATACCTACTCCTACAGGTGGTAGTACATTTGCACGCCGGCATTCAGCCTAACCACTTGCCACACAAATCAAAAATTTAACTTGTGCCTGAATTAGTGTTATCGATTGGTTCAGGTCCCAAAATTTATGTTCTGAAAATTGAGTACTAATCGATTACAGCACAATAAGAATGTCCCGCTTATTGGTATTTTCTGAATCCACATTATCTGAACCATTTTACTATCCACATTGGTTGCGTACCATGTAGCTTGACAACTTTTTTGTTTTGACTGATTATTCAAGGAGTTCAAAAGTACGGTAGGTCGCTTCCGTTAAGATTAGCGGGCGTAACAACACTATTACTGTTAACTTATTAACTAAAATCACACTGCCGTACCTTCACATCCTGAATAACAAACCGAAAAAATAACATTTAAATGACTGTAGGATGATATGAAAAAGCAATGAAGTTTTTTAAACAAAATAGCGAAGCAAGTTGCACGAGAACTGACAGTCATCTGAAAAAAAATGATGATTCCGGCTACCCTTACCTTTTCATATACATCCTTGGTGCTTGTCATAATTTTTTTGTTATTTTAATTGTGCAATTGTATCAACGACGTCAACCAACTTTTTTTGGATTTTCGAAGATAATTTTGTTCGATTTTTGTGTGAATTTGTGTATTTTAGTTCCCAAGAAAAATTCAAACGTTGCACTGTTGTTTTGATCATTTTTTCTTATACGAAATATTCGATTAGGAATGTGTTCGTGTGATTTGGCCGTTGTTTGTAAAAATGTTGGTGCTAGAAATTTGTCTCTTTCGGATTCTTTTGATGTCCAAAACAAAACTTTGATGATGACATCGTTGACAATTGCACAATTAAAATAATAACAAAAATTATGACAAGCACCAAGGATGTGTATATGAAAAGGTAAGGGTAGAGAAATCATCATTCTTCATCATTCTGGCGGTCATAAGTACTGACTTGCTTCGCTATTTTGTTTAAAAAAACTTCATTGCATTTTCAAATAATCCTCCAGTCATTTAAATATTATTTTTTCGTTTTGTTATTATGTTAAGGTACGGGAGTGTGCTTTTAGTAAATAAGTTAACAATAATCTTAACGTGAATCTTAACCGAAGCAACCTACCGCATTTTTGAACTCCTTAAACAATCAGTGAAAAAAAGTTGTCAAGCTACATGGTATGCAACCAATGTGGATAGTAAAATGGTTCAGATAATGTGGATTCAGAAAACGGGTAAATACCAATAAGCGGGACATTCTTATTGTGCACCGCTGTAAGTTCTGGTTTTCACTCAAAAAAAGTGCTCCGTGACGAATTTCAACCTATTAAAATTCTTAACGAAGCGCTAAACGGAGTACTATTTTTGAGTGGAAACCTAGACTAAAACTTACCATTACATGTGAATGATGAGAATAGAATGTTAAAGGTTTGCGTTTTTTGATCAGTTAATTCTAACTTATCTCGAGGTTACTCGTGAAAATGAGACAAATAGCATACAAGTTTGAACTAAACCTTACTCTAAATTCTCTTTTTCATTCATAATTTTTTGACAGCTGTCCTCGAGATAAGTTAAATATAACTGGTTTTTGCTCTCCTTTAACACTCTTTAAGAACTGTTGACTTTAGCAATAATATTCGAAAAATTAAGAACAGAAAGTTTTCAATATTATCAAAATTAATTGAAGAACATAAGCAAAGACCCGTACCTATCAGAGTAGATGTGGCAAAAACACTAGAACCTACCTAATATAGCAATGAGCAAACTCCAATGTTTTACGTTATTTCATAACTATAAGAATTTCAAAAATCCATAGAAATTACCCAAGCTAATGCCAAAGATCCCACAGAAGTACGTCTGAGACCATTGATTTTGATTACCGAAATGTTCTTCCCTGCACCATATCACAAAGAGGATCGACGTACCAAGAAATCCTGAAACTTCTTTCTCTAAAATGTAATTCTCACCAACTTGTTCCTTTAGAAGCACATTTCTAACTGCCATAGTTCTAGAGTTATGCGTAAATTCTAGATGTTGCTTCATCCTGGGATTTGGTAATTGTTCCCTAAAACCCTGAAACACGTGTCCTCTAAAACTTTCTTATCTACAACTTTGCTTTTGGATGCATGCACTCATTCTGAATTAATTTTGAGTTGAAATATTTCATTTTACTTTCGACTATTTGTTATGTCTGTCTCGGGAGGCATTTACGTGTAATGGTAAATTTTTCGTGTAGGGAATACAATAAAACAAAGTACCGTGTTTCGTGCGAAAGAAATCCATTCATTCGAGATCATGTTGAGATACTCTCACTCTCAATAGTGTATTTATATACTTCACCCCCGGCGCGGGATACAATTAATACACTCGTCAAAATAACAGTTTCAAAGCTCGTCGCTGTCCCTTGGGTAATGACTTTTTTTTGCACGTTACACTGTAATCTACTATTAAGCGCTAAAAGTTGTTTTAAAGTTTTAAACGTTATTTTCACTCAATGTCCCTGACTTTCGAAGTTGGAGTGGCTGTAACTTTCCTTTTAAGTCACACAGTTCCTTCGCGCATAAAGTATACTCAGGAGCGCCGACCGCCGACTTTACTTGGAGATATGTGTGGCAAGATTTTTGGGAGTGGGGTAGAGCGTTGGTTAGAAAGAGGCCAACTATATCGGCCTCTTTCGAACCAACGGCTTAGCATATAAGAACAAAAGTCGTTCGCCCTCCACCTAAATCCAATTTTTTCGAGAAATGATCTTCCCAAACGTTGATCTAGGCTCGATTATCTACCAGAAAAACAGCTACACAAGCCGAAAAAAAGAAATCCATCTGAAATGAATTTGGCTAGTGTATTGTATCGGGATGACGGCTCAAAAAAAACTTTTGATATATTCTAGAGGAAGCTGTAAGGATCATTTTCGGCAATCGAAGTAAACGCCGCCACGCCTCGGATTGGCGGCGACCGACGACGGCTAAAAAAATTGCCATAAACAGGAACAGAAAAGTGAAAACCAACAAGTTTCTGATTTGTATGGTAAATCAGAAAATTGACGGTTTTCATTTTTCCGTTCCTGTATAATTCGTAGAAAAAAAATGTTTCTACTTCCAAAAGCACTGATATCACAACCAAAACACTTTTTAAAAGGAAATGTGACGCAAGTTCTTGTTCCTTCTTTCAAAATACCTGATGATATTTGGAGTGATCAAGTGTGAAAATATTTCAAAAGAATTCTTTGCGTTTCGTAGCTTTAAGCGTCACACCAATTGATATTAGTTGTTTTGTTTGTCCCTTGCGCCACGTTTCTCTTTTGAAAAGTGTTTTTGTTGTAATATGCATCTACCATCATAAACTTTTGCAAAACATGGATTGAACTGTGCCGGGATTTTAATCTGAAAACCATTCCAGGAAAAGAAATGATGAAAATGCAAAAACTTAGACTGAAGTTGATTCACTACTCAGACGAATACACCATTCGAAAATTATACGTTTATTCCTCCCTCTAGCACGAATGTTCAAATCACCACATTCATCCTAGAAACCTGACGACACACTACTCAATTTTAAGCAAAAGCTGATCCAAAAATCCATTTACATTTTGCATGTGAACGCCCCACCGCTTAGTTTTGCGTTTGTGTTAACTTATCAAAATTGCACAAATCCAATAAGTTTGTTAATTTTCATTTGTTACAACTAATTTTTAAGATAAATACCGAATATACATTTGATTCATTTTATTAAGTAGAAAGAGATTTCAAATAAACATTCGAAGTTAGCACAACGTAAGTCATTTTATTCCACAAATCGCACTAACATTCAATGTGTTTTTTTCCTCATAATTTAATTTATTTAATTATTTATTTTTTGTATTTCATTTTTTCGCTATCTCCGTTTCGAATTGAAAACAAATTATAATCAAAATTCGCTTGGTTTGTGCAACGTTATTAGACGTTGCACGTAAATTTTTTGTGTTCGTCAATTGCTCATAAGACAAGAATAATAAAATTCTTTAAATATTCACGTATTTAGCTGACCGAGTGGTGAACGGACGGAATTACTTTATTTATTGTAAGAAATACACGGAAAAAGTTGTAGATTTCTTCTTATATCACCTGTAGGTCTGTAGGAGAAAATTCTTTTAGCAATAGTTTAATCACTTAAAGTGTAAAATTCCTCCTATGAAAGTGTTTTTTCTCAATGCCTCTAAACTCTCCCGCCTCTACCTTCACTTTTGTTTTGAGAGTTGAGTGCTGAAGACTTTGATGTCAAATGTAATTACGGGCGGTACAAAAACTACGTTATGAGCCCGTTATGTAGAAACCGATTTCCGAATTGAGTTAAAAATGCAAAGCTTAGAATAGGAGGTGATCATATCCTTCAATTATATCTATTATTTCATAATGTCACTTCTCATATTAAAATTTGAAATAAAAATAGAAAATCATCTATCACACCCGATATTATTTTTCGATGTTGAATTGGTCCGTAGGGTCGAATTCACGAAGCATCTGTGTCATGGATTTACTCAAGTTAGTTCAAATCTTGATCACAAAGCACCGAACAGGCAGTTCAGAAAAAAGGTTTTCTCAAGTCGATTCCGGAGCCCACAAAAAATATTGTTTTTCCTGAAAAAATATATTTTCTTTAAATTTTTTGAAAGAACGGCAACCATTTTTTTCTCCTATTTCATGTGGTCATTCATTTGCATTGAATTATAGCAGGAAGGCCGATGAGCGAATTTTTGTACTAAAATTCATTTCAAAAACATTACGTTTTAACACAAACGTCAAAATTTTGTTCATTAAATGACTAAGACTAATTTAACATAAACGATAGAAATTTAAAATAAAAACATTTAAAAATACAGAACTCTGTGTCACATACACTTTTTATGTCGTTATTGGACCATTTCAGACCGTTTGTAATTCATTTGCGATGAATTCCGTCCACTGAAGGTGTGTACATGTTACAACAAACGAAATTCATTCATCGGCCTTCCTCTACAATAATTCAATGTTCATTTGACACCTTGAGCGCTTTAATAAACAGTTGACTGTAATGTTTCACAGAGCCGTTTTCTATAAATTTTAATGGCCGATTGGCCGATCGCGAACTTAATTTTTTTGAAGTGCAGGTATGAATTTTCAGAGACAGTGACGAATTTGACACTGGTCTACTACTAGAACTGGAACTAGCTATAGAACCTAAATACAAGTTCCCTTATGTATTTCCAATTCTATTGCCAACACGTAATGTATTTTACGATAGAACTCGTCGCTAAACTAGTCGTACTCCATGTTGTGGCAGATTATGTTATGAGGAGAATTTCTGAATATATAAATACATTATGAGGAAGTTCTTTAAAAGGCAAATTGGTGCAGACAGACGAAAGAAAATAACATCGGCGGTGCCAAATGTCGCCGTGGCAAAACAATATACTCCTGACACTAGCACTCATGTAATGACTTTATCTGTCTATTGAATGCTTAACAATTAGTTTGATTCTACGTGAGCTCTATAGTTTGCTTCGTCTGATGTTTTTCAAGTCGTGATTAAGTCGTATCAAAAGAATTTTATATGCGAAAAGACGCTAATGGCTAGACAGTTTCTTTTATTTGTTTGTAGAAGTACGGCCGTTTACTGCTAGAGTACCTCCAGATACCACCATAGTATACACACAATCCACAGTCGTTACATATAATATGGAAACTGTTTAATCGAATTATATAGTGGTCAAACTAGCGGTCAACCTTTCATAATTCGAAGGTGGTATGGTTGTTTTCGGTAGGCCTTGGTCCATCTACCGTCTAAGAGTCCCAAAAAAATGTCGAAAAATGATCAAGATAATCGATAAAAACCGAAAAAATTGAGGTTTCGTGCGGGTTTTTCGTAGCTACGAGACGAAAGTCTGTGTTTTTCTGTCAGTATTTTTCCAGTTTTCTTCATGCTTAAAATCAAACAAAAGCCATCTCATAAAAGATTAGGAACTGTTTAGTTTAATTGCTGCGGTCCATTCAGAAGAAGATAGCGTATTCTTGTTGCAAACAAAATCATTGCCGTACATGTTTTGAAGTGAATTGCTCCTGATCCTTGGTATTTGAACTTGCATCAGTCTTTATAATAGTTTTGGCGAAGTGCAGAAAATGTTCCATTTGTTTTGAACAATGTTTGTCGTTAACAAAATGTTAACAAAGTCAAAAAAAGTTTTCGCGGTGGTTAATTTTTAAATGAAATTTTGACTTTAAAAATTCATAACTCGGGCAAAAAATTTCCCGGTATGGGATGTTTTTTTTTTCTGATTTGTTACATCAAGAATACTGAACTCGAACATTTTTCAAAATTGTTGGAACTTTTTATCGACACTACTTAGGGCTACCGAAAACAATCATTACACCTCCGATCCCGAATTATGCAAGGTTATCAATATTAAAAAACTAGTTTGCCTACACTCATAGATTCAAATTACAGTGATTTGAATGATAACGTCGCAATTTCTTCTGGTCGAAAAAGTAACCAAAGACATGGTTTTTCGAGGGTTGGTGAAACTTTTCATAACTATCTCAGCAAGTATAGCACGGAAATTTTGGTTCCGAATGAAAGCATTTGATCTCACAAAACTGTGAAAGTTTTTTTTGTGGAGATCGATTCAGTGGTCTGAGCAATGGGACAAATGGAATGGGCGAAATTCTTGGCCATATACGAAATCAGATGGCTTTTCGTCTATACTTGCTCAATTATCCAATATGGAAATTTACTGTCAAAGGCAAAGTTGTAGAAAATAAAATTTTAGAGAACACGTATTTCAGAGTTTAAGGGAAAAATGACATTATTTCGGAATATATCCACTTCTACGATTGTCGTACTTCGGGAGGGTTTTCGACATTACCTTGGCTAATTTCTGTGGGTCGTTCGAGTTCTGATGGCTTTGAAAACTCTGCAACAATTTGTAATTCTGATACGTTCGGCCTATTTGCAAAATCTGTTCGGTTTGCTACATCTATTCTGATACATACTAGGGTGTATTTGTTCTCCAATATCCCCTAAAACTTTTCCGATCATAATCCGTAATTTGATGATTATGCGTCGGCCATGAGACATCCTAATGTGAAGCAAAGTCACCAAACGTCCAAAAAAAAAAAAAAAACGGTTTTTCACGTTCCGGCAACCTTAAATGACATTTAAAAAAAACCAAAGCATCAAAAAGCATCGTAGGAACATGCTGGACAAAGCCGGGGGTCAGGTCTTCAAAAATAAAAAACTTCACCAAAAACGCTACACCCTAATACATTGTGGTCTTTGGTCATATTTTTCAGATTCAATTCAACGTCAATGTTAGCTGAAAATAAGCCAATTTTAGGAAATTTTCGGTTAACAAATTCTAACTTCTAAAATCAACTAAAGTCGCGTACAGCCTGTATTGCCTTGCAACGCATAAAAACCTTGTAACGAAAGAGAAAACAGATTTTTTGTTGATTCTTTCATTCGAAATCTTTTCTCTCTTTCATCGCTCGGTTTCTATGTGTTGCTGCACGGCAGTGATAGAGTCTGGTGTTTGATTAGATGTGTGTGATATCCATCCTTCTTTTATAAGAAGTTATTGTCGATTGAAAATGAAGGTTAGTAGACTCTGCACTCGAGTAGCATCCAAATTGTGAATAATGAATTTTGTTTTGCTAAGAATGAATTCTATTTTCTACCCGAATCAGATACCGTCGTTGACATACGATGATGAATACTTGTGAGCATTGCCTAACACAAATAATTGATCAAGAAGGTAATCATCAGTAAAATGAAAAATTTTAAAAATGTTACAAAAGCGCTGCATTGTTGTTTATATTTCGGAAGTTTTTTTCCTGAATTGAAAATTTGAAAAATGTATCTAAACCTTTAGTATAATCGAGAAATGTAAGTGATATATTTTTATCAGAAAATATCGGCGTTTGCTTGAATCGCAAACATTTATTATATTTGTAGTTTTTAGTTTTTTATTTAAATAAAAACTTTGAAAAAAGAATTGCTTTTGGTTTTGTTTTGTTTTTTAAGTGAATTTTGGGCATGTAATCATTGACGTGGTTTGTTCTGCTCCAGGGCATGATATAAGATCCTTATTAGCCGAAAAGAATTTCCGTTCGCTTGGCTTTTTGTGTTTGTTTTGTTACTTTATTTCAGTCACAAAATTATTTTGGTTTGCTTTTAATCTCCTTTAATTGCGGCAATTTTTGAATTCACTTAACTGAAATATCTAAAACCATTTGAATTTGCAGGACAACGGTGAATTCAATATCGCTACATCATCTCTGCATGCACTAAGCAACAGTATGATAATATCCAGAACGGAAAAACATAGTCCTCATTCATCACCTCGTCTGTCGCGACGCAGTACTACGCCAAATGTAATACCAGCTGCTGTTCCTACAACATCAACTGTGGCAAACCCATCAACGAGTGATATTTATGCCGCTCAACAAGCAATACTTCCAACAGCCCCGTCAATGCATTCAATAAACGGGAGCAATCAATCAACAAATTGCAATGTAACAAAACAAACTTCCAAGCAACCAACAACCGGTCAATCAGCAACGCAATCGAATTCAAATAGAATGAGTGCCCCGCCAATGTCATCATCGTCAACACACGTAGTCAACAAGGTTCTAAACAAAGCATTGTCTACTGATTTGAACGACATACATACAAATGATCAAATTGCACCGCCTTTACCACCCCGTAAATCGTCTCCGAATGTGGACAATTCAGTGAATCGAATGCTTAAGCCACAGTCTGTGAATACCAACGTAACGTTAGCATCAAGTCTAGTCAATTTATCTATAAATTCGACCATATCATCGTCTTTAAGTCGTAGTTCCGAGAACATAACATTTTGTGAATTTGATGTGCCCAATTCTATAGCTCCCCCGATACCAAAGCATAACGTTCCCAGGTCAGTTGTGCAGACAGTCACCTGCGATCTGCAAGTGTTAAGCACTACAGACGACGATACGGATAAGGTAATCGTCGGTCCAGCTGAAACCATATCTGGCATAATAGACACTCGACCGTTGGACGCTCGAAAGCCAATAATCATTATGACAGAGAAAGAACAATCCACTAACAACGAAACTAATAATTTATATCACATGAAAACCAACAGCAATCAACAGAATCATCAGCGAAATCAATCTGTCCTCAATAGCAATACTTCCACCACAGCAGCACTATCAACGTTGACTGCAATAACCTGTCGGCCGATATCCACCAAGTCGATAACAACACCGCAAGTATACACGGAAACATCATCAACATCTAGTGGCAGTGGCGTAATGTCATCAGCAATAACCGATTCAGACTCACCACCGTTGTTATATGAAAACGTGGCAATCAATCATAAAGACTGTAATGTGCCATACGAGAATATTAATCTGGAGTACATAGCCAGACTAATGAACGAAGGTTATTCAAAGGAGAGCGTTATAACAGCATTAGGTATATCTAGAAATAATATCGAAATGGCATGTGACATTCTTCATGAATTCGTGTCAAAAAATACCGCTTAATTTAGAAAAAACAATTCGCACGAAACTTTTTTAGTGAAACAAACGTTTCTTAAGTTGAATGAGTTCGAAAAAGTAGAGAGTAGTCTTGGAACAAATATAAAGGGCGTTCATAACTCAGTGTTGCCATATGGCGTTTTAATCGTCAATAACACACCCACCCCATAAATATTAAGTTTTGTGATTAAAATATTGTTAGTGTTCTTAACTAATCCTAAATGGTCTTTCCAACGCTTTAAGCTTTCCAGCAAAAAGGCAGTTATGAAAACAGTTTTTTTTGCAATTCACCGACAAAAACACGCTTTTTTGTGCGTTATTTTGGTGTCGCATGAAGTCATTTTCTCGCAATAGTGCGTAAATTTTTTTTTACTCTCGGAATGAAAGTAAATTTTGGTTAATTTATTTAATTAATTCAAAGTAAAGCTCGTTTTTGTTGGTGAATTGCAATAAACGTTGTTTCCCTTCGGCTTGTGTCGGCAATCTCACATCTAGTTCGTTAAACTACATTCATACGTCACTTGTATCAAAATAGTAGTTTTCCTACCTAGTTTTGTAACTAAGGTTTTTTCAGCATTAGTCCTGGGTAGGAAAATTACTATTTTGTAACGTATTGCGAAACTGCATAAACCATACTATGAGACACGTTGCGAAAATATGGTGTTTTTGTCACACGATTTGATTTTCAAACTCGCTACGCTCGTATAAATTACTTCTTTCATAGAAAATGATACGAACGAACGTTGACACATTTCAAACACATAAAATTTCCAATTTCACATTTATTATTTAAATCACAGTTTTGCAATTAAAATTGGTCATTTATGTACGATGTATGCAACAAATAGGAAGCACAATCTAGCCTTGACGGTTTTTAGTTTATTCTTACATCAGCGCAGCTGCGGAATGTCTCTTGTGGTCCACAGCCTAATGCACCACTACCATCTGGACACCATCCCCAGTTGTTTCCTAAATAAAAGAAAGAAATTTGGATAGAGACGTTTTGTCAAAGTGTCCGGAAATGATTAATCCTACCGGCTCTGTAGTTCCATTGAATAACGCATCGGGTGCATCTTACATTAGCGGGTAAACGGAATTGGTAGCGATACCAGCCGGTATTAGTTACTGTAATTCTGGAGCCAGCACCATCAGCTCGTTGTAAAAGATGTTGATTAAAGCAAGCTTGTGTTTCTCCAGATCCGTTTCCTGGGGCTGAACACAATCTAAATTCCATGAATCCTAAGTGGGATTGAGTCATTTCAACCTCGATATCGATAACTTGTCCGGCATTGTAAGTATCGACAATGATTCCTCTGTCCCATGTTCCTCCGATTTCATTCGGTCTTGGCCTAGCAGCGCCGATTGGATCACCGCAAACACCACAATTGTTTCCGGGGTTATCGGCTTGATGTGCAGCTCCGCACCAAATTTCATTGTCATTCCAATTTGTTGGTGGATTCAAATGGGAAAATTGAGGGACACGCCAAACCGATCTAAGAACGATTGTTGCTGCATTTTATAATCTGATCTGATTCATCGCTTGATGTTTCAACTTACGATCGCATTACTGGTCTCATCATGCGTCCATGGGAATTGACTTGGACCACTAAGTCCACCAAACAAAGTACCAAAATCTTATGCATCTCGTACCGAGTGAAAAGTGCACTGTGAAGAATCGATTCAAATGTCTCCCTTTTATACTCCTCAGTATCGTCTCGATAATCTTGTCACTTTTACAAAACATCTCAGATTACAAGAGCACTTGTACTTTGTTTTAAAAATAAGAAAATGTAGACGAAGCGGGTCGCCAAGATTACCCCTCACAGATTAGTCCTTCGGGTATAAATTCTTATCATTGGGGTTTTCAAGAAGATAGAAACAAAACATGGTATTCATTAGCGTGTGGATGGCAGGCTAAAAACTTTTCGCTCTTGAGTCAAGTAGTTGTCTGACTTTAGTTTTGCTTGAAATGCCATCTTTACCAATTTTTTTATTTCTATGTTTCTGAAAGTGAAGCCGCGAGGCATTCGGAATGTGAGCTCGACCGTAAAGGAAACATCTACAAAGGACGTCCGTAAGTCAGTGTTCCCATAGAGTCTTTACATCGTGAGTAACGAACGAGATATTGGTTCAACTCCTTTAATGGAGGATTGATCATATATATAACATGCCATAAATGCATTCGGCGTGCGTTATTGACCCTGAATACGGACGTGATTTATGTTCCCAATGTATACTGCGTATACGTATACTCGTATTAGGTATTCGTATCGTCTTAGAAGAAAATTTACCAATTTATTTACTGATGTGGATGGAAAAGTTGTTTCTATGAAAAATTTATCTTGAGATTCGTGAGAAGTAGCTGTCTACTGTCCCATCGATGAAACAGCACTTTTTATCATTCGTGTGTTTACAAATTGATAAAAACGTCTTCGTTTAAAATAATCTTGTTTTTTAGATTATCTTATCGTACCGTTCAGTTAACTTAGCTGAGAACTGTTTAAGATTTATTGCATTACATGGATGTGGTGGATTTATAAGAAATCTGATTTGCATTGGAAAATTTTACGAATAAAAATTCTTCTATTGTTGTTATCCTCACCTCATGTCTCCTGTACTCTAAGAAATATCGATCGTGGGCCATTCTATCGTTACCCATATTACATTAGACTTTCATACTTGAATATCTTGAGAAGTAAGTATGTATGCAATTCACCGACTTTGTTTAGCTCGTTCCTCTCTCCAATATTGCGAAACATGAAAACTTTGTAGCTGCTGTAGTTTATGATATACAGCTAGGGTGTAATATGAGTAACGGTAGGATGACCTCGTACGTTTTCCTTAAATTTCGCATCCATTTCAGGCTTTTGTTTGAATTTATTCTATTAAATAAATGTCAGATAATTCTGAATATATACAACTCCATACAAATAATACAATGCCGCTACACTTTGCTGATCAAACGTTCTTTTCACATAGAGCGTTCTCATCCCTCACACAACCATAGCGTCGTCGTGGCAACAAAAGAATATCTATTTTTTTGTAAAAAGCAAGCATACAAAAACGTCTTAAAAGGTAATGAGTGACACAATCCGAATGATATCATTAATTTTGGAAGAGCCAAAATTAATGATATCATTCGAAGTGACGCTTTCACGGATAATACGAAAAATTGTTGGAATAAAAAGTTTTCTTGTGTTGAAAGATCTATTCTTTAAAAAAAATTGCACCACTTTTTTATAACAAAATTACGTCGTTTTCAAAAAATTTCGTCACAAATGGCGGACCAAACGACGAATCGTTATTTCCATGACAAGGGGAGAAAATAGAAAATGGCTTAACAAGGTTGACATCTGTGGCCAAATCAGAGAAAATTGCAACGAGAGTAAGGTTTGTGGCACAAACAGATTAAATTGCAACGAGAGTGAAGTTTGTGGCCAGAGCGTAGCGGGGGCCGCAATTCACTCGAGTTGCAATTTTCTCTGCGAGGGCCACAAACTTTACTCAAGTTGCAATTTTCTCTGCGAGGGCCACAGACTTCAACCGACTTAAGAATTTTCTATTTTTACCCGAGTTATGAATTAAACTTTTCACATTTGTTAGGCGAAAATTCATACTTTCTCCCGAAAATGATTCACATTTTTTATCACTATTACAATGATTGTAGATAATTTAACACATTTGCATACAAAAGACGAATTTCACAGAAAACATAGAAAGTAACTTAAAAACACATTCGACTGTGTTGTTTCTCAAACTCTTATATCTCGAGAAATATTTTGTGAAAATATTTTTTTTTGGGCTTATATTTTTCAACTTTCGTCCCTGGTAGCAAGCATGAAAAACTTAATACGTAACACGGCAAAGCACTTTCGGCCTGATCCGTTGTTTACGTTATTTACGCAATAACTATTTTTTATATACAAACTATGAAAAATGATAAAAAAAAATTTGAATTACAAGGGATGACTATGAAAATTCAACTTTCGGCGCGGGCAGCAATTCTCGCAAAGTGTTGAATTTTTATACTTTCATCCCTTGTAATCCAAATAACTATTGCCCCGAAAAAACATAACCGATGCAATCCCATTTTAATATTCTACACGGAACTGATTTGATGAGCAATATTTTTAAGTCAGTAACTAACATTTTACTTTGCAACCACTTCAAACTATATTGTTTTGTCCTGAGGATACCAATAGATGCGAAATGTGGATTAATTGTTACATTTAATGACCTGAAAATCGACAAAAAAACACAGTCCATCGATTTATCAACAGGACATCATTCCCATTATTGGTTTTCATAACAACGATAAAGCCAATGAAATATTTTCATGTCTTGGGCATAAATTATTACAGAGTTTTTCTCGAGAGACTGCGTTCACTTCGTCCGGGTACAACACGCGAAAATGCCTAAAAACCACCGGCCAAGACAGGCATGAAATTACTATTGAGAACACAGCAAACACAAAATTACAAATTTACAAAATTACTTTGACGCCATATTTCATGGTTTACATTGATTCTTTTCACGTTATCGTGTTAAGTAAATAAAAAGAATGTGTAAGGAAGTGATTACAAATGCTGTAATATCATGGGGAGATCAGCAACGACCGATAGTTAATATGTGCCGCTAAAAATCAAAATTACTTCATCTTGTGTGATGGAAACGTTCTTTTTGTCAAATGAAAAAATTTTAAACGAAAGTTGTTCATTTGTAATATTTTTTTTCTCTTGGCTTCCTTCTTTTACTTTCGCTGTATTTTTTACATTCAAACTTTCGCTGCCTCTGTGATAAAAATGATATTGCTTTTGCACGAGCATCGAACTTCGATGGATAATTTATACCAAAAGAATTTACTGAGCTTTTTGACTGTTATGAGATGCCGTTTAGTGACATTGTTTCTACGTTTCCCACAGTATCCGATGTAGGTATGTGGATCGCTTCTGAAATAAACTGCTCAATTTTACGAACTGAGCTGATTGTCTGAGTCAGAATTAGCAGATGTCGTCGACGAAATCGCTTCACCCGAAACCATAACCTTATTTTCAGATCTATCAGACGAAGGTTATCTTAAACTACTTCCTTGAGTTCATTGTTGCATGCACGGTACCACAGAACATTATATACAAACTGAAGCATTCGAAATTGATGGCTTCACACTTTTGCTTTCGCCCCGAGGGATACATTTTTTTTATTTTCGCTCCTCATTTGCGTGGCGAAAATATCATTTTTCATAGTTACTATGAAAATAGTATATTACAGTGGATGCGGCGGAAATCATTCGTTTTGACGAGTGTAGCACGAGCCAAAATAACAGTTTCCACAGCGAGTTGCTTAAAGACACACGAGTGAGTTGGCGAGTTCACAAAGTTGATTCCGAAATAATATATATTCATTTTCTGAAAAATAATATTGCGTGGTCGCCGATTTTGTTGTCGTAGTGTCTTGAAAAACAAATAAAAGTATGTGTAAATTCTCGAAATTTTGATTTGTGATATGTGATATACTTTGAAAACATTCAATTCGTTCTAAAAATGTAAGAATATTGTCAATCAAAGAGGCACTTGGTTTTTTCTATTCGTTTTTGTTGTACTAAAAATGTTAATGACGAGCTATAAACGAAAAAAGCACGGATGAACAATGGAACAGCTACATGTGATACACTTTCGCTCCCTAGGGACGCAACACATTTTGCCTCCCTTGTAACTTTTGCCACGGGTTATTTGTGTTTCTAATATCCCATAAGACCCTACACGTAATGAACGATTTCCGCGGGGAGTAAACATGCATGTAATGCGAAGGGATATTAAAAAAAAATTATTCGTCATTTGGTCCGCCATTTGCGACGCAATTTTTTGAATACGACGGACGTCACGAAAGTGTCACTTCTGTAGTGAATAGCTACACGGATAGAAAAAAAGCTTTTCGGCGAAGTAATAATTTTACACATATTATTTCAAATAAAGAATATTTTGAGTCATTTTTCCTGGTTGCTAGATTAAATACAAATTAATTGAATATGATTGTCGGACGGGGAACCGGTAAGTTCAGAGGTTCAATCCTGGTGGGGACAAATTCTGTACAGGATTTTCCTTCAATGTATAGCATGAAAGTAACGTTCTTAGGCACACCTGTTGTGAACTTGGTGCCGCAACGAATCGTACATAGAAGAATGATAAATATTACGTCACCCATATTCGATGAAATCTGTGTACAAATATCTGAGTCTAACTTTAGACGGAGATATAATCAATTGGGGTGACGCTCACGGCTTTGAAACGCAAAATTTTTTTTGGAATGTTTTCAGCTTTCACATCGCAAAAATTTGACTTTATGGGATGTATGGCATATTTTTGTACATGAAATCAAATTTTTGCATATGAAAACTGAAAGCGTAGAAAAATTATTACATTTGTGACGCATTTTTTAATCAAAAATGAAAACATTCCAAAGAAAATTTTTCCGTTTCAAAGCTGTAAGCGTCACCCTAATTGATGTCAGTTGTTTTGGAAGAAGGGACGAGCACTTGCGTCACGTTTCCATTTGGAAGAAAAGAGGAAACAAACAAACGGCGAAAAAAAATTTCCGGCGAAAAAAAATTTCCGGCAAAAAAAAATTTTCAGCGAAAAAAATTTCCGCCGAAAAAATTTTTCCAAAAAATCTTCGTCGAAAAAAAAATTTCCTTTGACAACGAAACAAAAAACAAAAAAAAATCAATTTTCCCTTTAAATCCGTCCCATACCACCGTCGGTCATTTTGTTGGTCACCCTGACACACTACACACCCAACCCAACAAATTTTCCTTTGACACCAAACATCTATCTCCAACTCAAAAAAAAATTAATTTTCCCCCTAAGTCCGTCTGATACCATCGTCGGCAATTTTGTTGGTCACCCTGACACACTACACACTCAACACAATAACTTTTCCTTTCACACCAAACATCTATCTCCATCCTAACACAGTCCAAAAATTTTGCTCATATTTGAGGATTAAGGTAAAAACACAAAATTAGCTGTGGAGTTAGCCGTCGCCAAAGATTTTCACCGGCTTAACTTGGGGGCTAGTACATTCTAGTCCTTGGTTACAATCGCCACCTGGTTTTTTAATAATATGTAAATACGCATACGGTTTGAACAATCTACGCTTATTGACGTCCCTGAGGATGACCCCCAATAAGCTAGTTTCAATTTACATTTCACGGGAAATATAAAGTTGAACTTCGAGATTGTTGAAACAAGCGGGTCGAAACGGTGCCTTTAGGTACTTTAGGGCTGACGAACATGACTAATCGTATTTTTAAATTAATTTTATTTCAATGGAAAAATTTTTTTGATTTTTTATTTTCATTGAGTTGATTTGGTCGCGATACTAAGCACGATTGTGACGGACGTGAGAAAGGATCCATTGTTTTTCTTTTGATTTTTATTAGATTTTTTATAGTTAAAGAGAGTGAGGATGGTTAAATAATAATGACCATCCTTTTATCTCTTTCATACGTACCATCGAAGAATGAGAGGATCAAAGTAGCTGTAGATTTTCATATGATAAAACCCGGTATAGCAAGTTTTTCAATTAATTTTAGCTTTCTTAGCCGCCGCCAATGAAGGTTTTTTTTCGGCTAGACGCAACCGAAAATTTTGTTGGCTCTCATGACTGCTACAGTCAAGGTCCTAACTTCATCCAATGATACATTTAATGAATCATGTGGCTTTGCAGGTGCAGATAGTATCATTAGAGGGTCTCATTTTAAACAGATGCTTGCTCAGCTCATATTGCCCATTGATCGCGCACTTACTACCCTCCTGTTGCGTCCACTTCTTTAGCCCACTTCATATCGGGCATCGGGAAGAAAAGCTTCGTGTGCATTCCTCCATCATAGGAGCTGCAATGGTTAATGAATTCCGTGCGCACCCAACTCTTCATCGCTTTTCCGTCTCTATCGTGTCTTGTTTCCTGGTGATAGCCTTCTTGATTTTCCCACTCTCGCTCTAGTAACAATGTCTTTATTGAACAGTCTCAGCTTCACTACAAATTCATTACTCGAGATTCTCCTACTAAAAAGAACTATGTCATTTCAATTTCAATTTGTGAAGCGCACAGTAACATGTACTGTTTCCATGAACTCATTGAGCTTGTCGGACGTATGGCCTTGTCTTCTCATCTTCTTCTTTTCCCCATCGGTCTTCCTACAGCTAGTACTTTGTTGCCGTCAAATAGGCAAAGGGCCAAATAGACAAACTTTCGGCCGACATATTTAGTGATATTCCTTCATAAAAGATGCGTTCCTTATTGTACAGTACAGTCTAGTTAAATCTCGATTTGAACGCAACTTATTTGTATTAGATAAAGCCAACAACATCCATTTTTTACTTTAATGAGTTCAATGAAGAACACAACCTGAAGCGAAAATATCCATTGACTCACTGCTACATCATCAAAACCACCTGAATCGTTTCCTCATTTAGGGACGTAAGGATCAAATGAGGGTTATACCAACTATACTTTGGTTTATTTCTCTTCCCTTACCAACACACTAAATGTCATCAAGTCTATAAAACGCGAAACTCAAGTTTAAGTCTCGTCATGTCGCGTCGCGATATCCCAATGTGTTCTTCTTTATGTTAAGATATAAATGCCAATATTGTTGAAATTAAAAAGGATGACGCTTGATTATTATATCATAAGATTGTTCAACGTTTTGTTTTAACTCTTTCCACCGAAAAACCGGTTTTACATGACAAAAATACAAGCGAATACGTGAAAAGAGCGATAAAAGAAAAATTAAAGAGGTGCACAAGCTTATGATTCGCTTCCTTCGCTTCCTGTATATATATATATAAAAATTACAGTATATATTATATATATATATATATGTATATATATATGTATATATATATGTATATATATGTATATATATATGTATATATATATATGTATATATATGTAATTTTTAGGCACTCCACCCATTTGGACATTAAGATTCTGACTAAATGAAGAAGTACCGTTTAACTTGAGATTTACCAGACGTAATTGATATTCGTTCCATCTGCTTGTAGTAATCGTGGAGAAAACTTTGCGGGGAAAAATTATAAAAGGAAGACAAAATTTTCATCGGGAAGTTTCTTTTTTAAGAAATTCTGAAATCTCGTGACACAGGAGTTGATGAGAGCTTCAGTGATAACAATCAGTGGAACAAAGTTAAGAGTGAATTTCCCAAAACTTCGCACGGTCATGATCCAACATGTTGCGGAATTTCGATCTCTATGGCTTATTCGATTTTTCATTCATATTTTGTAGTTCTCTGAAAAATGATCCGCACAGAGGTCAAAGGAATCTCGGTCAAGACCAAATCGATTTCAGGTAAATCATATACGATTAAGTAGTCCGATTATACAAAGCTTTTGGATGTGGCAACACTTCTGACAGGTGCAAGTAGTTGGCTACAGAAGTCAAAAACATCGAAAAAATGGTCATTTTCAAAGAGTCGTAGAAGGGACGGTGTACATTTTTTTTCACACCCAAAGCGCGATCTGTTAGTCATTGGTCTTAGCTTTCAAATGAATCGCTAAGTAGAAGTTTGTGACGAGTCACGAGTAGAAAAAAAAAATGGAGTTGATTGAAGTAAAAATTTTTAAAAAATTGAAAATATGTTTTTCCGTGTTGTAAATTCGTGAACATTAATTTTATTATTGTGAAAATATGTTATTTTGTGTATCTTTAACTTTACGTGCCTCCTCAAATGGAATAAAAACTTAACCAAAATGAAAAGGGAGTTCCTATATTGTGTGAAAAACAGAAATGATAAAAAATTAAAATGTTTAGAAGTGGAAATTCGAGGATATTCGAGGTACCCTTTTTGGTTCGAAGTGTAACAAACGCGTCTAGAAAATTCACTAATTATGCTAGTTGTCCTACTAGGGATTGACCCTGTTCATTTGTTTACAAACCAAAAAAAATTAAAAAAGTTTCGTGACCGAATTAGTTGATTCGAAAGCTTCAATACATGATACGAATAAGAAACAAAGAAATAGTAATTCGATTATTAATGAATTTTCATGCAATTCTATTATATAATGCAATTAATCACATAACATTCTGTATATAGCTCGTTAATATAAAGTTAATTTATTAAAAGAAAACCAAAACTTATTCCATTTCGAATTGGCCGCTTTTTTTATACCCTATACACAGTATGCATTAGAAACAGTCGGTCAAGCCAAAATGGTATCTCTGTATATTTTCAAAAAGAAAAAATATTTTTTCCCTTTGTTGTACAATCTCATTCATAAGAAACAGAAATATCAAAAAAAAAAAAAAAACAAACAAACAAACAAAAAGCTCTGGTTGAAAATTATTCCCCCCCCGTAACGAAGCCATGATTTATAAATCGAGTTTAAAAATAGAAAAATATTTTTCGTCATTTTAAAAGAAAATAAAAAAAACCCATTATAAAAAGTCAGTTTGAAGATTAAATTAACACATAAAAACACAGCCTGTGACTTATAATAAGAATGAAAGAAAAATACTTTTTTTAAATCTTACAATATAAGAAAAATATAGCAAATACAGCTAGTAAATCACATTTCATTCGAAATAATATACTTCATATATGGGAAAATATACACTAAAACTTCTGAACTTAAGACAAGTCTTTTATTCCATTTCGGATGTGGTAGTAGCATAGTAGTCAGATAACCCTCATGCCCTATGGTGTATCAGGTATGTTTTAATTTCACCAATCTCACATTTGTTGGTCGCAAAATCTTCCTTTTTACTCAACGTTTTATATGTTGCGGAATCAAAATGTATATCCAAACTTGGCAAAACTTGATAGAAGAAGATACGCGATAATATTTCCGTCTAGTACTTACCTTTAGCTGAGGCAGGAAAACATGCGGATGCCGTGTCTCCGTGGTCTCCGTCCAACCGTTTTGATGGTGCTCGCTTTCTCGGTAGAACTGTCTCATCCAACTGGTACACTTTACCCAAATTTCATTAAATTTGTTGGTCGAATTCACACGCCGTATTTCACGGGATAGCCGCAAGGTTTCGTTCAATGTTTCAACTCGTTCCAAATGGAAGACGATTGTTTCATTACTTTTATTTTGGGGTAAATAAAACTTAATATTTTTTTTTGAAACTTAAAATAAAATATCGATTAAAAAATAACGCGCCAAATGTTCAGTTACAGCATTTTATCAGTGCCGTAGTACCAACAATAAAAAATGACACCGTTGGAAATGTCAAAGTGGGTGCCCGCACGTGCCTATATTGGTAAACAAACGCACGTGGTCGAGTGAGAGAACAAAAGAAATTTTGACACAACCACGTGCGTTGGCTTAGAGACTGGTGTAAACATAAGCACGTGTATGAGCGAAAGTTGCCAACATAATAAAATTGTATTCAACAAACTGATGACAAGCACACAGCATTTCAGTTTTCGAAAGCTTAAAATAAACCAAATTTTGAATTTTTGAAACTATAATCGATAGTTACGACCTAAGGATTGATTTAAAAAAAGAAAAAAAATGTGTTTCTTGTTATATTAAGTGATTCGAATCGAAAACCTCTTATGATGAAAAAATTGCGAAAAAACGTAAATCGGAAAAGGTTTTACATCTTCCATCTCTCTTTTTCTCATCTTCTTTAATCCACAGAAAAGAGATAGAAAAAAACCTTTCGTCTCTGTGTTTGGAACCTGATCACACACGTTAGAATGATGCAAAAAATTTGTACTGTAATTTTTTCATCTTCCAGTTCTTTGATTTCTGTTATTATCAATAATCTCGCCTTCAGTAGACTTGCAAGCACATACTGCATTGTCTATTTCCTTCACTGCATAATCACCTTGGTTTCGTATGTGACGAATATTTAAATTACGTAAACGTGGTGCTATATGTTTTTTGAAGCATTTTTTGGACTGTTGACATATGAATATGAAGATAGAGAAGTCGTTCAGGAACAAGATTGATCTTTTGACTAGTTCCGGAACTCAGTATATTTTTGACCCTCAGTGCATGATCTTTGAGAAAAATTGCTCAGCCACAGCCTTCACATCAAATTCTGTGTATGCCACAATGGGGGTACTGGCGAAGTGGTTTATAAATCAGTTCGAGCACCAATCCTTTAGTTCTAGATCTGGGACTGCAGAAATTCAGAAAGCAGCCTGGTGCCAAAAATATCTGTATGCTAAAGTGGAAGCACTATTGAATGATTCATATCGCGATACTTTTCAACCTGGTACCAGCCTGCTTCCTTGAGTTCTAAAGGTGGGAGTGTATAGCGCAGCGGCAGCCTGGTGCCAAGTTGAAAAAAATTACTATATAAAGCATTAGGTACGGAATCCACTATGTCATCAAGTGATTTTAAGCACAAAGCTTCCATCTGTACTCAAAACTCCAGTACCAAAGGAGGCAGACCGGTGCCAAAATAGAAAAAACTGTTCATTAAAGCATTCACCACCCCATTGATTTTGGCATTCTACGATTTTTGGCACCAGGCTGCTTTCTGAATTTCAATAGGGGAAGCCTGACGAAAACTCATTTTACTTTTCTTAAACATTTCTTTGGGTTCGATCGAACCCATCGAGTACCTATAAACGGCCCCACTGTCCAGCTATCTTCGGGAAGGAGATAAACCCATCAGCCAGTTGTATTGTATTCTGGTGACCCTCCCCCACCTAAAAAAATCAAATCCAAGTTTGTAACCTAAAGTGAAATTTAGCCAAATGGATTTGATTTTTTGCAGTTCCTGGAAAGTTGTTGCGTTCCCGTACAAGTGAATAAGATAGAGACAGTTTTTTCTGAACACTAGAACATAAAGTGGGTGAAATATTCAAAACGTGATTGTTGAACTACATTTTTATTAAATTTCTTTATTACAGTCTCAGCACAAACAACATACACTCTAGAGCGTCTTAGGCGCCAACTGAAGCTAATAATTTCATGCCTCATTTTCTTCTGTTGGGATAGTATTGTTTGCGCTGAGAATCTTTTACAATTCTTCAAAATTTACGAAACAAGTTTCCAAGTAAGGAGCAACATCGTTCTCAATGGAAGAAATATCATCAAAATTTTGTGAAAAGCAAACGTTGAAAGCTCCGAAAAATGAAATTATATTGGGGAATCGCCTGAAAAATTGCCGGTCAATCGCATGAATTTGATTTGACCCAACTCCAAGGTAGTTGAGATTTTGAAATGTCGTTCCAAACAAATTGGAATGAACGACAGTTATTTGATTTTCTACCAATTCCAATCGTTCCAGCAACGGCAAATTTGCAAATGCTCCTTCTTCAATTACTTGAATGTTATTCGTTCCCAAATTTATTGTCCTCAAACGCAGCAGATTTGTGAACGTTCCGGTTTCAATTCTTTGGAGTTGATTAACCCTCAAATCTATTTCCGTCACAAATTCCTTGCATTGAAACGCTCCTGGTTGTAGTGAAGTTATATTTCCCTGGTCAAATCTAACAAGCTCTAGCTCTTGCTGGTTGCGTAACAAACGGCCCTGGATTCCACTTAGTGAATTACCAAATATGATGAGATCACGTAACACAGGTAGATCTGCGAAAGCATTTTCCTCTATACTTTCCAGGTCGGTCAAAATAATCGTGAGCGTTTCGAGCGTTGGACATCCCCGAAAGGCCCCATTTCGTAACTCTACTATGGGATTTACATTAGTTTGTATGATTTTCATACGTGGTCCACAGAATGGAAATTCTATTCGACGCAGTACGTTGGAATTGCAAAGAAATCGCTCAGTGTTGATAAAAGTGGTAAAAATTATCATTGGCACCTCCTCCAGTTGAGCCGTAGGTGAAACAATAACTGCATCAACGTGTGCATTTGTTCTACCGTCGATATGATCACCAGACAAGTCAATTATATCGTAAACGCTTGTTACATTCACATATTCCAATTCGCAAGTGTATCCGTACACCTCATTTACAAGGAAAAGGCATCGAGCTGATGATGGTACTAATACTGTGCAAACGATTGCAGCCAGTAAACTTAACCTAAGCGAAAAATTCAAGTCAATTTCAAAACTATTGCTTTTAATCTTTTCTGCCACCTTACTTTACAAATCGACCAGACATTTCTTTAAATTACTTCCAACTAAGAATCTCTAAGTTAATTTTTCGCCTAAATTTATTTTTTATCTCACGATGCGATAATAGGTTCTTCAATTAGTCGCTGATAACAAAAATTATTCACAATTTTTCTACCTAAGAGCTCATTGTTATCATAATCAGAAAATGTTTTCCAACACAGATTGTGAGATGCTGTCAATGGATTCCAATGGATGGCTCTCTTCATTGATATCTTAGATTGATGTCATACAAAGCAAAAAAATTACTGTCACAGTTAATAGTCATTTCCGTTTGCATTTCGTGGAAATATAAGCGAAAAAACATCTAGTTTGAAAAAACCACGTTTTTGACCACTTTTTCGACTGTAACTTCGAAAGGTATTGCCCAAAATTAATCCCCAAAAAAGAGAAGATCGCCTGAAATGTTGGGCGCTAGAAGAGACTCATTTTTAGTGCCCAAGCTGAGTCAAAAGGCTTAAACTAAAAAAATTTTCTTCCGTAAATTGTTGGACTTTCATATAGACCTATCAATCAAAAAAATATTTATGAAACTGAAAGGGAGCTTAAAAAATTCTGCCTTAAAATCCGCTGAGGTGCTTCCCCCATGTATCACGAAAATTTTTCTGTCCGGCCTACCCTCGTGAAAAAGTACTAAGAAAAAAGATCACAGATTGATTTTAAATGCTCAATATCAAATTCTATTTTGAAAATTAAGTGTCCAACTATCGAAGGGTACCGTATTTGTCCTAATTTTCATGACGAAAATGTCACTCCAGACCTTGAATATACCTCAAAGTACCAACATCAACTTTGCCAAATATGCAAGTTTTGAACGACGAGAAATGTTTATTCATTGTTTTTTCTTTCAAATTTTATGTTCGGTGATACGAACAAACAGTTAAGTTTAAGTTTTTCTTTCAAACAATCTTTATTAATGCCGACATGAAAATTCAATTACAGCGGTTTTCAAATGTTTCCAGTAATTTTCAGATTCTAAGTTATTCTAAGTTTTGACCAATATTTTTAGAATTCCCGATGTACAGATTCACCTGCCCGTTCCGACCACAAGCCAAGGGATGTGCCATTGCGGAAATGTAGACCGTGTTCTAGATGCTACAACATTACATGGACTTTTAGTGTATTTGAAACTCCGGTGACTGGATACAATTTTTTTGTCTATCTATATTATGTCTAGTCTATCAGCCTTGAAGCAACCATGGACTAATTTATTTGTTTAACGATTTCAACGTCTGAATGAATGGTAAAACTTTAAAAATTGGAGTATACTGCAATATGTCAGTATCTCAAACGGTCAGACTCTCCTAGCAAACGTCGACAAGCGTTTCCTTCAAACTTTTCGCCATGGTAATGTTTGGATATCAACCTTTTTCATTTTTCCACACTGGAGCTGCTATAGGCCCGCGAAGCCCAAAAGCCATTCGATATTGGAGCGGGCAAATAGCAGCTTATGGCTATTGGCATTCGAAAATTAGGCAAATGAAAAAAGTTAATGTTGTTTTCGCGCGACGTAATGTAAATGTAACACTTCATTTTGTTGAAGTTCTCTTCATTCTGTTGTAAAATCAAATGAATCTATAACAGCATTGAATTTCTTCAGCATTGAGTTTTTTGCTATAAAATGCGAATAATTTTCGTGGTTGAACCACTCTTGTGTCATCTCGTTGATGGCACATGTTAGCCATTTCTTAAAGGTTAATTACGATATGGGCTATTTTAGGTACTTTAAATTTACAATTCGAAGATTGTAAAAGTCTAATGGACCTCAAATCAAAACCTATTTATAACATACCTTCTTTTAGTGAGGGGGTGACCTTCTTCAGAGGGGGTGACGCATTAAGCTTCGATTCGCAACAAAAATTTGTAAACAAAATTACGTTGAGTTCAAAAAATTGCGTCACAAATGCCAGACCCAACGACGAAACAATTTTTCTGTACTTTCAGTTTTTACGCTGCAAAACTTTGATTTTTATTTCTTATTGTATCGTTTAGAGTAAATTTAATTTTATGTGTTTAAAAACTGAAAGTGTTCAAAAATTATTCCGCTGATGGGTCTGGCATTTGTGACGCAATTTTTTTAACTCAAGGTAATTTTGTTTACAAATTTTTGTTGCGAATCGAAGCTTAATGCGTCACCCCATCTGATTTCAGAACTTTTGTAACTGGAAGAAAATAGTTTTACCTTAGATGATTAATGCGTCACACTTTTCTGATTTCACAGCTTTTGTAAGCAGACATAAAGACTTGCGTCACACCTCCTCTGTAAGAGGTTTTTTTTGCGGATATCAGTACTTTTGTAAGTTTGTAAGCAACTTTTTAGATGTCATAGTTCTGGAGGTATGAATCATCCCTCTGGAATCTGGAAGTGACGCTATCCAGGGATTAGGCCATATTTCCCCAAAACCCTGAAACACGTGTTCGCTTAAATTTAATTCTCTACAACTTCGCCTTTGGAACCAACTTTCTAACTCTCAAGTTCTAGAGATTTGGGTCATCCTGCCTAATTATGGAAGTGACCATATACCAGGATTGGGCCATATTTCCCCAAAACCCTGAAAAACGTGTTCGCTTAAATTCAATTTTCTATAACTTTGCCTTTGGAACCAACTTTCTAACTCTCATAGTTCTAGAGATTTGGTTCATCCTGCCTAATTATGGAAGTGGTCATATCCCAGGATTCTAACTCTCATCGTTCAGGAGATCTGGGTCATCCTGCCAAAAATTGCCACAAACAAAGAAAGAAAGAAAGGAAGAAAGAAAGAAAGAAAGATCGAAAGAAAGAAAGGTTTACCAAATTGACAAGTTAAAAATATTCGATTTGAGTCCATTTCCATACAAAATAGCAAAATTGTTTAATTCATATCTTCGGAACGACTGAACCGATTTTAATGAGTGAAAGGGCACTTCGGCCTAAAATTTTCCGTAGAATCCGGGAAAAATATTTTCCGGGGGGTACGTCGCTCGGGGGGGAAGTCAAGAAGTTCCTGTATATATGTTCCTTAGTCTACGAAAAAATTTCTTGTGAATTTTTTGGCGTGTAAGACTTGCGTCACGGGCGCATTGCTACCGCTCGCCTATGATTCTGAACAAACGAAATATATTTACAAGATGCTAACTCTACAATGATCTAAAAAAACACTAGTTCCGCAATTTTTTCTGAGCTTTTGCTCACATGGATTCTCTTAGAGATCCTTTCGTTACCGGCGTTTTTACTGTGTCAGTGGTATATTGCACACAAACCTAGTGCCATCTATGATGTACTAGGGCGGAAACTAGTAGGGCTTAGAATGCGAGTTTGCCCCATCAATGTGTTTTACCGACAGGCATTTTTTTGACCACATGCTTAACGTGAATTCCAAACCACGCCTGGCAGTAGCTAGCATTTTACCATTAGGATTTTTTCTGATGCTAATTATGTCTACGCCTTAAGGTAGACTCAGATTTGTACACAGAATTCATCGAATATGGGTGACGTTATATTTGTCATTCTTCTGTGTACGATTCGTTGCGGCACCAAATTCACAACTACCCAAATTATGAAGCCTGGGTGTGCCTTACTTACGTTACTTTCATGATATACATTGAAGAAAAGTCCTATGCAGAAAGCCAGTACGTTACTACTGAACTAACCCGTAACGAAAGTGATATTAATGACCAAATCAATACAAAGTGTACTGATGCGCTTATGCGTTACAGTTATAGTTTTCCGCCCGCTCAATGTTACCTGAGTTTTGCAATGTTGATAGTTACTAAAACTCAACAGAAGGCTTGAAGCTTTTAAGTTTTGTTAACGAGCTTTCGATTTTGTATGAAAATTCCAGTACAGGCACATGAAATTTTATTTCTGTGTTATTGATACAGTTCAATGCAAATGTTCTTCTAAGCTCACCCAGCTTAGTAAAATATCAAAAAAAAAAAAAAAAATGGGTACTTAAAGGCCTTCAAACGTCTTTAAGGCTAACCAACAAACGTGTACATGATATATAGCTTTACCTACACCTATACGTAATGGTTCGTTTGTGAACATTAACAGTCCAATGTCAACGAAGACATCATCAGAGTAATACCACTAGTCCCTCATAGATGACGCAATACTTCGAAAGAAACATCGAGCCCAGCAAACTTCGGGTCATTGGTTTTCACGATTCGTCAGTGGTGCTAGCCATCTTCCCGGCAATATCTTCATCACAAATAACAGTGTTCAATATGTAAAAACTAGTATTAAGGACTATGATGTAAAATAGTAGAATTAATATAACTTGTAATTAAGATGTAAAAAAACCATACGCTAAATAAATAAACATCGAAGAAAAGGTCTTAAAATAAAATCGCTTAAATTTAAACAAAAATTTTGTTAAATGCTCTTATTTTCATTCACTTCAGTCCCTGGCTCTCCTTTTCACATCATATTTGGTTTCAAAGAATCTTATCTAGAGGGTCCACTGCTCTGTGCTTTATAATCTATTTGCTGTTATCTTTTCAGGTTTATATACTTCGATTCATCATCAGTAGGCAGTAGTCGGTTAGTTAACGTGTCATAAAACAAAATGAAAAGAATAATCATTTGTTTGGCATTCACAGCCTTCCTGTGTATGATTGGAGTTAATGCAAAATTAAAAATTGAAGTGACGAAGGAAGTTGAGTGTAAAAGAAAAACTCAAAATGGAGATCATTTACGCATTCATTATACGGTTGATTGACTAGAAATTACTTTAGAAACGATTAGAATGTTGTTGTTTTTCAGGGAACTTTCCCGGATGGAAAGGAATTCGATAGTAGTATGAAACGTGGTCCACCCTTTACATTCAAAATTGGTGTCGGTAATGTAAGAACATTTTTAAATTTTGTAATATAACTTACTATGATAAGATATCTACTTGACACGAGGGTGTCACTTACTATAAAAGTTTACATCGAATTTACAAAATTTTTTGGAGTTTTTGAATTTCGTCTACAATTTATAGATGCCGTTTTTTAATTTTCAGTTTGTTATAGGATTCGGCAACATCGACAAATTTGCGATGCATGGCCGAATCGAGTTACAAATCGATTGTTTCTTTTTCGGCAATAATGAATTATGAATGAATATTGGATGAATAAGTACATATGTCGTGGAGTAGATTAGATTAGAATACGAACTTGTCTACAGGTCGTGATTTCGATTGTATGTGGACTTTGATTGATGATTTTAGAGGTAATAATAGCAACGTGGTGTAGTATAGCAAAATGACACGTTTTACGTTTAAATTTTGCATTTGAACATGCTCCAACGCACACTATATGTATTACGATAATAGGTGTATTTTGTACATTTTGGGCTTTTTCTTCTCTGATGTACTTTCCCACTTCAGTAGTGCTTTCAACTTTTTCTTTACCAAATCTAAGATTTGGTAGAAATTTCATTTTGTAATTGTGATTGTGAGCTTGGAAGGTAAACTTGTACTTAATTATAATTATATTATGTTTAACCTACAAACAATTTTTTAACTATGGTTATTAC
>CM055404.1:1871261-1884356 GCA_029228625.1 Pseudolycoriella hygida | reverse complement strand
CGACCCTCGAAAAACCATGTTTTTGGTCACTTCCTCGACCATATCTCCGGAACCACTTGATCGATTTTGCTCAACTTCGAACTTGAATCATGGGAGGCATGTACTTTTCATGGAATAAAGTTTTGGGTGATCGGTTGAGCCGTTTGGAAAAAAAGTTGAGACAGACAGACGGACATTTTTTTTTTATTGCTGATTCGTCATATCTAGACGATAGTAAATGTATCCTCCAACTCCCACATTACCTCGATCTACCCTATGTTACATTAAAATTGTTTGTAGTAAACGTATAGGACCTTTGTACTTCGTACGGGTCCAATAAATTTTGTCCTGTTTTTCGGCATATAAACTGATTTTTGAGGATCATGGAGGAAACTTCTAGCTAGCTTTCAGAATAGACTAAATTTGAAACGAATACCAAAGAATTATCAGTTTCTTCACTTAAAGCACTTTGTAACACATCCGCTCGCTACGACGACTAAAAGTTGACTGAGTAATATTTACAATTGCTTCACTTAAAGCACTTTGTTGTCACTTCGACGACTCAACACTCATTCACTAATATTTAAAATTGTTTACTTAAGAAGACCCGCACGCAAACACTAATTTGTTATCAAAGAACTGATGGCTTTTTATCTCATATTTCCATGAATTCAAAGGCTGGAAGGTCATTATTTTTCTTATCCGTTATCACTGCAGTAAAAGTTTCATTTTCATTGTAAATATTTGAATTGTAATCATTTAAAGTTTTATGAAGTGAATGTTGAAAATGAAGTCTTCGCTTGTTATAATTCTGTTGTGCGTTTCTTTATGCTCCAGTCAAACAACTGAAAATGATTTTTCGACCCGAATACTAAATGCCATTTCCCACTCGAAAAGAAAATTGGAATTGCTTCGCACTGAAGGAAAGGTTCCCGGTCTTTCGGTTGGTGTCTCCTATCGTGGAGAGGAACTATGGACAGACGGTTTGGGATTTGCAGATATGGAAACGGGTGCTCCATGCACAAGTAAGTCGTTACATCGTATCGGTAGTATAACGAAATCGATTTCAATGGTTCTAACGGGAAAACTATTGGAGGAGAAGCGCATCGATTTGGATAAACCGATTTACGATTATCTCGGCGATGCGTTTCCATACAAAAGCTTTAACGGAACTGAAGTGAATATCACGTTGAGACAATTAGTTTCGCATCTGGGCGGCATCCGACATTATTTCGATTCAACGGAATTTTATCAAAAAGAAGGTTGTGGTTCGAGATTCGATAGCTTAAAATATTTCAAAGATGATCCGCTGGTTGCCTCACCTGGTACAGACTTCCATTACAGCAGTTTTGGATTTGTGACAATTGGAGCTGTTCTACAATCGGTGTTGAATGAAAACGAAACCTTCGAGTCGGCCATGTTAGATATTCTGAGGAATGAGTTGGGAATGAGAGAAACGTTTTTCGATGAGGCAAACGAAATTATACTGAACCGCGTGAAATTCTACAAGGTCAACGAGGATGATAAATTGCAAATCGCTCCATATATCGATGCAAGTTGTCGCTGGCCAGGTGGAGGAATGCTGTCTAATGTTCATGATCTTCTGCGATTCGGGAATGTGATGATTAACAGCAGCAAGACGGATTCAGGATTCCTGAAAAGCGCGACTGTAAAAAGTTATTGGGATAAAGTTGTGTCGACCGGAACGAGTGATTTATTCAATTTTTTTTATGGAATGGGATGGGAATTGCTGGAACGGAAACAGTCAAACTGTTCAGATTGTCGAACAGTTCCATTTTCCTTAGGAATGGGACATGGTGGTGGTTCATCTGGTGCTATAGCTTATCTTTTAATAGTTCCGGAAGAAGAGATGGTAGTCGCATTGCTAACCAACGTTGAACCATTTCCAATGAATCGTCAATCTGCAATAGATATAATGTCAATGTTTATCGAACATGTGAATCAGATAGAATACTCCGATGAAAGAAGTTATGGAGTGGCGATTTCTAACTCGAAATGGCTTACAATGTTCACGGTTATAAAAACTATCTGGATATTCTTTTTATAAAAATTTCCTTTGCAACGACCTTGTAATAAATTTCTTGATTTTTTCGTTTCCTTCGCTTATTTTTCGTTTTTTCTCCTTGATGAAATTTTATGATTCACATTTCATAATATTATCATCTCTGATCGCAGAATACATGTCCCGTTACCGTTTGTACGTTCATCATACATCATACCGTTTCAATCAATGAAATAGGACTCCAGCACGGCGACCTCTAGGTGTCAATGTCACTTACTTAACCGGCTCTACAGCCCATAGGTTGTGTTTTCTGGATTGTTTGCAATTTGACCACTGATTGGCGCCACACACACATTAAATGACAAATAATGGCTGCTCCATGTAAAATTACTTCATTTCGTAAATATTCTCGAATAAAATTATTTAAAATAAAACAATCAACAGAAATTTTTGTGTTGTCGGGTATTAATATAAGTGAAGTGTATTGTGAATAAAAAATATGTTGATGTTTCATACATAAATCACCTAAATTTAAGTGTTCTGTGACCAGCACAACAGTGAGACAGAGCAATAACAATTGGATCATGTGAGAAAAATTTAAAGAAATTGTTCTAATTTGGCCAGAACTGACTTTGTTTCGATTTCTTTTAACCCCTCCTTTTGGAAGTTTTTTCAGGAAATTCACTTAAAATATTTTGGTATTTTGTCCCGAGTCGGACATCCAATCTCTTTTATTGGATTTTCTTAACAAAATGTCGATTTAAATAAACAATATTGCTACAGGATTTGCAAATTCCGTTTTTGTCACAAACAACAAAAATGTTGGTACATTGCTGGATATGACGTAATTGTAATTTTCTTTGATATAAACGAAATTGCAAATCCCATTGCCTTGCATGAGGTTACAAAACACTACAATTTTGGTGATTTCTCTATGACAAAACGGCACCTTTTTATTCACAATACACTTCACTTACATTAAAACCCGACAACACGAAAATTTCTGTTGATTGTTTTAGTTTAAATAATTTCATTCGAGAATATTTACGAAATGAAGTAATTTTATATGGAGCAACCATTATTTGTCATTTAATGTGTTAGTGGCGCCATATTTGCAGCGGTCAGTGTGTCACTAATTAACTAAACCTATTCTCCAACATGACCTATGTGCAGCTAACCTTCCAGCTGATTAAGACGAATAAGACGGAAACAAACTACCATCACCTTTCGTTGTATTCCCTATTTTTGTTCGTCATGTGTCGGGGCACTTGACGATAGAATTGCTAAATGTGTTGTCATTTTTTATTACTTTACGAAATATACAACTAAAGTCATAACAATAAAATATTTTTAATTTCAATAAAACATAAAGTAAAAAGATCAGTTTTTAATGTGAAATTGTCGATGAGGTAGTTGCTTTGCGAGATCAATGGCCTGGTCGACTCTTCTATGTTTAAACCTTCTACACCAACATTACACCCATTAGAGATCCGTAATATTTGTTACTTTTGGCATATAGGCATACGATTTGATTTTCTTCTTATTTTAAATCTTAAATCCTAAATAATCTTTTAAGTAAAAGGTAGGATGCGGTCCGATATACGATTAAGGTTAGTTCGAAAAAATAAAATTTAAAAAAAATGGTCAAAATAGAACTTTTTAATGCGGTGTATGCGTAATAACAGCACACAAGCAACAGATTTTTATCGAATGTGTCAAATCGGATGCAAAAACCTCTTAAAAGGTAAAGTGTAAGGGAGTTTGTAAGTCCGCTTCCAAAATTAATGATATCGCTTGAACTGACGCTATCGCTGATAATACGCAAAAATTTGTTCGAATTAAATGTTAGCAGGTGGTCATAGTTTTATTCTTTAAACAAAATTGCATCATTTTTTTAAACAAAATTACGTTGTTTTCAAAAAGTACGTAAATCGAGATCGAAAATTATTAATAGATCAGAAAAAAGTTTTCATAACAATGAGAACCCAATGAGAACAAGAGAAAAATCGAAAGTCCATAGAAAAATTTAATTTAACCTCGATGTCTCAGCCAATTTCCAACCGATTTTGGTGAGTCTGGGCTCGTTAGAAAGCTGCTGCAACGTAGTTTTCTTTCGATAATTTGAAAAATACTCAAAAGTTTGCGTATATAATGGCTTCTTGTCCCAAAGGTTTTTGTATGGCGTTTTTTTGACTTTGTCGATTTCTTTGTTGGGGTGTGGGGACTGCGTCACGCCCACCGTTACCGGTTGTAACTCCGTTTTGCTGCATTTAACAAATTTTGTAAAATGAATAACTATAGCCTTAAGTTAGATTTGGACTAACCTATGAGTGAAGACATTATGGGTGAAGCCACCTATTGAACACAGATTGTGTTGCGACACAGAGACCGAGAATATCATTATTTGTTGCGAGTAAGTATTTTCATAGTAAGAGATTCGTGTTTGAGACACCGTTTTTAAATCAACAATTGTAAAGTAATAATAATAATTAACAATATTTCCGATGTTCTACTGAACTAGAACAGATCAAATTAAAATTTGTAGAAATCGAAACCTATATTTTCATCAACTTAGTATAAATATTGATGACCCAAGTCAAAAAATTCCTTAAAGGGTCAGCTACTGGAGCACTTACCTTACACAGTATAGATTTTTTTAAACTAAAATTTAGAAAAAAGTTTTAAACTCTTGGAAAAAATTTGTAAGAAAATTATTCACAAAAATTAAAAAAAATTATAAAGAATATTCAAAATGTACAAAAAACATTTTTCAAAATAATTTGCAAAATCAAGAATTTTAGAAAAATATTTCTCCTCAGCACCTGACATCCTTTAAAGTCTTACACTTCTCCACATTTCGTAAGAATAACAAACAATGTTTTCAAAGTTGTTTAATGTTTTCAACTTTTCACACTTACAAGTAAGACACAACGACATTGCATCAAGGTATGTAATACATCTAGCAATTATCAATCACACTTATTAGCAACGCAATTACGTTTCCTTTGGGTGAACTAATAAAAGTCTGAAAAGCTTGTTGTAGTGCGTTAGCACAATCACTATTTGCCATTGCATTTTTAAGTATCCCAAGTAGTCCTGTCCACAAGTTAAGTTTAATCATTTTATTTATGGTAAAATATAAAGCGACAAATAAGTTTTGTTGGAATGTCATATCAAAAATGAATGGAGGAACGTCCCAAATCCGTAGTTCTCGTTGCGGGAGCATTTGATTCAAAGAATAAATGTTTGAGTAGCCTGTATTCAAATTGAAAAAGACAAGTGCTTCAACGGAACGACTAAATCCGTTCGCAAACCGTCGCTCCTTACTATTCAGTAATTGAAGTTCTTTTTTGAATTTGGGTATCGCTTTGCAAATGGTGCTGTTGTGGACAACCCATAACATCCTTTGGACATTATCTAACGTAGTGAAGGTGGAATTCTTCTGCAAACTTTTAATCATTTCAAACACATTCGTCCAACCTTGTGCGATTTCCTGATCTATTTGTTCGTAGACGACTGGAAATTTATCCTGTGAATTTTTTTGTGGTGGCAAGAGTTTTGCTGCTGGTAAAAGATTGCTTTTTATCGTAGCTATGTATGGGACAACTGTGACTTGGTAATTTAGGTCCGAGAACCAGGAAAATTCGTTTATTCTCGCAGAAGTTTGTGCTCCTTGACGACCAGAGTCAATTTGCCAATTTGTCTGAATATCGAAGCCGCAAAAAATGTTGCCTTTATTGTCTGCACCAAATATGGCTGGAACCTGAGTGCAATTCAATAATGCTGCGCTTATAGCTTTCCTTTGGACAAACAACCATGGATCAACAACGGTGGTGGCATCTTCAAGTGAAAAATATGAACGAAGAGTGATTACCTTAACCTTGCACAGTGTGCGAATAGTCTCTTCTGTAGAATTTTAGCTGTTTGCACACTGCAAGATTTAACACTCAACCAAACCTTAAGACTAGGTGAGTAACAAACAAAGAAAATGTCCCCTTTTACGAAATTTCACAAAAACTAGACCCAAAAATTTGCATTTGAGCGCGTCCAATAAAAACGATGTTTTTCCGGAGTAACTTTTGTTAAAAAAATTGTCAATTTCAAAAAAGTGCCTTAATAGCTACATAAAATCCTTGTTTTTTCATCTATTAGTTGAGCTCCTTTTTTGAGATTGCTTAGTTTTTTTAACAAACTTTTCGCTAGAAGATAGGCTTGCATTTTCAGCCAAGACACTTAGTGTCGAAAATTTGAAAATGCCAAAATTAAGGAAGCAGCGAGTACATTACATTGTATAATAATTTGACACCTGACTGCGAACTTCAGCTCTTAATCTGTTAATAAAGAAGGCAGCCTGGTGCTGAACATCTGTTTCTATCAACGAGTAGGCGGTAGTTAGATCTACACTGAAAATTAAAGGAGCTGGTACTTTTGATGTATTGTTGTTTTGTCTAGTTAGATTTGTTGAATCCAGCTTTCAAAATTGCAGAAATGATGCTCCTATAGTTGAATTGACTTTTAAATTGTCGATTCAACTTTTGAACAGTCTTTTCTGCAATTATTTTCTGTAATAAATCGCGTAAACTCAAATTTCACGCGATTCGTAAGTTTTAAAATGTCTGGAATATGTGGATTAAATTCAATTTCACGAAAGCACGTGTAATTTATGTTTACGAACAATTAGCGCAACTGCAGTCGTTCGGATGTTTGTGTAAAAAATATATATATATATATGAATATATGAATTTTTTTCCCCTCCACCTTCAAATTAATTTAAAAAATTAGGTCGCAGGTGCTTTCAAACGAGCTAGACTCATCAAAAACAGTTGGGAATTGGCTGAGATATTGTAGCGTATCAGTTTTTATAACTCAATAATATTGTCAATCGAAGTAATCGTTTTATTTGTATAGAATCAAGTTAGCTTTTCTTTACTAAAATTTGTATAAATAGGGAAGTCTGTGCAAATAAAAAATCATTCTACTTCTGACTTTAGTCCGAAAAACATCTTGTTTTATTGAGCTTTAGTCTTAGTTAGAATCAAATAGAATCTTTGAGCTGATTATTGGCCCGTTTCAACTCATAAGAAGTTGAAGTGAGTATAATTAACCTTAGCATTGGCCCGTTTCGATGTTTATCAGTCGAAGTGAGCACAGTTAACCTTAGTATTCTATATTGGCGCCCAACGTTAAAGTGTAGCTGGTTGTGGTACGAAGTATAAAATTTACGAAAACTTCGCTGAGGCGGGTTCAAGTATTAATTATAATACAATCATTAATATTAAAAATCATCAAGAATCATCAAGACAATCCGAAGGATTGGTAAAAGTATGAAATATTACGTCATTATTGACGCAACCAAAGGGTTGGTCATCGAGACAACAAAGGTCATCATCGAGACAATCGAAAATTGGTCATCATAATCAAAGAGTGGTGAAAGAAATATAATCAATATCAAGGCAAATTGAGGCTTTATCAACGAAACAATTAAATCAAAGATTTGGCAATCTACAGAGTTAATCATTGAAACAATTAAAATCATGGTTGAGGAACCAGAATTGGTCGTCCAGACGAAAGTGATTTTGAAAAGAGTCAAAGCAAAATTTTCAGAATAGATAAAAAAAAAATCTCGAATTAGGAACCAAAATTTATTTATTGACAGGGTCTTCTAAAAAGAATTTTTTTTACAATAGTGTAAAAAACATTTTCAAGAAAGTGGCCATTCATTGTAAATGGGTGTGGTATGTTTTTTTTTTTTGGTTTGTTGTTTTGTTTTTGTTCTGTTTAAAAGTAGAATCATTGCTCGTTACTATTATTGTTTATTCTTTATCTACAAGATGACGAATAAACAAGGGGAAGGGATGTAACATCGCAATGTAAGTTTTTACATATTTTCAAGGGGAGGAATGTAGCGTATCAGTTTTTATAACTCAATAATATTGTCAATCGAAGTAATCGTTTTATTTGTATAGAATCAAGTTAGCTTTTCTTTACTAAAATTTGTATAAATATGGAAGTCTGTGCAAATAAAAATCATTCTACTTCTGACTTTAGTCCGAAAAACATCTTGTTTTATTGAGCTTTAGTCTTAGTTAGAATCAAATAGAATCTTTGAGCTGATTATTGGCCCGTTTCAACTCATAAGAAGTTGAAGTGAGTATAATTAACCTTAGCATTCTATATAGCATTCAATAGAATCATGAGCTGATTGTGGCCCGTTTCGATGTTTATCAGTCGAAGTGAGCACAGTTAACCTTAGTATTCTATATTGGCGCTATATATATATATATATATATAATATATATTATTGGCGCCCAACGTTAAAGTGTAGCTGGTTGTGGTACGAAGTATAAAAATTAAGAAAACTTCGCTGAGGCGGGTTCAAGCATCAATTACAATACAATCGGCAATATTAAAAAGCATCGAGAATCATCAAGACAATCCGAAGGATTGGTAAAAGTATGAAATATATTACGTCATTATTGACGCAACCAAAGGGTTGGTCATCGAGACAACAAAGGTCATCGTCGAGACAATCCAAAATTGGTCATCACAATCAAAGAGTGGTGAAAGAAATAAAATCAATATCAAGGCTTTGTCAACGAAACAATTAAATCAAAGATTTGGCAATCTACAGAATTAATCATTGAAACAATTAAAATCATGGTTGAGGAACAAGAATTGGTCATCCAGACGAAAGTGATTTTGAAAAGAGTCAAAGCAAAATTTTCGGAGTAGATAAAAAAAATCTCGAATTAGGAACCAAAATTTATTTATTGACAGGGTCTTCTAAAAAGAAATTTTTTTTACACTAGTGTAAAAAACATTTTCAAGAAAGTGGCCATTCATTGTAAATGGGTGTGGTATGTTTTTTTTTTTTTGGTTTGTTGTTTGTTTTTGTTCTGTTTAAAAGTAGAATCATTGCTCGTTACTTGCTCGTTACTATTATTGTTTATTCTTTATCTACAAGATGACGAATAAACAAGGGGAAGGGATGTAACATCGCAATGTAAATTTTTACATATTTTCAAGGGGAGGAATGTAGCGTATCAGTTTTTATAACTCAATAATATTGTCAATCGAAGTAATCGTTTTATTTGTATAGAATCAAGTTAGCTTTTCTTTACTAAAATTTGTATAAATAGGGAAGTCTGTGCAAATAAAAAATCATTCTACTTCTGACTTTAGTCCGAAAAACATCTTGTTTTATTGAGCTTTAGTTTTAGTTAGAATCAAATAGAATCTTTGAGCTGATTATTGGCCCGTTTCAACTCATAAGAAGTTGAAGTGAGTATAATTAACCTTAGCATTCTATATAGCATTCAATAGAATCATGAGCTGATTGTGGCCCGTTTCGATGTTTATCAGTCGAAGTGAGCACAGTTAACCTTAGTATTCTATAATATCAAGGTTTGAAAATTATATTTTGCTATGTATTTTAAATTTTGCTATTGTTCCAGACACGACGACGTTGCTTTTTCCTGTTGGGGACTAGCGTCTATTTTATGACCGGGTGACGTGTGACCCAAAGTGAAGGTCAGAGAAAAACACTTTCTGATATGATGTTTAAGGATGGTTGGGAACGTCGAAAAATTTGAATACGGACGAAATTTTGTTGGCAGGTAAGGGAGTTATAGGGTCAATATTTAAAATATTTGTAAAGTGTCTCAATATGTAGAAGAAAAGTTCGAGAGTTTTTTGAGAAACATTTTTGCAGGACAAACGTTTTCGATCAGATTTAAGCCGGAGGAGGTAAGACGTGAAAATGGTCAAAATTTGGGGTATAGCTCACTTTTCAAAGTCAGGCAGAATAGTCAAATATTTTTCATTTTTGAGTTTCAAACGACAGTATGTGTTGCCGGCGAAATAACTGGAATGTATGTTGAAAAAATCTCAGTCTCACTAGATAAAGGGCATTTTCAAAGAAATATTCACCAACGGAGCACTTCTGAGACTCTTGGTCGGTAAGAGTTGAGTGAAGTGTCAAATGAAAGCTATCGACTTACTGAAGAAAATAAATTCCGATTTGTGAAAACCTCTTGGGTGGTTCGGCGTTAAGGGTTAGTCAAAGTAGTTCAAAATAACCCTCGCTGCTGGACAGCGACTTTGAAGAAAAATACGAATAACTTGATAAATAAAGAGTAAATACTCGTGTATTCGACAAAATCTAGTCGATTTGTGACCACACTACTGTAGTGCTAAAATTTGGTCAGTTGGAAATAGTGTGTCAATTTAAGGTTCTATTATTATGTGGGAAGTTATGGGAGATGGGACATTGGTTTCGTCGGTAAAGTCTCAGATTTTTTCCGTCGTGGACGTTATTGCCGCCATAGAAAACATAGCTGGCATAGCCCACGACCCAGGGACTATTTTTCGAAAACGTTTTACCAAAACGTAAAATGAGCTGAAAAACAGTATTAACGACAGTAGAAAGTATTATTTTCGATTCATTTTTATGTAAATAGCAGAAAAAACCGCCAAAATCAATTTTCCCAATTTTTTCCCAAAAATAGTCCCTGCCGCGACTACAATCAAGGAACAAGCGCAACAAGCAAAAAAATATTTGACAATGAGTCAACACGCGGCGATTGTGTTTCTTGAGCTTAAGGTTATTAGCTTTGCGTCACAATTCAAGAAATTCAAGAAATCAATTTCTATCTTTGTGTATACGCACGTGAAATTTTATGACCTACCGAAAATAAAGTAAAACAACGTCGGAAGAACATTTTCGTTGAAGAATTGTCCTGAGATAGGCAGACACAGCGGTGGATATCAAGAGGCTAAAGAAGAAGAAGCCAGAAATACTAAGCCTATTTTAACCATTTTCTTTTTTTATTTTCCTTAAGTCCATATATTTCATTTTAAACCTTGCCTTAAAGAGAGATTTCTGTGCTAATTTCATAGAGATTAAACGAAAAAGTTTCACCAACCTTCCGAAAACATCGTTTTCTGAAATTGTGGTGATTATTTTTGGAGCGAATTTCATTAAAGATTGGTGTAAGAATTAGAGTATTTCTTGACCCGCTATTTGTAATATCACAATATTCTCTATTTCTATGATTCTTCGTGGTATTCTGATATCGTTTCTGTAACGATATTATCGCCCGGTTGTATGATAATATCGGAACTGAGAATATATTATAGCCCGGCGGTATAATATAATATTATCGTACTGTGACGAAAATACAGTTGGCGATTTTGCCCGCTCCCCTTCCCACCCAGCAAAAAAAAATTTGGAAGCACGTACGTTATTTTTGCTTTCATGTATATTCAAACGTTTCACTCTTCTATACTAAGATGCCTAAGGTTCACCCACAGTCCGTGACACGTGTCATTTAAACAAATTTATTATTTCAGATTTTTGTGAGTGCGTAAGAAATGTTGAAGAAAGAAATTTGTGTAACAACGACGTTGATGATTAACAAAAACAAAAAATATTTACCAGATCTCCGACTTAAAAAAGGCAATAAAATAGAAGTAAAAAAAAGTTTCGAAAACATTTATTACAGAGAAAAAATTTGTCCGTGTCACTGAAACTTTCGTAATGATAGCGAAACAATAAACTTCAAAGCTATTAACGCTTGTCTGTTTGAACTGTTGTATGAACTGTTTTTCCAGATGTGTATGTTTTTTTTTTCACTAGTATCGCCCGGTATCCCTAACGCACTCAGAGTCTGTTTATAATTGAAGTTACCCTTGTTTTTCGAGATTTCTGAACAGACCTTGAATGTTAAAAGAGAAGGCGTACGTACTTCCACGTTTTTCTAAAATGTTTGACCCCATCCCTCCTCCGTCACTTCTCATTTTTTTTGCAAAACTCCACCTTTTAATTACGTTCGAGAGTGTGATCCCCTTCCCCTTCACTTTACCAATGAAAAAAAGGAAAAAAATTATATTTTTTAATTTAATTTAAATTAAGGCTTTTTCAGGTGGTCCTGCATAAAAATTACTGGAAAGAAAGTATTTTCTCTCTGTTCTTCTTTTGATGGTAACGAATCATTTGTGTGATACAGTAGTCCTTATTGGACTAGTGCAGTCAGGTTTATAATATTTGTTGCGTGTTTGCTTGTCCCAATTTTCGAAATTTGTGACGCCGTCCAATTTTTTTCTTCTTGATATCTAAAATCTGATATATATATAAAAAAAAATCCAAGCGATACAACGCTATCAGAGATATCGCTTTTCGTCCAACTTCGCCGAACCCCTTTCTCCTCCTTTTGATGGGCGTTATTTATGGACAGAGGAGCAATAAATGTGGATGTGATATGAATCTTTGAATGGTTTTACGTAATATGACGAATCTCAGCCAAAAGTTATCCCTTTTCCCGAAACTTGAAGAAAAACTCGACCCGATCCGAACCCGAATCAATTTGACGGGTCGGGTATGAAATAACGTGGCATATGCGTATAGCACGACAATTTTAACCAGCCCAATTTAGAAGGAATAGGGAGGAGAAATTGTGAACCTTAAATGCAAAATCTGCTTCGAGTAAATCTTAAACGATTTTCAAATTTTTTCCTGAAAAATAATCGAAAAAGGAATTATGGATGATGGGATTGAAAATGTGCAAAATCGGCCAACAACTTCCGCAGAAACTATGGAAAAGGTCTCGGAAACTTGGTTTTTTGAATGTCAGTGAAACTTTGTCGCTTATGTTTTACGCACGTGTCAGTTTTTTGAAAGGAAGATATGAACCTTGATGAAATTAACCAAAAAGTGAGTTGAGAGTTGACTTGAGAGGCTCTCTGGCTGCAAGGTTCATATCCATAGAGTGAGCCTAACTCGTCCTACTCGACCTTATGCGATAGCTGGTGATTTTTCATGAATGTTTTGTTAATTGGAAGGTCTTAGCGGCGATTTAGTGTTAAATGTGAGAATTTTTTTTAGGTTCAAACTTTATTTAATATGCATAAAGAGTTTTTGTAAGTTTATACGGGTACCAGTAATTACATGGAAAATGTCGAGAATACTGCGAAACATCGCACCGAGGGGGCCATTTAAATAGTGCGCACACTAAAAAAGATGGATTTTAGACCCCCCCTTACTTCATGGAAAAAAATCAGAGCGTATGAAGCACACGCTTTTCTCAACCACCCCC
>CM055404.1:1823216-1835172 GCA_029228625.1 Pseudolycoriella hygida | reverse complement strand
ACGTTGCATACGTTCGACGGAGGAGGTGGGATACGGGGGAAGTGGTATAAGGGGAACTTGGAATACGGGGAAAGTTGAATATGGTGAACTTTGCATACGGTGAACGTGGAATACGGGGGAAGTGGAATACGGGGAAGTGGCATACGGGGTAAGTGGAATACGGGGGAAGTGGAATACGGGGGAAGTGGAATACGGGGGTAGTGGAATACGGGGAACGTTGCATACGTTCCACGGAGGAAGTGGAGTACGGGGGAAGTTGAAACATTACGCATCGTTATTTAAAACGAAAAAAAATATGGCTTTCTGAATAGACAACACGCGAAAATGATAAAGCCTGCGTAGTAGGGGCGGGGGTTCGACTAGTTATAAATATGTATTGATGCGCCGCAGGCCTAGAATAAAAAAAAGTGGGGTCTAGGGGCGGCAGCCCCGCAAAGGGGGTCAAGGGGGAATATCCCCCTTGCGGGGTCTAAGGGGCAGAGCCCTTAGCAGGGTTTGGGGCAGACGCTACAAAATCCAGACGCAACAACATCATCAGGATTTTGACGCCTCTGGATTTTGACGCCACCGGATTTTGTAGCCTCCGGATTTTGACGCCTCCCGATTTTGACGCCTCCGGATTTTGAAGCCTCCGGATTTTGTAGCCTCCGGATTTTTCGTCCGGATTATGACGCCTCTGGATTTTGTGCCTCCGGATTTTGTAGGGGAGCCCAAAATTCTACTTGCGCCAAACGAGAGATACTAATGTAAGGTATAATCTCACTTATTCTCAACTTGTCACCAGCCTTTCTCCTTGAGTTCTAGCTAAAGGAATGAAAAATCTGTATGGGAGCTCTAAGGAGGCAGGCTGGTGTCAAAAATCTCCTTGTATTAATGCAAAACAACGTTTACGTAGTCATGAACTTGACACCAGCCTGCCTCCTTAGTTGCTAACTCAAAGACTATATTTTCTCTATTGGACCTATAAGAAGGCAGGCTTGTGCTAAAATTCTGATTGGGACCAATGAAATGTATAACTGTAAAATAGAATTTCCATTAACATGAATTTGACACCAAACTGCCTCTTCGGATTCAAGCAAAGTGAGTTACAAATAGATACATCAAAATTTTGTTCATTACGTTCATCAGTATATCAAGTTATAGTACATGACGTATGTACGCCTTCGGCTCATGCAGCAACCTTCCTACGAGTCAAAACAACAATTTGGAAGCACTTACGTACAATATTTTACATGTTGATGCTCGGTAAATGCGTTTTCCGAGTCGCTCGCGATGAGGTAATGACGCATTTACTGAGCAGAAACATGTAAAATCACTTGAACTCTTCTAATTATCTCCATAAAGCGACTGTTTTAGATGTGCTAATGTATGTGCGTCATGTAAAAAGTAACATGTAATGAGTTGTATAAAAAACTGATAGAGTTTCGAAAAGTAACGAATGACTTTTCATAGTTGATTTACTCAACAGGGTTCGCGAACTTATAAATGAATTTATAAAAAAACAGATATATCAGAACGTAACCTATCTTTCTTTCATTTCGTATTTGAATTTTTGACGTTTCAACGAATTCAACAAAGGTTTTGGCCGAAAATGGCCTTCGACATTCATAGGTAACGTAACGAAATGTCTGTAGTTTTGGCACGAAATATTCAATTTCGTATATACAGAAATGGAAAAGTGAAAACCGACAAGCTTCTGATTTATCATACGTATTTACCATACAAATCAAAAACTTGTCGGTTTTCACTTTTCCGTTCCTGTACATCAAAGTTTTTTTAATTTTTCAATTATGACGATTAACATGATTAATATGATTACATAGTGATTAACATGATTAGCCACTGATTAACAAGCTGTTCAATGTTCGAGTCTTTTTGCAACATCTAATTATTCTGTTTGCCACATTTATTCTGATGCTTACGCTGCCGTACAAAGCATATCAACCCAGAAAGTAAATTTGAATTCTCTAATTTGATGACGTTACCAAAGTTTTTATGCTTTGTACGGCAGCACGGGAACTTGCATATATTTTTTTCTAAAATATCATTAATGTTAACTGCGTAATGTAAGCGATGAAGGTTCTGCACAAAGCATTATACACACGCATGTTGTGTTTGTGAAAAGACCCTTTGCTATGCGTCTATGGTAACGTTCTTTACGTAAACAAATAAGAGTGTTTTTCAATAGTGACTTCTTCATGAAACAATTCTATTGTTAATAATGTTTTAATCAAACATTTCAACAAAATATTAGAAAGTTGCATTTTTTAGTGAAATATATGGCAGAAGTACACATAATCGGCCAAATATTATATGGAATCAGTTTCGAGGAACCAGATTTATTTTGCAAGTGGAGCATTCAATTAGGTAAATAGATCGTTGATCTCTTGAAAGTAAAAAATGACAGTTTGATTGCAAAAGGTTCAAATTGGAAACCAGTCGAAGGATATATTGAAGGACAAACGGCTACTAGTCGTGGCAGATTTGATGGTCACTCATCCTTCGCGCATCCAATTGATGTACACCTATCTTGTCGAGGAATACAAGGCTGGCCAAAGTTCCATGTTGAAGTTTATGCGGTGAATGGCTTAAATCATTTTTTTCCTGTTGGGTGAGAGGCCTTCGAGTAATCACTTTTATCTCGAATTGCATAAAACCTATTCGTAGATACGGATTCGCACACATTCCAATCCAACCAGGTGTCCATAAAATTGAAGTTTGTACCTGGAAAATTGCACCGACCTCATTTGTCGAATCTTTGCAAACCAAGTTCAATTCGGGAGGATCCGCTGTTGCCAAAAGTGATTTGGTTTATAGCGGAAGCGATAGGTGAATGGCTTCAATATTCTATGAACACGTTTAACGATTCGTTTGTCAACAGATACAAATTAACAACACAATCATCAGGAACAGTTTTCGTAGAACTCATGTTAATTCTGAAAAACTTTTCAATTTTTGGTATCGAATTTCTGTGAGACAAATATGAAAATGCAATTGTTATCAGTTCTTATGATCGTATCTTTGTTGTCAACTACAAGAGCGAATGTCAAGATCGGTGTTTCGCGATTAAATAAGAGCACAGCAACGCATATAGATGCTTCTGTATCTACTACGGCAGGGACTCCAAAGCCAAATTTAACTAATCAGTCAGTCGACACCACAACAAACACTCCAACCCTTACAACGGCAACGGAATCTCCTACAACTTCCACAACTGTCAATAACACTTCGACCACAGAACTGAATCAAATTTCAGTCAACGCTACTCGGCCATTTTTGGACGCCCACGTTCCACGCACATCGAGAGTAAAAGTCTCTCTTGACCACTACTACTGTACATGTGATTTGATGTTCAATTTTTGTGATATAAACTGCTGCTGTGACAACGACTGCACTGACGCAATGTTAAGCACATTCGTTTGCAATGAGAAAGAGTGGAGCATTTACGATTTCGAATTTGATGGTGGTTTGACTTCCTGCGAAATCCGAAGTGATTTATTTTGTGTTGTAGGGGACAATGGGGTTACCAAGAAGGCTGAATATGATGTCACTTTGTTTAGCCTGAGATCGAAACATAAATGGCAGCGAATGTTTGCACCGTATGAATTCAGCGATGAAAATCGGGAAAGTTATAGCAGTGGAGATTCAATATTGTCCTTTGATGACAAAACAGAAGAAATAGAAAAATTTGGTGAGTTTATAGACATTCACATTTTCATTAACTTTCACAGACTTCTTACTACTACGCCCTAAAGAGCCCTAAAACTGAGCCTCCACTAGAGCCCAACGTGTTTTTTCTAGTCAGTCTCTTTTTTCCTGAAAGATGATCGAAAAATTGTTTTTAAAATTAAATTTTCGCAAAACCAGTTGAGAATTTTCGAAGTTACGGTCGAAGAAGTGGTCGAAAGCGACGTGTTTTGAAGGTTGGTGAAACTTTTTGTCTTATATCTCCGCGAGATTAGAACGGAAATCTCTCTTTAAGGCTTTTAATGAGAGATATGGACCTCATAAAATCACGAAAACTAATTTAGTGAAAGTTGGTTGAGTAGTTCGGGCTGTAGGGTAGAGGTTCCGAAATTCCGGTCGGGCGGGCTTCGAGTATACCTTTTATCGGGTTTACGATTCGGGTTCGATAATATTGCTACAAAGAGAAATTTTGAAAATGATGCATCCTAAACTATCCAAATCACATCGACTATGAAACAATGATGTATTGCAATGTATCAGTTATCAATGTCATTGTTGTAATTGTATATTTTGGTAATGATTTTAGATAAAAGAACTTCACACGCTTGTGAGACGTACGACTAGCAAATGTAAACATATAAAGAGTTATTTTGTGTAAAAGGTATAATTAAAATTTACCCTGTGATCACTTTGTGATAATACACAACAAAGTGTGTGAGGTAAGATGAAATGTTATTTTGTGATAATTTACTAGTTGAATCTAGTTGAGTATTTTGTTTTGATTTTCGGGCTAATGCGGTTTCGGAAAATATCTTTAGTTTCACGACAAAAAAACAACAACAACAAGTGAGAATCTAGTTGAATGAGCCAGTACACACTTCCTGCGCAAAGCATGAAAAAACCTACTGAAACTGTTTTTGTCAGTTTTTCACTGTATTTTCTACTTTCATGCTTGAGTTTAACTTAATCAAACTCGATCCGAATTTTTTCGGGTAACGGAATTCGACCCGAATCACTTTCGGTCGGTTGGGTTTCAATTTCAAAAAAGGTCGACCCGCACACCTCTACTGTAGGGTCCTCAGTGTGAGCCCAACTCACGCTACGCGACCCTGACGATATTTGATGGCTTTTCGTGAATATTCCTTTAATGATGAGGCTTTTTGTGCAGTTTTGTAGAGAAAAACCATAAGGGCTATAGGTCGGTTTTAAGATCGGCCCTAGTACAAAAAAAATTGTTTTGCAAATTTGTTTCTTAATTATTGTAAACCTTTTATAAAATTTCTTTTTAATTTTAGGGTCTTTGTGGATACTTGGAGAGGTTTTTACAAATTTGCTTCGGGCGGGTTTTTCAATATTGCCCTTTCGGCAATTTCCAATTCAATTCGATGTGGACATTAGGGGTGTTCGATGGTAACGAAACTGGTCTAGGAAAAATTCTTTTGGGCTATAAGCCTCGGAAGCAACAATTACAATTTTTTTTTATTATCTTCATATGGCGCAAATTCATTTTCCGAAAATTTGCTAGGTGACCGTCTTCGTTCCATTCTTAACATTGTACGAAGTTCCTCATGAGATGGGCTCGTCTGTTTTTGGTCTTTTTTTACTTTTTGCGTTCATACTATTAGAATTAAAAAGAATTACTGAAAAAAATTTCATGGTCTGGTTACGGTTAAACGTTTTTATTTTGTTACACAATTGATTCTGTCTGACAAACCTAAATTTTAGTTCCCACAAGTTATATTTTGTATAGTAAAATTTCGAATTTTAACGCGCCGTTCGGAACTTTTGTATGCAGAATAAAACTTGTGGGACCTGAAAATTGGATTTGTCTGAAGGAATGAAATTGTGTAACAAAATAAAAACGTATGGCATACGATCAAAGTCCCCGACCGTTTCATAGAAAAAATTCAACTTTGATACAACGAAGGAATTTATATTTTCTACATTATACACATTCACATGTATCATCGTTTTCAGATTTTTTCTATTGTTATAACAATGGCAAAACATCTGAAAACGATGAAACGAGTGAATGTGTAGAATGTAGAAAATATATATTCCTTCGTTGTAGTTCGAAACCATGAATTAAAGAGTGCCAATATTTTTGTATATAGCTCATTTTGTAGCCTCTTTAATGTAAATTTGGGAATACTAAAAACTTTTAAAAAAATGTTAATTGAAATTAAGAGCACTTTCTGAGCAACATAAACGAACACATTTTCTTCACCAAAATTAGAGGTGAGGGGGCTGCCTGAAATTTGGACAAAACCCGACACGAACCCGAATCCAGGCACGCACTGGCCATACTGGGCGATCGGGCGATGCCCGAAGCGCCCCACGGTCTTGGCGCCCCACACACGGTCAAGCGCCCTTCTAAAAAAATGTGTTATAAATTCGCAACCAACGTCAATTCTTGAATTTTGACGAATATTCAAATATTGCAAGAGATGTTACTTGTGTCGTTGATAAGCTAGATGAATTTCTTCCTTGCCGATACATTTTATTACAGCCCGCAAATGAAGAAAAAACCAATGTCTATGCTCTAATTTTAAAAATTTTCGCCTGCGGCGCTATAGTCATTCAATTATTGTATTAATAATCTTACATACAGAGATTTTCAGCTTAAAAATTTCGCTGAAATTAGACGTTAATATATGCGAAGTGAAATACGAAAATGGAATGCAAGGAGACCGAAAACTAAAAATTTATGAAGAACGTTCAAAAAAATTTCGCTCGCTCCGCTCGCGTCTTTGCAGAAATTGTATTCAACCGAATGGAATGTAAGGAGACCAAAAACTAAAAATTTATGAAGAACGTTCAAAAAAATTTCGGTCGCTCCGCTCGCGTCTTTGCAGAAATTGTATTCAGCCTAATAGAATGTAAGGAGACCAAAAACTAAAAATTTATGAAGAACGTTCAAAAAAATTTCGGTCGCTCCGCTCGCGTCTTTGCAGAAATTGTATTCAGCCTAATAATCAAATCTATGGCGCTTAAAAAATGTAACTGTGTAATGTCTAACTAAAACGGAGTTATGATAAAAGACTGTCACAACGTCAACTTTAAAGAAAAATTTAAATGAAGTACTCGAATGATTTACATTCTTAAAATTATGAAAGCTCGACATGACTATTTTTTTGGGTGATCACATGCACCTTTTAATACGCACTTCGGGTGTGTGCCTGATACTTGCGCCTTTAATCTCAATTTCGGCGCCTTTTAGTCTCATCGCCCGATGCGCCTTTTGGTAGCCAGTCCGGCCCTGCCCGAATCGTTTTTCACTGGTTTCGGGTTCGGGCTTTCGGGTCTTGAAAATCCTGGGCGGGCGGGTTTCGGGCTTACTTTTTTTCGGGTTGCAGATTCGGGTACATAAAAAAACCGAAACCGATTTGTAAAAAAATCTAAAAATGATGCACCATATCCAAACTGAAAAGTTCAACAATAAAGAAATTATGGAAGTTGGAATATTTATACAAAAATTGAAATTAAAAAATTGAAAAAAGTCAAAAATTTATTTTTTTGAAAAAATAAAACGCCGCCGCCAGCCGAGAAGGTTTCAAAAATGTTCAATCTCGCCTCTTCAATCTACTTTTGTTTGAAATTCTTCTGAAGTATTTATTAGAGCTAGCGCTATAAGCTAGTGGTAGCGGTAACGCTAGCGGCGCTAGTAGAATTGTAATACAGTGAACTCTCTCTATAATGAAAACTCTCTATAATGAAATAGCTCTCTATAATGAAAAATAAGCCCCTTAAAAAAAGACGCATGTGGCGTGAAAGGTTGTAGAAATCACCTGCATGTGTGATAGTCATTGTTTATGGTAATTTTTTATCATACATGTGTGCTATTACCTACAAAGTTCAGACGATATGAAAGAGAATCTTGCTAAACTTCACAGAATTCTCACATCCAATTTTTTTACTCCGACCAATGTATTGGAGTGTTTCGCGATAGTTAAAACTCATTGTTTGACTACCATATGAAATCGAAAAAATCGGATGTTTTTAATTTGATAGAAAACCGAACTTTCTGATTTTTATTCTTATATCAATAGTTCCACTAATTTAGTTGAACTCATTAAGTGATTAGCTACCAACAAGACGGGTCGGGTCGTGTATTGGGTTAAAATTTTTGGTCGGGTTCGGGTCGGGTCCAGGGAAGTGACTGTCTTTTGTTTTAATATGAACAAGTACGTGAAGTTAGGTGCAATTGCTACTGAAGCTAACTTCATTGCAAAAAATTCAGCTGATTTCATTAATAAACTTACCAAAATCAGCTGACTTCATTGAAAGTTTCAATAATCAGCTGATTTTATTTGCAATGAAGTTAGCTTCGGTCGCAACTGCAACTAACTTCACGTTGAGTGTTATTTGCACAAATAAAAACAAAAGACTGCCGCCCCCGGTCGGGTCGGACTACAAAAAATGGCCGACCCGCTCACCTCTAACCACAATACCGAAAAACGTATAAAGACCATGTGCATCTATTTTCAGAAATTCCATACTCGCTTACTGGTGATTATTGCAATGTGAATGTTCCAATAAAGTATATGGAGGACACCGTATCAAGATGCTTAAGGACATACGACCAGAATCGTGCGTTCTTCCAAGAATTCCAGCGCCAAATAAAATCAACAAAAGTTCTGAAATCACGTAAAGTTAATCTCGCAATGATGATGGAGCATTGCACAACATCTAACAATCATTGTCTGGAAATCGAAATGTTTGATTGTTGGCTTCATATATCTCGTGACAGTTGTGTCAACTTCAATTCAACTGATATGGATGAGACTCGGATGAATACAGAGATTGTCGTACAATTTCGACACAACTTTACCAATATTTTAAACTGTAAGGCGTTTTTCATTTACATAAATGGGGAGGTTGCACCCAACAGTTTTTTGCATTCGGTAAAAATTCAATTTCTGCAAGCCAATGAGTCTATGATCAACATTCATCGGAGCAGTGGAAATATTGGGTACATGCAGGGCTTGCCAATTATCTCAGCGAAAATGATTCCATTCAACATTACCACTGATGATGACAACAATGCACCAATGATTTTAGACTATTTTCATCCGAACAAAAACTTTTCGAATGACGAGCACTTCATGAAAATTCCCATAATCAGCAAGAACTTTTGTGTACTTACCAACCGTACCTACGAGAAAATTCGTTTCGGCGAAAATTTATTTTTATCCTGCGACGTTTCGTTTAACGAACACCACAATATTACAACGGAATCAAATTTCACTCAGATCTGCTCAGCGCTACAGGAAGCAATATTCCACTTCATGTTAAACGAATATCAACAAAATAACGAAACCAATGAAATTTCCTTTATGAATAAAATCTCCGAGTTTGGCAATCCGAAAAACGATTCAAAATACTGGACGGAAGCGAAGCTAAAACATGGAATTGTCGATGCGGTACAGTCGAAATACGAACGAGACGAAAATGAAAACGAATTTATTTGCCAAAATATGGTTTTGACTATGAGCTACGAGTTTTTGTACGCATCGCTGAAAGTGGGCAATTTCGAACATCAAAATTTAATCAAAGCTGTTGACTTGGTGTTTGGCACTAGAGTCGATTTGAAATTCAATTTTAATGAATCAATCAAAGTTCCGATATTCTTAGATGTTATGTTCATTGATTTGACAAACTCGGCGAATTTTTCCATAAGAAGTAAGAGTCTAAGCATGATTGCATTTATGTACTTAATTTATGTACTTAATGTACTTATAAAAAAGGGATCTATTTAACGATCAAAAAAATCACAACAAAAACCTTTTAAAAGGTAAAGTGTGACGCAGTCCCTAATGTCTACTTCCAAAATTAATGATATCAGTGGAGGTGACGCTTGCGCTGAAAATACGCATACATTTCCTTGACGACAACGTTACCCTGTGTTCAAAAAATCGTCCCCTCCACTGATATCATTCATTTTGGAAGTAGACATTAGGGACTGCGTCACACTTTACCTTTTAAAAGGTTTTTGTTGTGATATCAGTCGTTTTGGAAGTTTTCAGTTGTTAAAGAAATTTCTATTTTTTGAAAAAAAATTTCTCAAAAAAGAAAATTTTCTTAGAAAAAAATTTCTCCGACAAAAAATTTTCTCCAAAAAAATTTTTCTCCAAAAAAAATTTTATACTAAAAAGTTTTTTCTCCAAAAAAATTTTTCTCCGATCTATCGATTCCGACGAAAAAACTTTCGCCTCAATTTTGGCTAACTTCTGCGCCTCGACGACCCCACTTTCTATTCATCAAAATGATGCGGAAGTCAATATCTGTCGATTCCGACGAAAAAAATTTTTTGGCGAAAACTTTCGCCTCAATTTTGGCCAACTTCCGCGCCTCGGCGACCCCACTTTCTATTCATCAAAATGATGCGCAAGTCAATATCTATCGATTCCGACGAAAAAATTTTTTGGCGAAAACTTTCGCCTCAATTTTGGCCAACTTCGGCGCCTCGGCGACCCCACTTTCTATTCATCAAAATGATGCCCAAGTCATCTATCGAACTTTCCCGAAGGAATCAACTCTCTAGCTATTCTAATTCAGAAGATAGCAAAAATTCCAAGATGGCGTCACTTTGACGTTGGCAGCCATTTTCTTAGGATAACGAAAAAATTCTCCTCACCAATCTCTATAACTTTCCCGAAGAAACCAACTGTCTGGCTATTCTAATTCAGAAGATAGCAAAAAATTCAAGATGGCGCCTTTTTGACACCCGGCAGCCATTTTCTTATGATCCCAAAAAATTCTCCTGATCAAACTCTATAATCGCTCGGAACAAACCAACTCTCTAGGTATTGTAACTCCGGAGCTAAAATTCGAAAACTCCGAGCACTACGTGAAAAACCATAAAAATTGACCACTTTTCCACACTTTCCGACTTTTCCAGAGTTTTCCCGGAAAAGCGGCATATGAAATTTTTCATTTTGGACCGATTCTGACTTTCCCTGAAAATTTGATGCAAATCGGCTGTCTAGTTCTCGAGATCGAAAATTATTTATAGAACATAGATAGATAGATAGAACAATAGAAACCGACAGATCAGAAAAAAAGTTGTCATAATAATGAGAACAATGGATTTTGGTAAGATGTATGGAAAAGTACCATCTTCAAACCTCCACATCTCAGCCAATTTTCAACCGATTTTGATGAGTGAGGGCTTGTTGGAAAGCTGCTGCGACGTAGTTTTTTTTAAAAATAATTTGGAGGGAAGGGGGGGTGAGGGGAAAAAACTCAAAACTTCGCCTATACATGGTGTCTTGTCTCAAAGGTTTTTGTATGGAGGTTTTTGGGTTTGTGGACGTTTTTTTTGAGGTGTGGGGAATGCGTCACGTTCTCCGCTACCGCTCCGAGCATGATTCACAATTACCGAAAAAAAATTGTCAAATAACAAATAAATTTTACCGAAAGTTTAATCAACTATTACCGAAAATAAAATAATTTTTTACCGAAACAATTTTACCAAAAACTAAGTCATAATTCACCGAAAGAGAATTGCATAAATATAAATCAATTTTACCAAAATAGTATTCATTTTATTATAAAAAACATAACCAATGACCCGTACGTATCAGAATAGATGTGACAAACAGAATACATGTGGCAAAGAGACTCGAACGTATCCAAATATACAAATAAGCAAAAAATCTCACGTTTTCTGTTCTTTTATAACTGTAAGAATTTCAAAGATCCATAGAAATTACCCAAGGTAATGTCAAAGGCCCTACCGAAGTACGTCTCAGACATTCAAATCTAGAAAAGCTTATATCCAAGGACTGTGCTATTTTCCCCCAAAACCTTGAAACACGTGTTCTCTAAAATTTTATTCTCTACAACTTTGTCTTTGGAAGCAACTTTCTACCTCTCATAGTTCTGGAGATTCAAGTCATCCTGCCCAATTTCGGAAGTGGCCATATACTAGAATTTAGCCATATTTTCCCAAAACCCTGAAAAACAAGTTCGCTTAAATTTAATTCTCTACAACTTCGCCTTTGGAACCAACTTTCTAACTCTCATAGTTCTGGAGATTCGGGTCATCCTACCCAATTATGGAAGAGACCATATAACAGTATTGGGCCATATTTTCCCAAAACCCCGAAACACATGTTCACTTAAATTTAATTCTCTACAACTTCGCCTTTGGATCCAACTTTCTAACTCTCATAGTTCTGGAGATCTGGGTCATCCTGCCCAATTATTGAAGTGGCCATATACCAGGATTGGACCATATTTCCCCAAAACCCTGAAACACGCATCC
>CM055404.1:1784041-1822834 GCA_029228625.1 Pseudolycoriella hygida | reverse complement strand
AATTCTCTACAACTTTACCTTTGACAGTAACTCTCCATATTGCATAGTTAAGGAAATATAGACGAAAAACTGTTTTCGTATATGGCCAAGAATCTCAATTTCGTCCATTTTATTGGTCCCAGTGCAGTGCCCAGACCCCTGACCCGATTCCCACAAAAAATTTTTCCCAGTTTTGTGACATCAAATGCTTTTATTTGACACCAAAATGAGGAATTTCCGTGCTATACTTGCTGAGATATTTGCAAAAAAGCTTCGCCGACCCTCGAAAAACCATGTTTTTGGTCACTTCCTCGACCATATCTCCGGAACTACTTGATCGATTTTGCTCATCTTCGAACTTGAATCATGGGAGGCAAAAAAAAAAAGTTTAGGCTGATCGGTTGAGCCGTTTGGAAAAAAAAGTGGAGACGGACAGACGGACGGACATTTTTTTTATTGCTGATTCGTCATATTTAGACCCACCTCGACCTACCCCATGATACAATAAAATTGTTTGTAGTAAACGTATAGGACCTTTGTACTTCGTACGGGTCCAATAAGTCATGATTTACCAAAAAATAATTCAAATTTTACACGAAAAAAATCAAATTGAGCAAAGAAAAATTCGAAAAATGAGCAAGAATTTGTGAACATTAAGGTAGTTTTCGTGTAGGCCCTTCAACAATGGACCAACTGTTTAGCATTGGACAGATGTTGGAAAAGTGTAAAGAGTACAACGTTGAAATACACCAATTGTTTGTTGCCTTCATGGCAGCATACGACAGTATCAACTGTAGGAAGTTATTGAGAATGATGAAGGAATTTCCGAAAATCTAATCTCGCTAACAAAGTTGACATTGAATGTAGCTAACAGCCGAGTAAAAATTCGAAGCAAATCGTCAGACGCTTTCGACATTGACAAAGGAGATCCACTCGTAACGCTGCTTTTTAATTTGAAGTTAGAACCATGGTGATCGACACCAGCAGCACCATTTGGGAATGTGCGCATTTCCGAACATTTATTGCAAAGTGCCTCTGAAAACAAACTTTCGAAATCAGGAACGACTAAGAAACGACTAAGAAAACTTCACGTATCGAGTGCGTACATGACTTACAAACCAAAGTAGTGACAAAGAATAGTAAATTATCGGAATTCAGCTTATTGTTAGTTCCACGAATGTCTTGACCGATGGATTGATACACTGTGTTATTGAGCAACTTTCGTTACGAGGGCAGTACCTTTTATTTTAAATAAATTTTTTCTTCTACAGAGTAGGTTGAAGGAATCTCACAATTTGGACAATCTAGTTTTGGTCGAATTTATATGGAAATTCGTGAAATGAAAAATGTCATATTTCAAATATTTCGAACCGATTTGGATGAGCCCTGGCTCGTTTAAGAGCTGCTGCGACATATTATTTTAAGAGTTTTGGGGGAAAGGAGGAAGGTAGAAAATTTCACAAGTTCGCCAATATACAATTCCTGGTACCCCAAAGGTTTTGTATGGGTTTGGTGTGGAGGGGAGCTGCGTCACGCCCTCCGCCACCGCGGCGGGCATGATTAGTTTTGAATAAAATAAAAATTTTTGTGTATAACAAACATTTCGAGACGGCGGCGCGGCGCTGAAAATGCATTTGCCAATAAATTAATTTTTCAAGAGTTCAAATTTATAAATAAAAAAATGAATGTTTTGATATAATTTTTATTACAAAAACATTTGGTTTTCATATAATTATTTTCTAAAATGAAATTCTCTTATGGTTTACACATTTACTTTGTCGTCTCACATATCTACTTTCCATCCCATTATCAGAATGATTTTAATTTTAATTTTTTTTAGCATTATGAAAAGGAGATTATCAACAACAGATTTCTTTTCGCTGTTTTTTTACGAATTTAAGTAAAGTGATGGTCTTAAAACTATTTTGGCGAAAAATATTTTTTATTTTTATTTAAATAAATAATGTATTTATTTATTTATTTGTGTGCGAATGAAAGAGAGAAATTTGTCCCTGCAATATCTCCACATAAAATGAGATAACAACATTTTATATTTAATTAAAGAGGGATACATTTATTGCTGTAATGCTTTTTTTGGTGCCACAGTCTAATTTTAAAAACAAGAAGATTTTTGAGTATAATTTGTATGTGTTTCATTTGAGCGATTTTCTTTTATAAAGTTTCTTTTGAATGACAATTTTTATCTTGTCAATGTAAACTACACTTAATTACATTAATATGGTTGTAGCAACACACTAACCGGCAACTTTTAATGCATGATTTCCCAATCTTTTGTGCGATTTATTAAAGATGTGTGCGGATGGTGTGTCACTTAACGTTAAAAAACTGGTGTATGCTAAATAATGGCCATTTAATGCTTTTGATTTGACTGTTACCGTTGTGAAACGAGTATACCACTAGCAATTCAAACTTTCCAGCGGTCTATTGGTGCAAAAAATTTTATTAAAAGAGTAGCTACCACTCAAAATTCTTCAATATATGTTCCGATCTCCTGAACGTCGTCGGACGTTCACAAAGTTCTTATTTCTATAATGGGTTTAAAAATTCATTGAGCTCTTCCTGAAAAATGGATACTTTTCACATTCTGAGTTACATTAAATTTAAATCGCCAATACTATGTGTTTTGGTTGAAAATTCGATCGTTCAATTGGGCTTCTAACTTCCGCATAGAGTATTCCATTAGCACACTTTAGGTTATTTTTCGAACAAATTGATCTGAGTGGAAAACTTTCCTGCGAACTTTCTGCCTGCTTATTTTCAATGTTGATCTGGGAAGAAAACTTTCTTTTACTTCGTTCGAATTTCTTGGTTTTTTGACCGACCGATTTTGAGGTCAAGTATAAATTATAAGCTTTAGTTTTTATGACCGTAAATCAATTTTAAAATGAAAAATTTCAGTACAGGCGGGGAGTTGAACCACCGCACCAAGCACCTATCGCTTACCGGGCGAGTGCTCTATCTCTTGAGCTATCTGTACCTCTCTTCCATTTCAAATTCAATTTTTGTTTATTGATGACCGTTATGATTTACTTTCATGATATCTGTACCGTGTAATTGTATACTATAGTCGACGCGCTTTGGACAATCATGTCATAGATACAGTGACACGTTGTGTGATATTCGACACGGTTGTGATTGTGATTTGTTGTGTTGATTTGGGATTCGTGAAATACTCTATGAATGTTTAAAAATCGATAGGCCTGAAGTTTTATTACTTTTTGTTACTCTAATATTCGCTCGAAATAAAGTCGAATGCCGAAGAGGATCATACTGATCATTCAGTACGAATTGTCGTAAGTAGTACTGATATACACGTGATCTATGAAGACATGGTGTGCTAATTAGATACTTCCGCTTTATAGGATTTTTGCTGAACAATTGAAATTATTTTAGAAGATATTTTAATGGCTTTTCAATGTTGATACCAGTTGTAAACCCTTTATCTACAGAAAGTGTGGCCATCTAAGAAATGGTATTCTACAGGTGCAATAGCCCGACACATCGATTTTGATTTTACTCGTTAGGGGTTGATTGGGCCTACAACGAATCTCTCCGTTGGGGGCTAAGCGCCGGCTAACCCAAAAAGTCTGCCTGAATTTTAAATATTTGGTAACGAAATGCGCCGCCCATAATTTTCAAAGTCAACGACTTTACCTTGAGCCTGACAAATGTACTATGAACGTTGCAACCTACTCGAAAAACAGAAAATTATCGTAGGCGTAAAAGCTGGACGAAAAGTGATTTTTTTCTTTGTAAAAAAGATTTACTTAATGAAGCCAAGATTCCTCGGTTCAATGCGGTTTTAAGAATTTTATACACTTACCGAAAATGTTTGAACCTTTTACCGAGACGTTCAAAGAAAAGGTTCGGGTTCTCTGTTCTTCACGACTGAAAAGGTTCGGTTCTTACTAACAAGTTACAATTGGTTCGTGGGTTAAGGGTCAGTTTGACAGTTGATCTCGAAGGTATTATAGGCTTTTGTGCAAAGGGTTGTCGAGTGTATCGTTACAACACACTTTTCGAATGAAAGTTACCTATCGTCAAATACTGCTTAATGTTGATGCGATGTGAAGTTTGTAAACAGGAATTTTCGAATGCACATATTAAAGATAGAACCGTTCTTGTGATGGGCAATTACACTCAAAGCAAGTTTGCGTACTTTATTACGTAGCGGTGCGGTTCGCCGAGAAAGTCAAAAATATAAAAAAAATTCAGAGTTTGTGTCAACAAATTACGGATGTTTTCAGTGTATAAAAGCTAGTGCTGAATGTACAAAAATTAAATTTTTTCTGTTTGTGCGCTGATGTACACACAGTCAGACAAGACATAGGTGTACTGATGAAATCACAAACTTCGGTATGTGAGAGCGTGATGCGCCGAAATTGGCATATTTGTTTTGTTTTGACTGTTCGTCCTTCCTTCAACGACTCACATTCAATAATACAATAAGTTAGCGCCTGCTAAGAAAAAAAGACCACATAAGCTTTGATGAACGTGATAACCTCTTGACTTAACTTTGGAGACAATTCTCTCAGGGTTAGAGAAAGAAATTTCAACAGATGGTAGCAGTAATCATTTCCGTTACAATTCGCTACACCCATCAATACCTCTAACAGACAATAGATCCGTCAGCAATTTGTATCAAGTTGCATGACATGACTGCCGATTGGCAGTGGATGCCCTTCAAATTATCTACATAGCGCAACTGTTCTAGATGTGTTAATGTCTGAGCGTCATGTCAATGACAAACTATTTCAAAGAGCTTGCTTATCTGCAAAAACGTTCATATAGAAATTATACGTAATGTAATGTAATTATATGTAATGTATGTGAGAATTGATTCCAAGTTTGCAGGCTTTAATCCATAGAGTTTCAAAGAGTAACGAATGACTTCTCTCACTCAACAAAATGTCTGAGTCAAAACTCACACGATTCAAAAAGGCAATGTTCACATCACTTAGAAGCAACTTTTTGCCAATCCGACGAAGTCAGACTACATTTTCATGGCAAAATGCGCTTAGATTCGAAAACCGAAAAAAACATGTTTCTGAACGAATGTTAAAAGTATAATAGTTATTTACGTAACTTGGAAAAATATAATGTTTTCGACGAGGGTGGGGTTTGCAGCCCACGGCGAAGCCAAGGGCTGCAATCACACTTGTCAAAAACATATATTTTTCCGAGTTTCGTACAATATTTTTCATTCCGAGGGTTCAGAAAACTGCTTTTCTGTTTTAAAATAGGACAGAAAACAGCACTTTTCCGTCCTAGGAATGAAAAATTTCATATCTTTACAATGGGTTGAAGCTTGAGGCATATCTGAAGAAGATCATCCAAGTTTCTCATCCACGAGATACTGCAATATGTATATTTTGTGCTAATCCTTGGAACAGATCGACTGAGGTTAAAAAACGTTTTACCTCAAAACTCAGGCTAGGTTAGGTCATGCAATTTTTATTTAAGCACCTGACAAAGGAGTTTTTCAAAGTTTCGGGTTACCCGCACACTTCTAGTGCATTGACGATGGTGGAATACGCCTAAATCAGCAATTGTTCTCGGATATAGTCTCTTGTAAAAGTTTTTTTTTTACTTTCGTTGATTCATCAACATTTTGGCCGCATCGAAGCAATGCAAAAGATTAATAATTTCATCGACAATACAACCTTTTTGTTTCACTTTCTCATTTTGTTCTTAAAGAAATTCGATGTCAATGTTAATTGACATTGTTGGGTGGACTCATTGTATTTAGCGCATAGTATATAATTTCAAGTTCGGAGATGAATGAGTTGTGTTCTAATGGTATTTTCGTTTTCACATTCAAATCACTGATTTTAACTATACACTTAATGTTCAAAACTAAAAAACAAAAAAAAATCATTACATTAAAAAATAAAAATACTAAAAGAGAGAATAAATTTATCGAGTATTTCAGTTCACTAGAGCAATTATTACGTCGGTCTACTACTTATTTTTCACTAAATCAATTATTTACAAAATGGAGACTGTGGATATTTCACTTGCATTATAAAATGCTGGATGTGTGTCATGTTCTCTCATGGAAGAACTACCACATTTTTGTCATGTAAGATTTTAAAATTCTGCTATTTTTTGAAAGGTCGTTATGCAGTTTTTGTTATTACTTTAATTTTACAAAATATTAAGAGAGCATTTTATCGACTTTTTATTCCTCAATCACTTCATTTCAGTAAAATTTCTGTTTCCTTTTTTCACAATAATTTTTTGTTTAAATCTTTTTATTGTTTACCCTTTTTCGTATTTTGTTTGATTAAGTTTATGCTTCCAATTTCCTATTTGTTAAATGTAAATCTATAAATTTTATAGTTTTCATAGAATAATTTTTTAAAATTTCATTTTCTTTTATTTTCAAATTGTTATTTAACACTTTCTTTTATGCTACATTGAATGTCAATGAATGAAGAATATTTTTTTTAATTTGAAAATTTTACTTTAATTTTCTTTTGGGTTAGTATAAATTGATTCTTTATTTTATTTTTTATTTTATTTTCTTTTTTTTTTTGGTTCCTTGATAAACAAATTCATATTAATTTTCTACCAAAATACTGATTTCGATTAATGTATTTAGAAAATTAAACGATTTTTCACATTGGAAATGGAACAATTCAATCCAAACTGAAGTTAAATCTAAATTAATGAGATAATGAGAGATAAGAATCTTAAACCTTAGTACAGGATTCACGATAGGCGGGCACCCTGCGTAACGTTATTTGTAACTTTACTGTTACATTACTGTAAGGTAACGTTACAGTATACGGGATTTTAAATAATTAACGTTATTTTAATGCGTGTAACGATTTGTAAAAACTAAAGGCAAAAGCGAAACTAAATTAAATTGTTTGTTCCATGGACCACAGCTGACATGTTTTTTTTTTGTTCCACACATTGTTTTTGTTGTTGTGTTCATATTTCAGTAATATATTTGTAACATTACTCCGATAAAAATTCGATTGTAACGTTACGAGTTGAAACGAAATAATAAAAAGTTCCGAATAGTAACGTTTCATAATGGAACTTTTAGAATAAAGTTATAAAGTTACGGATGCCTGACAATAGAGAAAGGTTTAAAGTTACGGAATAATATTCACAGTAAATATTTGTGTACTTCATATTCATAGAACATCTTCAATTTTTTTTTCGAGCAAAAATTGTCAAAGTGCAAAATTTCATTTTCCTCAATTTTCCACATTTGTAGCTGTTTTATATGTTTGTACGGAATTAAAGATTTTAAAAATCATTCCTCTTTTTTCTCTACAACACTGCACAGGAAACCTCATCATTAAAGAAATATTTACGAAAAACCACCAAATATCGTGTAGTGATGCTTAGCGTGAGTTGGGCCCTACACTGCAGCTCGAACCACTCAATCGATTTTTATTAATTTAATTTTCGTGATTTTCTGATGCCCATGTCTTTTATTTTAGACTTTCAAGGGGGTTTGTTTCCCTTCAAACGCAAAGATATAATTCGAAAAGTTTCACCGACCTTCAAAAAGTCACGTTTTTCACCACTTTTTCGACCGCAATTTCAAAAGTATTTCACCGATTTTGTCTAAATTCAATTCCGCCATAAATAATTGATTTTTCAGGAAAAAATTATTTTGAAAATGTGTTAAGATATACCCGATTTATGGCTCTGGCTAAGTCCAAAGATTCAAAATAAAAAATTTTTCTTCCATGAATTATCGGGCATGCCCACACCTTTCGAAAGACCAAAAACCACATAAACGACCCAATTTGAAGCTTAATTTCGATTAAAAAAAAAAACCAACGTATTATTTTCATGTCATCAAAAAATTTTCCTTTTTGGGCACAAACAGGCGAATTCGTAATTGGTGCACTTGGTTTTTTTAGATGGTTTATGTGCATTTATGTGCATTTTAAAAATTTTCACTTTTCATTTTCAAGGTTTTGCAAACATTTTATGAAATAGCTTATGAACCGCAAAATGGGTTAAAAGTTGAAAAACATTAAGAATTTTCACTCGAAAAAATTGTAAAATTTTTTTCACGCTATCTGAAATTCTACAATAATTCATGTAACCATACCAAATCAACTTGTGAAATATGTTTTCTTATAGAACTGCACGCTATACTTCGCAGTATATTCATTTTCAGCGGGATTAATCCAGAATAAATAATAACTTCTGTTCCCTTCAGTTTGAAGGTTATGTTTGACAGTTATGTACGTACGTAAATGGACGAAAAAGACGTTGGCAACCGTTGGCATGTGTATGGAAAAGTAGCGATAGTGTCTTGTTGAAGAATTAAACGAAACAAAGTGACAAACTTGTAATGTCATTTTTGTGAGGTCGTATTAGTGACGTCATTTTTGTGTAGTCATTTTGTGACGTCATATGCATGACATCATCTTTGTAACGTCACAATTGTGACGTTGCACAGACGGACGGACAGTGACGGTGAAAACTGAAAGTAGCTATCGCCACTTAATAAAACTTTTTACTTCTGCGCTTTTTTTGCAGTGTTAAAAACCAGCTCTGACTTACAATGTTCCTATTAATTTTGAACACAGTTTAGGTCGGATAAGTACGTAGGATCCATGGAGCATTGCATCTAAGCAGTCGTTTTGACCTGTTGTGCTTCGAAAACGTTTCTAAAAATTCTTAAATAAATCACTGTTTTCATTCCTAGTGTTGTACTGTAATCCGTGAACAAAGTTAGAACGAATAGCTAGAAATGTCTCGTGTTGTTTGCAATGTAAAAAGCGAGGCCGAGATAACAGTTTTGTAATAAACGTAGCATACATGGGGGTTTCATGCCTGAGAAACTTGGTCTACTTTTAGGTAGAAAGCTGACATTTTATCAAAAAATCACCGATTGACTTTGCATTTCTGGGCGGTAATTCCAGCCACATTTTACGACGTTCTACGAAAAATCTTATAAAAGCTAATAAACTGACATTTGGTTTATGACGACCTAAAGTGACATTTGAATCGTGGACGAAGTATACGAAATGTCAATTTAGACGACCTAAAGTGACATTTGAATCGTGGACGAAGTATACGAAATGTCAATTTAGATCGTCGTAAACCAAATGTCAGTTTATTAGCTTTTATAAGATTGTTCACAGATTGTCGTAAAATGTGGCGGGAATTAAGCAGCTGGCGTCAATTCATTTCATTGTTTAAAAATGAAAATAATTTTGATTAACTACAGCGTTATTTCTTTATTGGACATGAACGAACAAATTTAATTATTTCAATGTTTATAATGTTATAAGATTCCAAATCTTATGGTTTAATAATTACGCTTCTTTTTTTCGGTATGACACAATTTTAGTTCCGATTTTCTTAAATCTGTTTTAGGATTGTAAAGATGAGTTACTCGTATAAAGAATGGAATCACCGGGCCCATAATTTGTTAAAAGCTTGGATTTTCATATTTTCAAATGGGCGTCAAATGATCACAAAGCTCGTAAAAAAGTAATTGAGTCGAAAGTCTCACCGGGCCTGGCATTCCTCTCTGGACGCGACGGTCAACAGACGATCTCTAATCTGAACTCTTCGAAACAATTTTAAAAATAGCGTCTATTCTGTTGGCGGAAGGTTTCGTAAGGGATTTTATTTTAGTTTTAATTGGTAATGGAAGTTTTATTCAAATCAAACAAAAAGATTTTCTTATTCACGGAAACAATCTACAACTGCAGCGTTTTATGATCTTTATCTATAAAATTTGTGCCACGCGAGTCTTAAGTTTAATTGAAATCAAATTGTAATATTAGAAGATAAAAACATTCATGTAGAACAATAAACCAAAAAAAGTGCTATTCATAATAACAAATGGATTGGTCGTTAAGTTACAAGTTTTTCATTAGGTTGTGAGTATATACACTGATATAAGCGTAGTAAAATTTACTTTTAATTTTTCTTTTCTTTAAAATATTTTTTTTCTAAAATTTATATTTTAATTTCTTTTTCTTTTTGGCTTTTTAAGAAAATTATCATTTTCTTCATAAAAATACAATTTTGAGTGTTGTGTGCTTACTTTGGCTACGGAAGCTCAAAACGTTGAACATTTTTGCATTAGCAAACAAAGAAAAATTAAACATCGAAAACATAAAATCAATTGAGTGGGAGAAACGAATTCATTTCTTATTGGCTACAAAACAATGTCATTTCAAATGAAAAATAATAATTTTCAATATTTTCTTCCAGCTGCCTGTTCTTTTTTTCCTTCATTTTCATTGTACTGAATGAATGTGACGAACAATTCGTTAGTAGTTTAATTTTACAGTTCTAAAAATTAAAACTAAAATTAAAAAGTTCTTAACGACATACAACTTTGGCTGCAAATTATTTATTTACGGTATGTATAATTTCATCTTATTTCTTACATACGACATAATGACGCATCATGAAGTAAAGAAAAACGTATAAAATAAAAAAAAAGAACAAATTCATTGTTCGTTAGTTCATAATCATCAAATTGTCATGGCTGAATCTTAATGGTTGAGTTTACGATTATATCTAATACGGAGCAAAACGATTGTAACTTCCCCGGTACATGGCAGCCTGCAATGGAAAATAAAGTTTGTTAGTAATTTTAAATTTCTCAAAAAGAAATATTTCAATTTTCTTTTCATTACTACTCTATTGTCACATTCTCTTTATCGATTCATTCTTAATTCGAAAAGAACGTTCCTAGGGAGGTGCGAGAAATGAATGAAAAAACAAGATTTTTCCTAAATTTTTAATGTTTTTTAGTTTGTTTTACAATTTATAAATTTTAAGAAATAAGTGTTCAAAACTTTATTTATGAGTAAATGGTATTCGCTTTAAATTGTTAAAAATTTATAAGTTTTGAGGAACCACTAATTTCATTATCTATAGTAAACTGAAAGTTGACAATCTCGTGCTTTTTTATCAGCTGTCAAATTTTGGCCGTTTCGTAGTTTTGCCAATACAAAAAAAAAAACATTGAAAAATAATCTTAAAAACAGCTGGATTTTGAGAGCAAATAAATTTAAAGCCTCCCGATCAAACAATTACGTCAGCTTTGAATAGATCTCTCCCGAACAATTTGCAAGGAAAATGAAATGTTTTAAGAAAATTTTCGAGATAACTACTCGACTTACTTTGGAAAAGTAAGACGTGAAAAATTTTGCTCCGCGATATTTTTCAGTTCAAATTAAAACAATTAAGTAAAAATGCATAAATGAATGCTGAAGCAGCAGTAATCATAATTTGATGCTGTGCCCAGTCAAGTTTTCTTGAATTCTCATTAAAAACCATAAATTCTGCTGATCCTTCAAAAACGTTTTCATCAATGATTCATCGTCCGAAGAAACTAGATCGTCAGAATTGTTGAATATTCAAATCGTCTTGCCGATCATTAATTGGTTCTTCGTTTGGTGTTTGGAATATCTCGATTCTACTAGGTCTTACTGGGTGTGCTTGCTACCAAGATGAACTTTTTGGTGCCCATGGAAAACGCAAGTAATCGGCCTCAAGATTTCATTTGATTCATGTATACATAATGAAATAAAGCCATTCGAACGAAAAAAACGAAAAAAACTTACTTATGTCAAATTTCATCCTATTTCCTAGTTTTCGTCGAGTACTAGGAAATAGGAAAAAATTTGATGCGATTTAAACCACCCGTTAGAATGAACCACCGGTTAGGTTCAAGTCAAGATGGCGGCAGATATGGACGTGTTTGTTTTGCTCTGAGTAAGTTTCGTTTATTTTTTGCCCTCTTCGCGTTTTAAATCACAGTTTCTCGTAAGTAAGTTAAGTTAAATTAGTGTGTGTTTTTGTAACTTTTTTAGATATCAATTAAAATCTGCATTTTCTTTTCAAGCAACGTAGTGCTCACATAACCTCAAAGTTACAGCGTTTTTCGGGTGTTTGTTTTGTTTTCTTCATGCAAAACAATCGGCGTTTCGTGTTTGTGATTTTGGTATAGAATTTCAAGTAGGTGTTTGTCTACGGTTACGGTTAACTTCTTCGCTATTCATATAGCAATTCTTTTTTGGCAAAAATAAATGAGCTTGCGCTTAGCATCTCAGGCACGTGTGTGATGTCCCCATTGAGGCTTGAACTTCCAGTGCGGTTCGGCTTACCGGGCCGTCCCACTGTATTCATTATTGGTAAAAACGGTCATAGGCAGCCTCGGACGAGTGTTGGTCACGGGGTACGACCAATGCGGGACTCGAACGGTACCCCATCGTTGGCGATCAGGCAATGTAAAAAGGGTGATGGTTTGTTTATTGGAAGTCTAAACGTTAATGGGGGTTTTAGGGGTCGCAAGGGTGAGTTGGTGGACTTGGCAATGGATTATGGTGTAGATATATTAGCGTTGAGCGACATTAGAACGAAAGGGCAGCGCGAAGGACTGGTGGGCGGTTATAAAGTGTTTTCGTCTGGTGTTCAGTCTGGTAGGGCGAACTGGGGAGTTGGAATGGCTATCAAAAGGGAATTAGAAAAGTTTGTTTTGAACGTGCGGTATGTAAGTGAAAGGAGCATGTGGGTCTCCATTAAGCTGACAGGAGGTATTTATCGGCTGGTTAGTGTTTATAGCCCGTGCGAGGGTAGCAGTGCTGGCGATCTTGACACCTTTTACGAGCAGTTAGGGGATGTTGTCAGCAAAAAAGGTAGTGAGTGTGTGATTCTGTTGGGGGATTTCAACGCGGGAATAGGAAACAGTAAGACCAGTGGCGGCTATGAAAGGGTAGTGGGCAAATTCGGGGAGGATGTTTTAAACTCAAACGGAAAGCGGTTGTTGGATTTCTGCGATTTCAATGGACTGGCAGTAACCAACTCTTTCTTTAGGCATAGGTGGATCCATCGGTACACTTACGGTAATAATAGTTTGGGGCACAAGTCAATAATTGATTACATGGTTATAGAGCAGGACAGGAGACAGGAAGTCAGGAACACACGTGTTTTCAGGGGTTTCACATTTGGCTCAGACCACTACCTTTTGGGTACCCATCTCTCTGTTAGTAAACTCTGTCAGGCTAAAAGGAAAAAAGTGGTGGTTCGGAAATTTCGTGTGGGAAAATTCAGGGACGAGGAAGTTAAGTCTCGCTTTATGTCAAAATTCAGCGAAGCGTTCGAAAGGCTTCCTCCGGGCTGCGTAGACATTGAGGTTGAGTGGGCAAACTTTAAGGAATTTGTCTTGGGCGTAGCTGAGGAATGTCTAGGTAGTGTCTCTAGTGGGGGTAGAAACAAAAAGACAGGCTGGTGGAACGCAGATATCAAAAAGGAGGTATTAGAGAAAAGGAAGCTGTATTTGGTTTGGTTACAGGGTAAGACGGACGAAAAGCATGAGGCTTACAGGGCTTGCAGGCAGACGGTTAAGACTCTAGTCAAGGAAGCGAAGGATCGGTCGTGGAAAAAGTTTGGGGAGGAATTGGAAGAGGCTGGTCAAGGAAGGGGTAAAAAATGTTGGTCGGCAATCAAGGATATTAGGCGTGGTGGTGAAAAGGAGGGCTGCGGTAGCATTTTGGGTAAAGATGGCGAATTAGTTACAGATAAGGGTGAGGTCCTGAAAACCTGGCAGGAGTACTTTCAGGATCTATTCGCCTCTGTCAATCCCGTAACAAGCCTTGACAGGGAAGAGGGCCGTAGCTTGGAGGGTGAGGAGGAAATTACATTAGAGGAAGTGTCACGAAAGGTCAGCAGGCTGAAGGCAGGAAAATCCGCAGGGATAGACGAAATTAGGACAGAATTTATTAAGAATAGCGGGCCGGGTGGGGTTCAATGGCTTTGTAGGATTTTCAATTTAGCATTGAAGTCCTCAGTAGTACCCGCTGACTGGAGCTTCGGTGTTATTGCTCCGAGCTTCAAGAAGGGTAACCGCAAAGTCCTTACCAACTACAGGGGGATTTCACTCTTGAGCGTGGTCGGAAAGGTTTATACAAGTGTGCTAGTAGACAGGGTTAGGGTTATAGTGGAAGATGTTCTTGACGAGGTTCAGAGTGGTTTCAGACCTCTGAGAGGTTGTCAGGATCAGATCTTTTGTCTCAGGCAGGCTATAGAAAAGCTCTCTGAGAGAAATATTGATTTATACTTGTGCATCATCGACCTAGTAAAGGCATTCGATCGGGTACCGAGGCAAAAGCTGTTCGAGGTACTTGGCGAATACGGGGTTAATGGAAGTTTATTGGGCGCTATCAAAAGCATCTACTCAGGGAGCAAGGCTGCGGTAAGGATAGATGGTGAAATTAGTGAGGCTTTCGAAGTTAATGAGGGAGTTCGTCAGGGTTGTTGTCTCTCCCCTCTTCTGTTCATAATTTTTATGGACAAGATTATCAGGCAAGCGAATTTGCAAGGGAATGTGAAGGTGGGGGAAGTAATCATGAAAATCCTGGCCTATGCGGATGACTTAACTCTATTAGCAGATAATGCCAAGGATTTGCAGGAGAATTTAGACTGCCTGAATGCTGCATGTGAGGAATACGGCATGAAAATAAGTGTCAGTAAAACTAAAGTTATGCATATTGGCAAATCCCGGAAGGATGTAGTTTGCAGTTTAAATGGGGAGCAGTTGGAACAGGTCTCTGAGTTTAAATATTTAGGAGCCATTTTTTCGGAGAATGGCAAGTTAGTTAGGGAATTTGAAGAAAGGAGAAGAATGGGGAATGCAGTGGCCAGTCAGTTGAGGTCGTATGTGTTCAACAAAAAGGAGTTAAGTAGTGGCACAAAGCTAGCTATTCACAGGTCAATCTTCAGACCAACGATTTTATACGGTAGTGAAAGTTGGGTGGACTGCGGATACCTTGTGCATGACCTGGAGGTTTCTGATATGAGGGTTCTTAGGAGCATAGCAAAAGTAAATCGGAGGGAACAGTGGGACAATCATATTAGGAACGACGACATCAGGGAAAACTTAGGGGTTACATCAGTGGAAGAGGCGGCAAGGATTAGTCGTCTGCGGTGGTACGGGCACGTTCAGAGGATGGGTAATAGCAGGCTACCAAAGAGGATATTGGATGCTCAAGTCCCGGGTGTGCGTCCCAGGGGTAGGCCAAGGAGAAGGTTTATAGACTCAATTAAATCCGATTTAGAAGTTAGGGGACTTTCTCTAGGCGAACAAACCATCTCCTTGGCACAGGATAGGGGGGTATGGAGAAGGGTGGTCCATGATCAGTAGTAAAGACCTCACACCGAAAGGTACAAACGGTCTATAAAGTGTGATGATGATGATGATGATGTTAGAATGAATGAAGTTAGGTGTAGGATGTACACATCTCGATAGCGCAGTGGTTAACACGTCTCCTTGCTACTACGAGATTGAGTTGCCATTGCGTTGGTTCGAAACTCAGCCGCAGGCGGATTTGTACCGATTGTTAGATTTGTAAACAAAACAAAACTGATTGAATTGTTCAAGTCAACTGAAGTTGAGTGTTGTGCCATCGTGCGGCTTACCGGAAAAGGCATTGTTGGGAGAATCGGTATTCTACTGCTACTAGTTTCGCTCCTAGTTACATCTTATAGATGGCACTGGGTTTGTCGCACAGCTTTCCACTGGCACAGTAAAACTTTGCGGTAATGAAAGGATCTCAAAAAGTAGAACCACTTACAGCGAAAACTAGTAAATAATGATCTAGCCTCTAACCCTTCATGGGTTGTAAGGCAGATTATTATTATTATTATTATTACCACTGGCACAGTAAAACTTTCCGGTAATCAAAGGCTCTCAAAAAAGTAGGACCACAAACAGCGAAACTAGTAAATAATGATCTAGCCTCTAATTTCACGGAAACATATGTCATCTTTAAAGTCAAAAAAAAAAATTGTACCAAAAATATAATGAAAATAAATGGTTCGTCTGACCAAATTACGCTAACAATTTTTTGAACTTACGGCCTTATTTCAAGTGTATTTCAAGAGCGTTAGAATATAGAAAATCGATAAATTGAAGGTAGCTGTATCTCCCAAAGAAATGGAAGAAATATGTCAGAATACCAACGTTTCTGATGTTCCCGCTCTGGAAACGTAGTTTTTTCGGATAAAAAAAATTGAATTTCGTTTAAATAACTCATAATAACCCATAAAAACTCATAATAACTCATAATAAGAATGGATGAAGGCAATATTTCGCTCAATTTTTGGTGGAGAAAACCTGCAGACTTTAGAAAATCTGCATTTTTTTCTGAAAATCGCTTTGGGCAATAACAAAACGATTCCGAGGGGTCTGGCAGAAAAAAACAAAACAGTGGAAAATCGATATACCCTATTACCTAGTGCGAATTTTCGCTAAAAATATAATCAAGTAAACATTTGGAAACACACCAATATTGGTAATCCGCACCAAATAAATTGGTTGCAGTGTGCAATTTTGGATTGCTCAATTCTGAGTGTTTTGATTCAATGAAGTTAAAAACTCACCCCATAGCCAGGTACTGGTCCAATTCCATGTCCCAAATATGGGTCTGCATACTCTCGTCCATATCTATTTGGAAAACATGAAAAGTACATAATTCTGATCTAAATTTTTACTTTATGAGGGAAACTTTTGATTGGAGATTTTAAAATAAAATATTTGTCATGCCCTTATCACTCCATACACGAGGAAATATTAGACTTACTATGCTTTGCTTTGAACTGCTAAAATAACACTAACGCACATCATCAACGCAGTTCAGAAGGCTGAACGAGTAATATACGCTGCAATTATCGCAAAATCGTTTTGCCCGACGTTTTGTTCATATTTTGTACATTTTAAGTATTCAAGTAACATCATCGTTGAGACAAAACAAAGCATTTCCCTAATTAATTAATGAAAAAGGATTCATTCATTCATTCATGAAATCATTCCATATTTCCTTTTCAATAAAAATCTGAAAACAAGTAACGTCTTTTTAGGCAACGCAAGACGACACTTGCAAAATTATAATTGAATCAGTCACATGCCATTTTCTTACAAAAGTTCAACAACTCACCCTGCCACAGCAGCATATCCTGCAACTGGTTGAGCAGCGGCAGCCGCACCATAAGCTGCTCTCATACCAGCTACAGCTGTGTACGTAGCTGCAGCTGCTGAGTATGCTTGTTGAGCCTGAGACAATGGTGTTTTTAACAGTGGAGCAGCAGCCTGAAAAATCAATCGAATTTTTATAAAACATAAACTAATCTTAAATAAAAAAACACGAAAAACGCAACCAAAACAACTGGAACAAATTTCAAGGAATTTCAAATTTTGCCAACACTTAGAAATTCTTTGTTGAAGGCAAAGATTTCAAGACTTGCACTAATTTGTTATTCTTTGAATTTAATTACATGCAAATTTAGGTTTGTTTGCGACTGATATGTTATAAATTGTGAGTTTGCACAAACTAATTAGTGGGACAGTTAGGTTCAATAACTTAAACTGTAATTTAAAAATTATTTTTGATGCCAAATCATCAAATTGTTAAAAGAAAAATAAAATCTATTTCTACAATTGTATTGGAAGTTGTCTGGAAAATGTCTGGAAGTAGTGGATGAAAAATGATTTCTAATTTTTTCTTACTATTGACACCATCATTTAAAGTTCATCCTTCGATTAGGTTTTGAACTATTTACATACTGACACACAATCTTTAAGTTAAGTTGCACCATTCCCATATCAAGAATTGAGTTCTCTCAAGAGAAAATAGCAAGGATCAAATTTTTGGTTCGTAGATTTTCCAGGTTATTTGAGGATCAGGAATTTTTACGAATGAAATCAGACGTCATTATTTTGAGATGATACAATAAAACCGGACGGATTCGGAAGAGGGGGTAAGGGGGGGGGGGGGTGTCGGAAAATTGTCAAAATATCCGGACGTCATTTAGAAAAGAAATCTTCACGGAAATCGTGTTTCATTCGACTTCCCTTGTGTTAACACAAAGTTCAACATCGGTTTACAAAAGATTCAAAAAGAAGTTCTTTGTTCTTTAAACCATATAAACCATTATGCTAATTGGGACCAAAATTACTTCTATGTAACAATTTTTGGTCTTTTCATCTTTCCTGGGTTCCGGGGTATTTTACGCAATATTTTGAAGGGGTCAGATTAATGTGATAATAGGTTCAGATTTTAATTTTCAAGCTCTTCAACAGGTGGCATTAAGAGCTATATGATAAACTGCAGATTTTGTTCGGAGAATTTATCGACAATGCAAATAACTCACTGCCCCTTCTTCAACAAAATACAAAACTAATTTATTTTGGAATAAAAATAAACGTTTTAAGTATTTTGTGTAAAAAAAATGTATAGTAATAATATTTAGACAACACATTAGTGGAAAATAAACACCGTCGGTAAATTCTCCATATTATATCTGTATTTTATCATATAGTAATCTGCAATTTAGCAGGTAAAGAAGTGAGTTTTGAGCTTTTTGATTGTGTCGTCATTTTTGTGACGTCATATGCGTGACGTCATTTTTTAGATGTCTCAATTGTGAAGGTGCACAGACGGACGGACGGACGGAAAGGAAGGGTGAAGACATAAAGTAACTGTCGTTACCTAATAAAAGGGGTAAAGTGCGGTTTTCACAGTCGATGCAAAGAGGAAAAATGCGTCGAAGATCGGATGAAGGAAAATGGCTTTTTATACTTGATATCGAAGCTTATAATGATTTTACACTAGCTAACCGCCTAAATTCTACATATTATAATAAATTACCGCAGTATGGAACTGCTTGAAACCGTACATTTTTTTTGCGATAACTAAATTGCAATTTAAAAGGATAAGTAAATGTATATTTTCATAAAACTAACTATTTCGACTTCAGACGAATAAAAATTTAAAATCTTTCTTTAAATTCTGTGTATTATATTATAAACGAAACCAAGCTGCTCTTTGCATTTTACACGTTGCTATCGCAAGGTTTGTACTTTTGATTCAACAATTTCTGGACAACTATGATTTTTGAAAGGGCGGTTTTATGTTGATTCCGACGTGGCCTTTTTCAAAAATAGTATCAAAATTTCATTGAATTACATAATTGTACAAGAAATCGGTGTACTATTGAGGAAAAGGCCATTTTGGAGAATACTTACATCGTAAGTACTACATTTGCATTTTATCCAATATTTGACAACATAATTGGACATTCAACACTCATTTTACTTGGATTCTACGTGTTTCTAAACATTGAAAAATATGTTTTATCGGAGCCACAAAATCTTTGGTTTTTTTACAGAGCTCTTATTGCTAGCAAAACAAGGACATTTAATTAACAAAAGGTGAACGTTTTTTGCGTTGGCAATACCAGTTAAAATATATGGGAAATGTTGCAGTGTCGTTCATACGTAACTTTACTGTATACTACAACTTATGACTATGAATCCGCAAACAATTATGTTTTTCATTAGCGGTTTCATGTAAATATTTACCGAAAATTGTGTTCCTATGCATTATTAGTCCAAATAATAATTTCTTGCTTCAATTTAATGATCAAATATTAACGATGACCTCAAATATTGATGAAAGGGAGATGAGATGTGTTGACATTTGATATTTCGACAGGTGCATTTCTTTATTTTGGTTATTTTAGCTCCAAACAAAGAAAATACAATGAAAGTGAAGTGTTTTTTTCTAAATTGCCCGAATTCTAGCGACACGAATCCGGACAAACAATACTTTTATGCCCCTTTGCCCCATCCAGGTAAAAAACCTCGCAAGAAACCTAAATTGAAAAAGGTATTACGTGTTTGTTTGTGATTTGTCGTGTCTTATGTGCCAGTATTTTCAAATGATAAATCAAAAACTTTTGTCATCTATAAGGTGAAACGAGTTCGTCACTCACAACACCGTGCCCATCAGTCAATGAATCGAAACTTAATACGAGCGGCCGAATCTCCATACGTACACAGCCTGATCTAACGGTTAAAAAAATTGAAACTTGTGAAGAAACAAAAACACATAGAAAAGCATTCAAACTAACATATTGTTCTTCGCTTGTATAAGCTCCGGGCTCCGTAATGAGTTAAAATATTCTGCTACTTTCAAAAAAAAAAAGACATCGGAGGAAGATTCGACGATGTCGCTTGAATAAACTTGACCGTAGGTAGGTCGTGCATCTTTATTTACGCCAATATTCGTATTCGTAGGTCGTCCTCTTTTGCGAGCTGTTCCTAGATGAGGTTCACTTCCGCAGTTACGCATTTTTCGAATGTTGCTTTAGCATAAACTTTACAACCGTGAGTTGAACGCGTTGACTTCATACAAACTTGCATATTGCTAGAAAAGCATGTAGAATCCGAATAAAATGAGTGTTGAATGTCCAATTCTATTATGTCATGTTTTTTGTAAAAGTCATTCACAGGTAATTGCGCCTGCGAATAGTCGAACTATTGTGAAAAGTATATCCGCAGGCGCCTGCGACTATTTTTCTGCAAAAGAAAAACAATAGAAAAGTGCTATTCACCAAAGAAATGATCTGCTTATGCCTTCTGTAGAAGGCAAACACTATTCACGGTCGCCTTCATAGTTTGTCCTTTGTTAAAAGGAAAGGTCGAACAGGTTTCACTGGTAGCTAAATACACAAAATTTTGCAACATGCAACTGTGCAACAATCCGACTGCAATATAATGGTTTTCTATTTAGGCGTCGTTGTAAGAAGTTCATTGGCTCGTTGAACACAAATTATTTATTTTTCTCTTTATCAATGCTGTATAAAACATAAAAACAGATGCTATATTTCACAACATATTTACATCTCTTTTTATGATCATAAAACTTTAGGTTATTTTGGAAGAAAATTAGCATCTTATTTCAATTGGAAATTTACATAAATTTTATTTCATTTAATTATTGGGTTAGAAACGACCGACATTACTTATCAACATTGATGTGTTGTGAAATGTTATATTGGCTTGGACATTAGTAGAATCGATTTGCAATAAATTATATCGCGCGAAAAACACCCAGATTTCTAATTTGATGGAAGGGAACGAAAACAAATTTTTCTTGAGAAAACAGATTTTTATTTGTATCGCTACGGTGAGCTTAAGTAAGTTTTATTCAGAGCTTTCTTTGGGGATGTACAATACACACGAAAAAGAGTGGACCTAATAATTTAACGAAATATAATTTTCTACGCTATGCAATAGTATTTTATTCAAACGAACAGCATTTTATACAATACGATGGAATTTATTCCGGCATTCTAAGCCCTACTAGTTTCCGCCCATCCTAGAGTGCACTAGGTTTGTGTGCAATTTACCACTGACACAGTAAAAACGGCGGTAACGAGAGGATGTATAATAGAATGCATGTGAGCAAAAGCTCACAAAAAATTGCGGAACTAGCAAATAAAATGAACTAGCCTCTGACCCGGACGGGTTGTAACGGCGGATTATATTGGTAGCATATAATGCAACCGAATGGGAAAAATGGTAACGAGACGTCTTATTGCACTCGCTTGGACTAAATGCTACCATTGTGTAAAAAAATTAACGTTCTGGATATACAATACATACAATCGCATTGTATAATAGTAATTTACGCAATTCATTGCATAAAGAAGGCGTTTTTGTTGATAGATGTGGAATTTTCAAACGAGCGAGCGTAGAGAGTTTGAAAATCACATCGTGACAAAAACGCCCTCTTTTCACACCGTGTTTCATAGTACGTTTTATGCAATTTCATTTTTGGCAACTCAAAAGTGCTGGCAAAAAAAATTTTCTCGCAACTTGTTACAACAAAACCGCTTTCGCAACTCAAAAGTAGTGACAAGAAAAACTGTCTTTGTAACTGACTTTCTACTTACGAAAAGTACTTAATTTCGCAACCAAAAACAGAACGAAAAAGTTCTGTATTGGCAACGAAATTACATAAAATACAGCTCGATAGAATAAAGAAGGAGACTATTTGCACATTGTGCAAATAGTCTCTTCTATATATTGTTGGCTATTTGCACATTGTGCAAATAGTCTCTTCTATATATTGTTGGCTATTTGCACACTGTGCAAATAGTCTCTTCTATATATTGTTGGCTATTTACACTGTGTGCAAATAGCCGAAGGTATATAGAAGAGACAATTTGCAAAATGTGCAAATAGCCAACGATATATAGAAGAGACTATTTGCACACTTAGACGTAGTACTAATTCTAGTTTCCTTACCCAAAAACTTTTTCTGACATTTTGTGAAAGGAAAACTTCCTTACCTTTGTTACCTACCTAGCTTTTATAGCACTTTTTCGTGACATATCGTAAAAGGAAAAGTTCCCTTGCTTCGTTAGCCAACTAGCTTTTCGTGACGTTTCATTAAAGCGCAAATTCCATAGTTTCGTAGGCCACCTAGCTTTCTCGACATTTCGTAAAAGGAAAAGTTTTCCAACTTTGTTAGCCACCTAGTTTTTGTGATATTTTGTAAAAGTAAAAGTTCCCTAGCTTCCTTAGCCAACTAGCTTTTCGTGACGTTTCATTAAAGCGCAAATTCCCTAGTTTCGTAGGCCACCTAGTTTTCGTGACATTTCGTAAAAGGAAAAGTTTCCCAACTTTGTTAGCCACCTAGAGTTTGTGATATTTTGTAAAAGTAAAAGTTTCCTAGTTTCGTTAGCCAACTAGCTTTTCGTGACGTTTCATTAAAGCGCACATTCCTTAGTTTCGTAGGCCACCTAGTTTTCGTGACATTTCGTAAAAGGAAAAGTTTCCCAACTTTGTTAGCCACCTAGTTTTTGTGATATTTTGTAAAAGTTAGTTCCCTAGCTTCGTTAGCCAACTAGTTTTTCGTAACGTTTCATTAAAGCGCAAATTCCCTAGTTTCGTAGGCCACCTAGTTTTTGTGACATTTCGTAAAAGGAAAACTTTTCCATAAACATGTATAAATACATATACGTATCATGTACATATTATAAAGTTGATGAAAAATTACATTGAAAAATTTCTTCTTTGTGTAAGAGTTTTGGTTGAATGCTACGTCTTTCCATGTGCAAATAGCCAACAATATATAGAAGAGTGCAAATAGTCTCTTCTATATATTGTTGGCTATTTGCACATTGTGCAAATAGTCTCTTCTATATATTGTTGGCTATTTGCACATTGTGCAAATAGTCTCTTCTATATATTGTTGGCTATTTGCACATTGTGCAAATAGTCTCTTCTATATATTGTTGGCTATTTGCACATTGTGCAAATAGTCTCTTCTATATATTGTGTGCTATTTGCACATTGGCCTTTCAAATATATATTGTTGGCTATTTGGCACATTGTGCAAATAGTCTTTCAGTATGGTTTTTGCATGCACATGTGTCAAATCGTCTCTTCTTGGGCGTGGCTATTTGTGCAAATAGTCGCCTCTTCTAATGTTGGCTATTTGCATATTGTGCAAAAGATAGGTTTTGGCCTTTTGTGGCAAATAGTCTCTTCTATATACCTTCGGCTATTTGCACACAGCGTAAATAGCCAACAATATATAGAAGAGACTATTTGCACAATGTGCAAATAGCCAAAAATATATAGAAGAGACTATTTGCACAATGTGCAAATAGCCAACAATATATAGAGGAGACTATTTGCACAATGTGCAAGGAGTCTTTTCGTAGAATAAAATACTACTGGATTACGTAAAAATACCATTTCGTCAATTTCCCCTGATTTTCATTGTAGCCACACCGTCACACTGTGTTGTGTGCTTAAAGTATTGTATTTTATTTTGAAAAATCGGATTTTGCTCAATAATATATTTAATTATTTTATTTATGCCAAATTAATTTCGACACCAAATTGGCTGTCATCATCAGTGGCTGAAAAAAGAACAATTTTTTACAATCAAAACAATATTTAGACTACGTACACAACCACCTTCACTACTAACAAGTAAATTAATGTGTTCAACAGATTTGTTTTGTCATATTTTAGGTATCTAATGTTCTTACTTGAAAACATTAGAAGTCACATAATATTAAAAATAATTACAGAAATTTGGACTTGACTATAAACAAATTGGACGGTACTACATCATTAACCGGAAGACAAACTAAACATGACTCATTAAAGTGTGAAGCCTTATAAATGTAATTAAACATAAAAAGCTCATAGAGCTGACTACAAAACGTAACGTCAAATAATGTTGTTGTAAGTTGTTGATCACATTATTGAGTCTGTCTTGTTTGTTGAGGCAATTGGGGGTATTCTTAATGGCAATCATTTCCAAAATGTCTCTCTTATTTTGTTTAATCTCACGCTAAAGAATCTTCACTTCATCCCATAAAGATTATGTGTAATAGCATGATCACACAGCGCAGAATGGTACTTGTTCTTCATTTTTATGTTATACTTATGCTGGTAAATTCGATCCTTCAATAACTGTAAAGTCTGGCCTATGTATCCACAGGAACAAGTTATGCGCCAAACTAAATACGATTGTTGTAACTTGGGTGTCGGATCTTTAAGTTTGATAAAGTATTGTACTTCCATATTGCGTTCAAGAGCATTCAGTGCCTAGTAATCGTAATTCGCTTCCGCAAAATAAAAAAAATTAGGACAATTTTTTTTTATTTTCCATTTTGGTGGCGGTCAGGCGTGTGATAGTTTTCTGCGTTGATCTTTCTACAAGTAATACTTAACGTGAAGTTAGCTGCAATTGCAATCAAAATCAGCTGATTAGACCCGTACGAAGTCTAGAATTGGTCGGGACCACCCATTTCTCTAGAACTATGAGAGTTAGGAAAACAAAGACTGTCACGTCTCTCGTAGCGCCACAACTGCAAATTTTATTTCGAATTTGATTTTTTTTTGTGATATTTCGATATTTTTTTCGACACAAGCGGTCATCTATCAAGTTGTAACCGCGACCTTTGATGCTTAACTTCTTCTAAACCTTCTTCTGACTGAAGTTAAGCATATCATACCGTTGGAGTTCAATCTGACATTGGCAGCCGAAGCATAAAAAAGTGCTTAGGTGAGTACTGGTACAATTTTCTTCGACGTACTCCACTTTAAAGGAAACCTGACTGGATGGAACCTGGAACCCGAACCTTATTTATTGAAGCGAACGAGGTTTAAAGACCGATTTTTGTGTTTTCTACACTACACACTATATGAAGTTATACAAATATTGAGCGCACACTCCTACAGATAAAAATAATTTAAAGGCAGACCAAAGTGAAAATTACAAAAATTTCCAAAGTGCATAGAATTCACTCCACAAAGAATGTAAAATTAATTAACAGAAAATATTAGAAACAAGAAGAGCTGGAAAAACATTTTATTGTTAACGCCGTTCTGATGCTGAAATCTAAGGTGGTTCAAAGTTGTTTCCAGAAAAAAAGCAGAAGTCTATTAAACACTATTCGGACGCGCGTGCGAATAGTAATTTGTCTATTCGCACGCGATAAAATTAAAGTCAAAAAATTTAATGAAGAAATTGTAATTTTTTTTAAATAAATACAATCTTTACAAGGAAACACACATTTTACATCCGATGTCTTTACAATGGTTACGGATGGTTCAAGGAAAATTTCATTTTTTATCTGATTTAAATTTTATCACGTGCGAATAGTGTTACACGTTAGCCCCTTCTTATGTCAATGAATCTTCTAAGAAAGCGCGTTCAATAGCCCATAACGAGGAAAGATTTAAACCTAAAAGAAAACTATTTATTAACTCCTGTTGCTTTTGAAACCCTAGGTTGCATGGGTAAAGAAACGAAGAAATTTATAGGCACATTAGGGTCATTGATAAGGACGGCTTCTGAGGAATCACGACCTTTGGTAAAATAGTAACTCGATATGTTGGTAAACTCGCCCGTGGCTCGTGTGGCAATATTCATATTTTTTGTGTAATTTTGTGGTCGATCCAAATTCTGAATATTCTGTAACCGAATAAAATAAATACAGTCGTCTGAAAAAGTTTCGTCTAGTCCTCACGTATTTTATGATATCTACATAATACGATGGGGTTGACCGAAATAAATTTTTCTTAATTGTCATCTGTTTTGAATTAACGCTAGTTTTTGAGCTTTTGTGAATTGCGAATTAAAGAATTTCCCGCTGTTTTATAAAACTGCTAATGTTAAAAGTTGTGGAAACGTCGAAAATTGAGTAACACAAACTCAGAATGGCGTTTTAGGTGCAACGATTTTATAGTTTTTTCCAGCTCTTACCCCGATACACAATTAGAAAATAAGCAAAATATAAATAAAGCAAAGTCAAAGTGCCAGAAGACTTGAATGAAAATAAAAAAAGAAAAAACAAATTAAAAATAAAATGAAATACGTTTAAAATTGCTGGTTGCGATTGTAGTTCCGTCACTGGTTTAGCTGCCTGTGGAAACAAAATGTATATTTTTCTAACTCAGACGAACTGAATTATTATTTTCTAAAAAATAAACTGCACAACAAAAATAGGTAAAGTGACTTTGTGTAATTGGTAAAATGTGTAAATGTAGAAATCGCATAGTTAAATTCCCAGATTATCCTCTCAATGTTTTATACGTATAATAAAAATAAATGTATTTATATATTAATGCCTGCAATGAGTTGGCACACGATATTTGGCATTTCGATGAAAATAAGTTGGAAAAGGGTAATGTTTGAATAAAAAGTAGAACTAACAACACTATGATTTTCATAAGCTGAAGGGAAAAGTGATTGTTATACCAACGTCAAGACATAAAAATAAATTGAAGCATACGAGTGTAAAATATGTGAATAAAAGAGTGAATATAAAATCTTTCTCGTGAGATAGGAAACCTACCACACAAACAGAGAAATGATAACAGGTAGAATGAGCATATGAGCATTTTTCATAGAACTTGAGAAATGTCAAATGAAATTTTATGACTGCGGACATTAGATGCTTACATATACATACATATACATATAGTGGTTGTTTTCTAATTTTAATTTTTTAATGGCTAAAGGGAAAAATCGGGACAGGAGGGAGGAGGGAGTCGAAAAAGTAGCTGAAAATGCGGACTTCATTTATGGGCGGCCCCTGATATAACAGAATAATTTTTCTCAGAAACGTAACGATAAAATATTGGTGGTTGAGGAGCACGGTTGTAAGGTACTCATAGTAAGTTTCTCCTATCGAAAGTTACATTAAACGAAATGTTACTACCGCTTCGCTCCATTTTAGGGATTATTTGAAATTATGATTATTATCACTTTTTATTGCAATTGAAACTATACCTTGGCAGTTCCGAAAAAAAAAGTTTTCTCAACTCGATTTCGTAACCCTACAAAAAATATTGTTTTGCCTCACAAAATATAGCAACCAACATTGTTAGACCTCATTTAGGCCGCTAGTAACTCAAACCCTTTGAAAAAACTACCGGAAGTTAAACAGGTTAGAGATTTTTCCTGAAATAGTCTGGTATATATCCAAGGAAGTCTTTGCAGGGAATCGTGGTAAGGATGGTCCTCTATCATCGCTTTGCATCAGTTTTTCAGTACAGGATTGTTGCACTGAGCTGATGCCACTCAAAGTTTGACCCATTTTTGACGAACTTCTCCCCACATAGAAGGGGTAGCGACGGTTTAAGGCATTCAAAATGACTGTCCCACTTGGAACTACAATGCTACTAAAAACTAATATTTTCGCTCACTTCTTCATCGACTTATATAAAAAAACCGTTTCGGGCGCTTCTGATAGACTCCAACCTTGAGCTCCAAAAATCTGACATTTTTGCAAATTAAAAAAAGGAATTTCAAAATCAAAAATGCGATGTATACGAGTTAGTCGAAGTTTTCGCGATATCGCTCCTAAGCTAGAATGATCCAGTCAATTTGGAAATTTCTTTATTTTTCGGAAGTTGTAATTTTCAAAATTATACAAGATGGATCTAAGAAATTTAATTTTCTCATGTTTGTTCTTTGATTGTGTGGAAATACTTTGCAATTTTTAATATCTATATTACAATTACAATCTGGAAATCTTATTTTTGCAAGCAACTTATTTTTCGTGTCTGATTTGAAACAGTAAAACAGGTAAAATGTTTCTTTAAAAAATAACCCAACTGCAATCTTAATTATCTTATCTTATTAATCTTAATTGGATCTCTGGGGCAGAGCGCAAAAGTGACATCGTCAATTTCTGAAGAAAAGAAAAAATTGCCATTTTTTAACTTCATTTTCGTCCCAAAATCGTTTACGAAAGTTATAATTTCAATGACTGACGCGTCATAAGGCTCTGACATTTCAGAAGTATGCTTTACTGTCCATAGGTGACGACGTAATGCTACCCCCTAGATCGAAGAGAGCCTCCTTTACCCTGGACAATCTGAATACTTCTAAGTTTTGACTTCTTTTTAGTAAAACTTTCGATAAATGCAAAAAAAAACTTTTTAGAAGAGATCGTTATACATACCTGAAGACGATGGTACGATGGGTCGCTCACCACAGCTTGTGATGCAGCAGCTGCCGCCAAAAACGGATCGTAATACATGCTATAAAAATTTCAAAATCAATGTTAATTCCATTTTTTCGATAGACAATGCCAAAAAATTTTTTTGGTCACTTTTGTTGCATTTTGTCAGGGATTTGTATAACAAAAATACCAGTATTTTTTTGAAAAAATCGAGAGGGAAACGACTCTTAAAAATCTTGTCACAAGTAAAAAAAACATTGGAAAAATCATTAACATTTAAATCATTTAAATCTTAATTTTCGCAATTTTTAGGCCATTGTACCTTTAACGTAAAATATAATGAAAATAAAAAAAAATCACAAAAAAATCGTAAATCTTGTCATACAATTTTAGTGAGTCGTATGGCGTAATGGTTAGCTTGTTTGCTTTCCAATATTCGAATGAGTTGCCAGTGTGATGGTTCGAAACTCACCCGCAACAGAAAAAAAATTGGTTGTCAGACGTGTACACAAATACACAGCTGGCTGTATCGGTTCAAATCTGGTGTAGTTGTGTGTGAAGAGCTGTCACACGGCTTACCGGTCAATACATTGTTGGGAGCTGCCGGTATTCTACTCCTACTGCGCTTTAGTGGGCTAAGCACTGCTATAGGTACTAAGGCGCAACATTCAAAAATCCTTCAGAGTGTAAAAATACTTAGAAGGCGTGGTTCGGAATTCACGTTACGCATGTGGTCCCTAGTGCTAGGTCATTACAATACCATGTAAAAGTACTTTCACTAGCTATAGCAGCAATGGTAGCCGAATCTGTCACTTAAAAAGTGTCGTCCCGGCTGAACAATACCATATATGCTATTATTAGTGAGTCGTTTACCCCTCGGAAAAATCGATTTTAATTTAAATTTACTCGTTTCCCGCGCATTTTCCACATAAATACACACAAAATGCCCGCTAACGAAGAACATTTGGAAACACAAATCATTCAATATTGAGTTTTTGTTTTGTTTTTAAAAATACCGGTTATCTTATTCTCAAATCATTGACGAAAATACAGTAGAAGTAACAAAAATTTTTTGGGCATATTGTAGAATAAAAATATTTTATTCAAAGTAGTTATTTAAGAAAGGGTACGGATACATAAGCAAAAAATCTTTGAATGAATGTATGAGGTGTGCGTCGCTTGTGCAGAAACTGTGCTGGAAATAATTCTTCCGAATCATTCCCGGACCAATAGCCGTCAAAATCAACTAATCAAAGAAAAAAAAGTCGAGAAACAATTTTTTTTAGAAAATGTCGCTGTGTATACGTGACTGGGAAACCGTTTTATTGATTCTAGCACGAAGATGTCACTAATTCATCCAAAATTCATTCATAATTCATTATTGCCGAAGAAGAAACAATCGATTTGTAACTCGATTCGGCCATGCAACGCAAATTTGTCGATGTTGCCGAATCCTATACAACTGAAAATTAAAAAACGGCATCAAAAAAAGTAGACGAAATTCAAAACTCCAAAAAATTGTGTAAATTCGATGTAAATTTTTATAGTAAGTGACACCCTCGTGGATTCTAGCACTCTTTTGAATATTGCCAATGTAATGGTTGGGACCGTTGGGACTACTTGTATTTAAGGTGATTTGACAAAAAATATTAGAAAAAGATGAAATTCCTAGTTTGTCGGCGGCACAAATAGTCTGAATGATGTTGATATTGTGCTAAGAAAGTTTGGGAACCGATTTTTTACACAAATTTTTACATTTCTTGTAAATGCTGCGCAAACTATAAGATTTTCAAGGTCATTACTTACGAAGTAAGGAAGTAAGCAATGATTATGAAACAGAAATTTTGAAAAAATGCCAAAAAAAACTTGTCCCTTCTATCGGATTCAACGATGAGCAAAATCGTCGTACAACTCCTGAAAATAGAAGAAGTTACCAAAAATATGATAGACATAGATCCTTTTCGAGGGGTCGTATGACGTTTCCGCATATACCTCCGCAAGTACATGTTTATATGAGAGAAGAAAGAAGAATTGATGAAAATCATTTGAGTGATTCAAGCTATTAGGTCAATAAATACGGCATAGCTTGGGTAGATTTAGATTTATCAGTTTGGGTCGGACCAATTGGTCCTTGAAACACAGATCTGATGATCCTTTGCTTCGTAACCCACTCATCATGTAAATCTTAGAAACCTCCCAGTCCCGACCAGGAACCTGTCTAGAGCGGCAGGTCCCATCTTGGATACTGTTGCAGGTTAGAACACATGACCTCTGGGCCCGTTTCCTCACACAGGCCGCAGGTACAGTTGGGATCGCTAGGTGCCAGGCGCCTGTTCAATCCGCAGTGCCCGGTAATCGCACCCACCACCCTCTTGATGCTGGCATAGCTTGGGTAAGTTGACCTTTCCCAATACGTGGCGTATTGTTGTAAGTAGTTGATAAATAGTGAGGTATAGGAGAATCACTTTCAAAGACATTTGAAGAAGACAGTGTGAGAAGCACTTTAATCTGTAGCCTAGAAGCTTACGGTAGTGCTTAGGATAGATTGGATAGGGAGTACCCAGGGAATTGTATGGGTCCGCGAAGCTGTATTCCGAATTGAAATCAACGATGTCTGATCACACGAAAGCGATTTGGTAAGTACCCTCAAGTCATTACATAAACACTTTATTAGCGCATGCTTTGGTTCAGTTCACTTTATTTTCAAAAAATGGAGAAGACAATAACCATTTCTTACATCTTCCTTGGCTACGTTCTTTTTTCCAAGTCTTGAAAATGGCACTTGCCTCTTAAACTTAGAGTAATTGATATTGATGCTTATTAAAAATATTCTGTTTCATTTTTAAAAGATAAAAGATGAAAAGATTAAATTCCATTAAAATATTCGAAAAATTTTAACTTTGAAACAAAAGCGTGTCAATTTTTGGTCACAGGTAAATTTATTCCCAGATAAAATGTGAATGAGATTCAATTACAGAGAACATTTTGTTGTCAGAGAAAAAAAGTATTGGAGAATGGTATATACGAAAAACACGAAGCATAAACATATTTTATACTTAAACGGGACTGCTGACTTTTGTACACACATAACTCTGACCTTTTAGCAAATGAGTGACTTTAAATATTTAAATACCAGAAATAGAGTATTTCTAGGATAAAATGTTTTCCATTTTATTTTATTTTTCTTATGTATCCGAACTTTGGACTGGGAAAACAAGGTATACAGGCAGTGATTCTTTGAATATATCTTATAAAATTTACATTTTCGACATAAATTATGTTAAGAATGTATGGGATGTGTTGTCTAGCTTGCAATGTATTAAAAAGATTAGTTTAAAAAAATAGGAGACAGCCTTTTTTAAATTGCAAGTCATAAAAACTGTCAATTCATGCGTTTGTTATGTTAAAAGGTGCACGGATGCTAATAATTTTTTGTTATACCATGCGAGCTTGCAATTTTTAGCATTTGCATTACACGTCACTGTCAAATTAATTACAATTTTTCCCATGTACACAGAACAAATTCCAATATTAATACGCCAATATCCGATTTTACAACTACGAGATATGTATAACATTATTTAATTTTGCGGGTTCGTGTTATTGCCTTCATAAACAAATAAAATATGAACGAAATGAAATGAAAAAAAAACTTAAACTTTTTCTATCATACAATCTATAATTCTAGTTTCTTAGGTTGACCAATCAATCCACATTTTCTCGATTAGCGGAAAAATTATGAAGTCACTTAAGCTTTAATGCGGTAAACGCCGTCTATAATTAAATCTCTTTTTTCAGACGTCTTTTTGGATATCTCCAGCACCAGCTCCAGCAACAATAGTATTATGTTATTCAGAAAGAGAACATCTACAGCTTTCTAAATCACATAATACTATGTTCTATCTTATCTGGTGCCGTAGATATCCTCGTCCTCGAAAGAGCGTCCAAAATCGAGAAATGACTGAAAATCGAATAATTACAAAATTCGAAATTATAAACATCGGAAAATGACTGAAAATCGAGAAAGACTAAAAATAGTTGACAATCGTGAAATTACTAAAAACAGGGAGATAGCTGGAAGTCGGAAAGAAGATTAAACTGCAACGTAAATTGAACATTAAAATCTTAGTAAAAAATGCTTGCGCCGCTCATAACTGTTTGAGCAATTGAATCTGCGACCATCGACGCATATTCCATAAGGTTCGTATCTTTTACACATAAATCCATGTTGAGACTGGTGAATTTTTGATTTCATGTTATCGAAAAGTTTATTGAAACCAACATTTCAAAGAGCTTAGATATAGCACACAAAATGCTGATAGGTTTATAGTTAGCGAGGTCTCACCCTCTTTGTAAGTGGGCAATATGAAACTCGTCTTCAACTCGTCAAGTAGCTAATAATTTAACAGAGGAGACTATTTGCACAGTGCAAGACCCATTACTCAACAAATCCTTATAGAGAAACGATAAGAGAAGGTAGACGAACAAACTAACAAATACTGTAAAAAATTGTGGCTAGCAAACCCAGGAAATTGCTCTTTTTACGAAATGTTACAAAAAGTTATTTGCCAAACTTAACAAACAAAATGTCACAAACTAGGAAATTTGCGTTGAAACGAAATGTCCACCTAGTCTGTAAATATAATAAGCCAAGGAAGATTGACTGTTTACGTAATGTCACAAAGACTAAGACCAAACCTACGAATTTTGTTCTATTTTCGAAATGTCACAAAACTCTGATGGTTAACAAACTAGGAAATTTGTCCTTTTTAAAAATCTCACTAAAGCTAGGGGTTTTGGTCTGGAATTAATTCCCAAAAGTTCCCAAATTTTTAGACCCGTACGAAGAACGAGTTTCGACCCTGGAGTACGGGGTAGCACGGATGACGAATCAGCAATAAAAAACATATGAAGGGACCCGTACGTATCAATAGATGCGGCAAACAGAGTTGATGTTACGAAAATACTCGAACGTACTTAAGAACGAACGACAAAATACAGAAGTACATAGGTCAGTCGAGGAGAGTTGTTATACAGAGGCACAAGGACCATTGCAAGCACATCAGAAACAACCAACCATCTAAATCCGTCGTAGCCTTTCATGCATTAAATTCAGACCCGGCACATTTTAACATAACGGAAAGTATTTTATGAAGAAATATGCAAATAATACAATGAACATCGATAAGGCACCAATAGAATTTTAACTTCAATTCGTAGAAATATCGTACTTATTCGAAAAATTTCGTTGCTCATTGGAAGAGAATCTTTTAGTAAAATTGAAATTGTTGCGAATTGGCTATTGAAAATGGATCTCATCCGAAATGTATATAGCAAAAATTGTAAATAAAAGTGTAAGACCAAATAAACGGAGGTTGAAGCAATTCATACGTTTGTAAATTATATTTTTAAGTAAATATTGCCTTACGTACACATTAAATTGTATTGTAAATTGCCAATAGGACAATATTAAAAAACCTGTCCGAAGAAACAGTGTGAAAAAGCACAAAATTGACCGCCAAATAGAAAAAAATGTTCTCGTCAATTTTCTCTACAACATAGCAAAAAATCATTTTTTGGGCTAGGGTCGACCTTAGTACTGACCTAGGGCCTCAAGAAGGGCCTCGGACACATACTTCCATAGACAAAAATTTTTCCAAAAATGTTTGCAACATAGCAAAAATAATTTTTTTTGATTAGGGCCCTAAGCACAGGCAAAATTTTCTTTTATAAATTGTCGGTCATACTAGATCTTTCAAACAAAAAAAAATTTGAAAATCGGAAATGTACGAAAAACACATAAAGCCCCATAAAGGACTCAAATCCAAAAAAGTTTCTTCCACAAATTGTCGGTCATGCCCAGATCTTTCAAACAAAAAAAAAATTATGAAAATCGGAAAAGACTTAATCTAGTGATGTACAAAATACCAGGGTTGTATTCGCTAATTTTCTCGCTAATTGCTTCGCTAATTGAAATTTAATACTTTAGGTGATTTTACTTTTAAAGTGAAATAGGTGCCGCATTCTAAGCTACTATATGAAACTTTTGTGTGAAGAAACCGCTATTCTCGTATCATTCGTTGATGAGATATGTTGATGAAAATGCACAAATTAGCGACAATATTAGCGAAATACGATTTTCTGCATTTTCATTAACGTATCTAATCAACGAACGATTTGCGAATCCCGATTTCTTCACAAAAAAGTTGCATATAGTTGCCTAGAATGCGACACCGATCTCACTGTAGAGAAAAACTACATAAATTATTAAATTTCAATTAGCGAAGCAATTAGCGAGAAAATTAGCGAATACAACCCTACAAAAGACTAGAAACCACTTAAACGGTCCTTGACTTAGGTATGGCACCCAGACTTACGCAGGGCACTAGAAACGAATGTCTGCTAGTGCCCTATGTGTTTTTGTACATAAATCGAGTAAATCTTTTCCGATTTTCATAATTTTTTTTGTTTAAAAGATCTGAGCACGGCTGACAGTTTATGGAAGAATTTTTTTGAATTTGAGTCCTTTAACTCAGCTAGGGCACTAAAAACGAGTCTCTGCTAGGGCCCTACGTGTTTTTTTGTACATAACTCGAGCAAATCTTTTCTGATTTTCATAACTTTTTTTTGTTTGAAAGATCTGAGCATGCCTGACAATTTATGGAAGAAATTTTTTTGGATGGTAATAAACGACCGATAAAACAATTCAACTTTACCGATAAAAAATAATAAATAATTATTTACCGATAGAGGATAAGAGGATGAGAGTTTTGTTGAGGGACCTTCATTTGACAATCAAACCATCTCCTTGATAAGTTACGAGGAGGCGTAGAGTAAAAAGAACTCCTATAAAAAGGCTTGACTATTAAGTATAATGGTGCTAAGGATCATGAACAATTTTGCAGGATCGTTAATTTTGTGTCAGTTACTCATATTATCACCCTTCATATACTGACTGATACAAACACGGCTTCAAATGAAAGTATACAAAGCGTCGATGACGCTTCGAATTTGCATTGCTATGCAAAAGTAAATGAAAACCATTAATTACTCATAAAAAACTAACAGCAGTTTCTTCCGACAAAACTTTTGCAATTCCATTTAAGAATAAAGGAAACCTTTGTAAATTAATTGAACATACGTTGCGAACAACACTGTTAATTTAAATAAATCCTCTCAATTCAATTTGCTATTCGACATTTATATTCACAGCAAATTACGGGAATAATTCATAAATTGTCAAATGTAAAATACGTCTTGGGAGAAAAAGTGTTAGTTAAAAATTGACGAATACGAACGGGAATAAACAAAATTGAAAAACAAAAATATGCATTCTGTAGTAGTTTTACGAGAATATCAATAGAACTACAAAATTTATGATAGGAACATGAATGAATGCAATTTTATTAAATGCATGATTAAAGTCGCGAGCGAATGGAGACTGCTTCCTTTCTTCTTGCAACTTTGAGTCATTTTTCAGCCTCGTAAACTCAAAATGAAAGTTTGTTAGGGCTAAATATAAATACCAAAGAACTTCTCCACTCGTAAAAAACTTCAATTAAAAATAATTTATGTTGTTACTGTTCAATAGAAAGGAAGCATATTTGAGGTAAAGCGTAAAGGACCTCTCCAAAATTTTAACACTTGAATCAATCTTTGAGCTCGTAAATAGTGTTGCTCGAATAAATTCCTCGAACTCCCGTGACTCGAAGTACAGTCACTGTTGATTTATTAAAGTATACGTGGTATACGTGGGCGAACTATATATGCTATACTATTCATATTATCAGTAAATTGTATGTATTTGGTGGTAATGATACAACCTGAATTACTGGCTTTATTTCGATTATAAAATCTATTTAGTGAATTGGTCATAAATTAAAAATGAAGAAAAATTATTGCGGGTTTCACAAACATAGAACAGTAAAAATTCCGGGGAGTTGCGGGAAACGTGAACTATATTCAAATGTACTCAAATTTTCATATTTACAGGAAGCTGCGGGCATGGTTAATGTGTTTCCACATTTATTCAAAATCGACCATTACATTAATAAATTAATCATTTTTCAGTTATAAGTGACTGAAGTGAACGAAATTCGAGCATTTTTAATTTTTAAAGCGAAATTATGGGAGAAATGGTGTTTCTGAAACTAAATCTGAAAGAAAATTTTAACTCCACGACCGTGGACTAACTAACTAACTAAATTGCTTAAAAATGCACAAATGAGTTTGCGAGTGTCACGAAATTATTCAGAATGGACGACTTACTAAGCTTTTTCCACTGAATGGCATACTGTTTTATTCAGGTCCCATCCGAAAACGCGTCATTACGTGTAGATATACATGTAATGAAAAGTCTCCTGTGGGCGCCCTAATGTAATAAATAGCATGTAATGAATAACTTTCGGGGTGCACATATGACAAGTTTTCGGATGGGACACTGAATAAAAAATATTCCTTGACAAAACAAAAGCATGTAAAATTTTCTGCGTTATTATATTTTCTCAAGCAATTTTCAAAAAGCACTCATGTCACAGATGTAAACTTATTTCAGCACTGCCAACTTATTCACAATTATGCTTACAATGTACTATTTGAAAGATTTGAAATTGTTGAACGCATAGCCCAATAAAAAGAGTGAATCCGCCAATAATGACGGAACATTTAATCTCATATTCTGTTGTCCTTGATGTCAAAAGTAAAAAGTTGTACTTACGGTGTAAATCCATGCAAAGCATTTGCGGCACCCGCTGCCCCTGTGATTGGTGACGGTAATCTAGCAAAAGCAGCGGCTGCAGCAGATGCCGGGAATGTAGGTCTTGCACGTCCTCTTGGTAAAGTAACTCCACGAAGTGCAGCAGCTGATTTTTTTAGTTTTATATGTTTTTTTTTGTTATGAATTACACAATCGAGCGAGTGTTCGTGCGTGTGGAAAAGAAAGGAAAAAATCATGCGGTTAGTTGAAATTATCAAAAACACAAAAAATAAACATAACAAATAAAAAACTGTAATTGACAAAAAGTTAAATAAAAATACATATTTGCTTCAAAAATTTATTTGTAACGTGTAGTTTAATCATCGTAAATTCTATTCTTTTTACGGTTAGTTAAAATAATTAAAAAAAGAAGCTTCAGTGACATGAGAGTCGTGTGCAGTCGTTTTCGTTACAATTTCAATCCAAAAAATGTTAAAAAAATGCCTTGGGTACAAGCCAGAACACGTATCTCACTATTCTCAACAAGCAGGAATCTCACATTTTCCTTCTAGCGTGAGAATTTATTTCGCGTGAATTAGAGCAACGGAGACAACCGTAGAGAAAACTTTGCACGACTTTCCGCTTGATGAAAATAAGGGCTTTTTGGTATGTTATTTAACAAAGTAACATTGAACTCGATGGCCGAAACTATACTGAACAATTATGCGTGCCACCTCAATTATTCAATATTGAACAACCTCAATTCCATTCCATACTCAAATAAAGTGACAGTCCATTGTTTAAAAACAACGTTCAATATGAATATCTACGCTAACTTCACGTATTCGAAACAAAAGATATTCATAGAAATGTCCAAATTACAGCTAACTTCCTGCGCAAAGGATGACATTTAAGGCACAAATCAGAGAAAATACTTTATGTACTGCAGTTAGATATTAATTTTTATAGTAATGCAGTATAGTTAAATCTATTTGAATGCTATTTGCATATTTTGTGTTACTTATGTCAAGAGCCATCGTGTCTGTCGCAATGTTCAGTGTAGTACCCCCCTCTTTTATCTCGTTAATCTTCCCAGCCTTCTTTCTCACTCTAGCTGATTAGTCAACTCGGTTTCACGACTCTCAAATGTAGCTCTAAGTCACGTCGACTTGCGCAAAAACTGCAAGTCCAAACGACTAATCCTTTTTGATTCAGGTGGACCTGTTGCTGCGGGTGACGTTGGTGTTCGATAGAACGAGGGGCTATTTTCTATTTGAACTTCTATTTCCGTCTAATAATTGATTCCTGTTTTGAATGTGATAACTTAAACCTGAAATTGTATGATTGATAATAACGATAATACAATAAGCAGAGGTGGCTACCGACTCCGACGGGACGGTAGCTCACTTTCGGATCTGCTAATATTTATGTTTTTGTTAGTTTTAATATTTGTAAATAAAAATTTTTTTTTTTTAAAATTCAAAAAGTTTGAGTATGAAGGTCAAAAGTTGCTGTGAATCTTGCGATGTTATTTCAGAGCAAATTTGTACATTTATACTTAAACTTTTTGAATTCTGATTCGTCTATTATTTGTGTAAGAGTCACACTCACACTACATGAGTACAATTATTCATTCTAACATTAACATTCTGACATGAAGAAATATCTGAAATGCTGTTTAAATCGAGATTTACAGACTTCTACACTTCTTCTACACTTCTTCTACACGACTCTGCCCTAATTTGCAGAAGAAACTTAGTGTGAAAGAGACAAAAAATTTTGTATGGACTTTTTTTTCTCTCTTTCGC